>OX637464.1:44323857-44731130 GCA_951799995.1 Trifolium subterraneum | reverse complement strand
AGAGTTCATTACCTCTTCTGATTCAAGCAAAAACAAAAATTCTGCCTTTGTAGAATGGCAAGCCAATGATCAGCGCCTCCTTGGATGGATGCTCAACTCAATGACTACTGAAATTGCAACACAATTGTTGCATTGTGAGACCTCCAAACAACTTTGGGATGAGGCTCAAAGTCTGGCCGGAGCACACACCAGGTCTCAAATCATCTACCTCAAATCTGAATTTCACAGCATCAGAAAAGGGGAAATGAAAATGGAAGACTACCTAATAAAAATGAAGAACCTTGCTGACAAACTCAAGCTTGCAGGCAATCCAGTTTCAACCTCTGATCTGATCATTCAAACTCTGAATGGTTTGGATTCTGAATATAATCCCGTAGTTGTCAAATTGTCTGATCAAACTACACTCAGTTGGGTGGATTTACAAGCTCAGTTACTAACTTTTGAAAGTAGAATTGAGCAACTGAATAACCTCACCAACCTGACCCTCAACGCAACAGCAAATGTTGCAAACAGATCTGACCACCGAGGAAAAGGTTCAAACAACAACTGGAGAAGTTCTAACTCCAGAGGTTGGAGAGGAGGCAGAGGAAGAGGTAAGTCAGGCAAGAATCCATGCCAGGTCTGCGGTTTGAGTAACCACATTGCAATAGATTGCTTTCACAGGTTTGACAAAACCTACTCAAGATCCAATCATTCGGCAGGTCATGATAAGCAAGGATCTCACAACGCATTCCTAGCCTCTCAAAACTCAGTCGAAGACTATGACTGGTACTTTGATAGCGGTGCAAGCAATCATGTGACACATCAAACTGAAAAGTTTCAAGACTTGACTGAACACCATGGTAAGAATTCACTAGTTGTAGGTAATGGTGAGAAATTGGCAATTTTGGCAACAGGCTCTTCAAAACTTAAGTCACTCAATTTACATGATATTCTATATGTGCCTAACATTACCAAAAATCTGTTAAGTGTTTCTAAACTGGCTGCTGATAATAACATACTTGTTGAGTTTGATGAAAATTGTTGTTTTGTGAAGGACAAGTTGACAGGGAAGGTAATACTAAAAGGGCTACTTAAAGATGGATTGTACCAGCTCTCAGGAACTAAAAGGAACCCAAGTGCTTTTGTATCTGTCAAGGAGAGCTGGCATAGAAGACTTGGTCACCCTAATAATAAAGTCCTAGACGAAGTCTTGAAAAGTTGTAAGGTCAAAGTACCACCTAGTGATAATTTTAGTTTTTGTGAGGCATGCCAATATGGAAAAATGCATCTTTTACCTTTTAAGTCTTCTTCTTCTCACGCTCAGGAACCACTTGAGTTGGTCCACACTGATGTATGGGGTCCTGCACCAATAATGACATCTTCTGGTTTTAAATACTATGTTCATTTTGTTGATGATTTTAGTAGGTTCACCTGGATTTATCCCTTGAAACAAAAGTCTGAGACTGTGCAAGCTTTCATTCAATTTAAAAACTTGACCGAAAATCAATTTAATAAAAGAATCAAAGTAATTCAGTGTGATGGTGGTGGTGAATATAAACCTGTGCAAAAACTTGCAGTAGAAGCCGGCATACAATTTAGAATGTCATGTCCATATACATCTCAACAAAATGGAAGAGCTGAGAGGAAACACAGACATATAACTGAGTTTGGTTTAACCTTACTTGCACAAGCTCAAATGCCCTTACATTATTGGTGGGAAGCCTTCTCTACTGCAGTATACCTCATAAACAGATTGCCATCTCAAGTTACACAAAATGAGAGTCCATATTCACTCATGCTTCAGAAAGAACCTGACTATAAACTTCTAAAAACATTTGGTTGTGCATGTTACCCTTGCCTCAAACCGTATAACCAACACAAGTTACAATACCACACAACCAGGTGTGTATTCTTGGGATACAGTAACTCCCACAAAGGGTACAAATACCTCAACTCTCATGGAAGGATTTTCATATCCAGACATGTCATCTTCAATGAAGACCACTTTCCATTCCATGATGGGTTCCTCAATACAAGAAGTCATTTAAAAACAACAATTAACGTTCCATCTACTTCTTTTCCTTTGTGTACTGCAGGTAATGTCATCGATGATGCAAGCATGCCTATTCTTGAAGCAGAAAATCCAGCTGAAACAAACACAGAAGACTCGCAAGATGTTAACAGTGACACTGAACAAACTAACAATGGTCCGTCAGAAGATAACACCACTCATGAAGAAACACTAGACATAACTCAGCAGCAAAGTGTGGGTGAAGCAAGTCAAAACACGAATACAAGTAATGCAATACACACAAGGAGTAAGTCAGGCATTCACAAACCAAAGCTACCTTACATTGGACTCACTGAGACTTATAAAGACACAATGGAACCTGCAAATGCAAAGGAAGCTCTTACAAGACCCTTATGGAAAGAAGCAATGCGAAAGGAGTTTGAAGCCCTCATGTCCAACAAAACATGGATATTAGTGCCTTACCAAAATCAAGAAAACATAGTTGATTCAAAATGGGTCTTCAAGACCAAATACAAACCAGATGGTTCTCTAGAAAGGAGGAAAGCCAGACTAGTTGCAAAGGGATTTCAACAAACAGCTGGAATCGACTATGAAGAAACATTTAGTCCTGTAATCAAAGCTAGCACAGTTAGGATTATTCTTTCCATTGCAGTGCACCTCAATTGGGAAGTCAGGCAACTGGACATCAACAATGCATTCTTAAATGGACATCTCAAAGAAACAGTATTCATGCATCAACCGGAAGGATTTGTTGATTCTACCAAGCCTAATCACATATGCAAACTATCTAAAGCAATTTATGGACTGAAGCAGGCACCAAGAGCTTGGTTTGATAGTCTCAAAACTGCATTGCTGAACTGGGGTTTTCAAAACACAAAGAGTGACTCTTCTCTTTTCCTTCTAAAAGGTAAAGATCATATCACATTTCTCCTTATATATGTGGATGACATCATAGTCACAGGCAGCAACGGCAAGTTCCTTCAAGCATTCATCAAACAACTTAATGATGCTTTCTCTCTAAAAGATTTGGGTCATTTACACTACTTTCTAGGCATAGAAGTACAAAGAGATGCCAGTGGAATGTACCTCAAACAATCCAAATACATCGGTGACTTGTTGAAGAAATTCAAGATGGACAATGCCTCACCATGTCCAACACCGATGATAACAGGTAGACAATTCACAGTTGAGGGGGAGAAATTGAAAGATCCAACAGTGTTCAGACAAGCCATAGGAGGACTACAATATTTAACTCACACAAGACCTGACATAGCATTTTCTGTGAATAAACTCAGTCAATACATGAGTTCACCCTCTATTGATCACTGGCAAGGCATAAAAAGAATCTTGAGGTATCTCCAAGGCACCATCAATTATTGCTTGCACATCAAACCATCCACTGACTTAGATATCACAGGGTTTTCTGATGCAGACTGGGCAACTAGTATTGATGACAGGAAATCCATGTCTGGTCAATGTGTATTCCTGGGTGAAACACTCATTTCTTGGTCCTCCAGAAAACAAAAGGTAGTATCAAGATCAAGTACAGAGTCAGAATACAGAGCACTAGCTGACCTAGCTGCTGAGATAGCATGGATTCGCTCACTACTTACTGAACTTGAACTCCCATTGCCAAGGAAACCCATACTATGGTGTGATAACTTGAGTGCCAAGGCGCTAGCTTCTAATCCAGTACTGCATGCTCGATCTAAGCATATTGAAATTGATGTCCATTATATCAGAGACCAAGTACTACAAAATGAGGTTGTTGTAGCTTATGTCCCTACAACGGATCAAATTGCAGATTGTCTCACCAAGCCACTAAGCCACACGCGTTTCAGCCAACTTAGAGACAAACTTGGTGTGATCCTCTCACCACCAGTTTGAGAGGGAGAGTTAGAGAAAATAATTCCTTGATTATAGGATCGTATCATGACAGCACATCATGCATATGAATAGCATTTATCTATCCATTATTGCTTGGCATATTTTGTTACTAAAATTAGTGTATATCCATTATGGCTATCATTATTGTAGGAGCGTATATGTTATTCTCTGATGTATATATTTGCATACTGTGCTCAATATAAAACACAGTACAAGAAATACAAATTATAAGTTTTCTATCTCCGGCCTTCTCCTTCTCTCTCAGCCGCGATCCTATTTCTCACGTGGAAGCTCGAGTGGTTTGTTTCTTTCAATTCTGGATCATGTTTTGTTCGTGTGTTCTGTTTACATCTTGTTTCTTTTCTTGATCCTTTCTTTTTGTTATTTGTTCATTTATTTTTTTTTTTTTTTACACATGTTAATTTACTTATTTATTTAAAAAACAAAAAAAAACCCTGATTTATAGGGATGGCAATGGGTAGAGACGTAGAGTATGGGTAGGGTATTATATTACCTATCCCCATACCCGCAGTTTGAAAAAATATCCATACTCATCCTCATACACGCGTGGGTAACAAACTTTGCACCCGTACCCATTCCCTGTGGGTATTTAAGTACCCATGCCCGTACCCGTTACCCGCATTTTTGCGAAAAAAATTAAAAAAAATTCAAAGATTTTAATGTTGACGTATGAAAATTATAAACAAAATTATTACTAATCTCATGTTAAAGTTCATATGTCTGTTGACATATTCACATTGTGTTTGATTATGTTATAAATAAACACTTTTATTAAAAACATCGGTAATAGTTTAATAGTGTTTATATTTTTTAAAATTAATATACATATACTTTTATATAATAATATAAATAAAATTAATAAATATATATTAAATGGGTATGGGGCGGGGTGGGTACTAAGGTACCCGTACCCGCTTATTTTTGTGGGTAATTACCCATACCCGTGCCCGTACCCAAAATGCGGGTTTTTACCCTACCTGTTGTAGGTATTTTCTGTGGGTACCATTGGGTATGGGTCAAATTGTCATCCCTACTGATTTACTAGAAAATAGCTACCAATTAACTAGAAACGCCGTCGTAGCTAATCCCAGATTTTCTTGTAGTGATATAGAGGGGCAAAATCCAAAGAATTATAAAATAGGGAGGGTAAAATTCCGGATTTTAAAATAAGGGGATAAAATTCCGATTTATTCAAAATAGGGGGATAAAATTGCATTCAAGCCAATAAATAAAAACAACAAATGATATTTAATAAAAACTTTTGACTATTGATATAGTTTGTAACATTTTTATGAATTTATCTATCTTCTCAGTCAAAAAGATATATGTCTCATTGTGAAATCTTATGATTCTATCTATCTACCTACCTACCTACCTATCTATCTTTTTTAGGTAAATCAAAGAGGAGAATAATATGTCTGTTTGTTGTGTGTCGTGAAACAAATAAGAGCAATGTGTTCCAGCATATTTGCAATAACATATTTGGAAAACACGTAAAAAACTAAGGAGAAAATCCAACGGCGCTATGAGAGGAGAGACAGAGGGAGCGAGAGATCACGACGGTTACCGCCACCATAGGTGGTCGCCGCGCCGGTCGATTTTGCCGGTAGAGTGTATACACGGGGGGTATGGGCCAATTGCCAGGGAGGCAGAGAACGGGGGGATCAAGGGGAATGGATTTGGGTGAGTTGACAGCGGAGGAAAGCGATAGGACCGGCAAGGACAGGACAGGACGATCTTCGACAATTCAACGGACATGATCGGTGTGATTCTTCTCTTTTCGACGATGATTTTGGCAGAATTCATGGCAGAAGCGATCGATTTGATGCTGATGATCGCGGTGGTGGTTATGATCGCGATCGTTCAAGGTTTGGGACGAGGCATCGCGACTGTGATGGGTTATCGGAATATCCTAAGAGCGGCCGATCATTAACAAGGAGGTTCGATGGGCGGTTTTCAAATTTCAGGGAGGAGGTTCCGAAAGCGGTACAGGCAAAGGGTGGTTCTGGTGTGGTGCAATTCAATTCTGGTGGTTCCAATACTCAACCTTTGACGGATGCGGTTCAGGTATCTGCGGTTTATTATATTGCGAATTTTCCTGATAAGTTAAGTTTTGTGGATTTAAAGAAAGGGTTGGAGGTGTGTGGCATGCTTGATGATGTTTATGTATCTCGTTTTAGAAATTCTCGGGGTCAACGGTTCGGGTTTGTGAAATTTGTAAAAGTAAAGGATGTTGAGAAGTTAAAAAAAGCTTTAAACAATGTGATTTTTTGGGATTTTCGTTTGTTTGCGAATGTAGCCAAATTTGACAGGTTTGTGAGGGAGGTGAATGGGGAGGGTGTTGGAGGTGGGCGTGTAGATGAGGGAGAAAAAATTAGAGTGGAGAAAAAAATCAAGAGGGTGACATGTGATGTGGTGGTGGTGGGTTCTAATCGTAAAAGGGAGCTGGATAGAGTGAAGGAGGAAGCCATAGTTAGTGAGGAGGAGAGGGTGAGGGAGATGGAGGCAAGGATGGGTGTTGGTGGCCGTGAGGAGGAGGTGGTAGTGGTGACTAGTGTAGATGAGGTGAAGGAGAAAGTGGTGGTGGGTGAGATGGAGGGGAACGAGCAGAAGGTGTGGAAATACATGCCTTTGGCGGAAGATGTTAATTGGGCTGGTGAGCGTAGTTTGGCCAAACTGAGTCATGGTTATGGATGTTCCTTTGTTCAACAGGCTCTTGTTGATGCTGGTTTGGAAGATATTACATTGATCCCTTTAGGTGGCGACAAAGTGTTGGTACATCCTCGTATCGATGTGTGTGGGGCGGGCTCTCAACAAGAAATGCAGGACCTCATCGGAAACTTTTTTGTGGATGTTAAACAATGGACGTTGGCAGATGATGTGGTTTATGAACGGGGTGTATGGGTGCATTGCTTTGGTGTACCTGTGCATGCCTGGAACAATATTTTTTTTCGCTGAATTGGCTGAGTCTCATGGGAGGCTATTGAAGATCGATGAGTGTACTTCTAACAAGAGTCGGATGGATTATGCCCGTTTCATGATTGCTACTCTTTCTCTAAAGGAGATTAATGTTACTTTCCAGGTGTTGATTGATAATAGATTGACAAGTATTCGTCTCATTGAGGATATTGATTTCGAATTTGCGTCGGATGCTTGTTTGGTTACTTGTGATAGTGATAACAATTCTGTGTGCTCAGCCCACACCCGATTTCATGATGAAGAACCTTTGGTTGATGCTTTTGTTCAACAATTCATGACGAATGCAAAACAAAATCAGAGGGGCGGGTTATCAGAAACCGTGATTCACCGAGGCAAGCTACTTCTCTCCAGCCTGTTTCCGAGCATAGTGTTATGAAGAGTGAACAGCGTGTGTCTCATGGTTCGAGTAAGTCGCACAAATTTAAAAAGTGCAAATTTACACCTTCAGTTAAAGGGATGAAGAAACTTGCTAGATTATCGACGGCTGACAGGAATGCTTTAATCCGATCCTTAAAGAATGCTAAACGAAGGAAGTTCTTCAGTAAAAGTGAATTCTCAAGGCAAACAGGGTACTTCTTTGACAGCGGGCTCGGGTTTTTCTGGTAAGGATACTGGTTCGAATGATTGGAATAATTGGGTCGCATTACATGGTGATGAGCAGACAACTCAGCGTGATGTGGCAGTAGTTGGGAATTGTATTGGTGTTAAGTGTAGTAATAGTTTTGAAGTTTTGGATAGAGGTAAGGGGAGGGTGAGGGAGAAGGTGGTGAGGAAGTAGGATGTTTGATCGTGGTGTGTTGGCGGGTGGGGAGGGTGAGGTGAGGTGTAGTGGTTACTATGAAGATTATTTCTTATAATATTAGGGGGTTGGGGGCGTCGGAGAAGAAGCGGGAAATTAGGAAAATGTGTTTGGAGCGACGAGTTAATATTTTTTGTATCCAGGAGTCGAAGTTGGAAGTGGTGGATGTTAATTTGATTCGTTTTTTATGGGGCTCGGATGATGTGGAATTTTCCTTTCAACCTACGGTTGGTGCGTCTGGAGGTATTATTACTCTGTGGGATCCCCGAGCAATTCGAGTGCTTTCATCCATGTCTTTATCTCATGCTTTGATTATCACCGGCATTTTTGTAAAGCAGAATATTAATTTTTGTTTGGCTAATGTGTATGCTCCGTGTGACTATACGGGACGTTCGGTTTTGTGGAATAACTTGGAGTCAAAAATACTTCATTTTTCGCAAGAAGCTTGGTGTGTTCTCGGAGATTTTAATGTTGTTCGTTCTGCTGATGAAAGAGTTAGTCGAGCTAGTCATAGTGCTTCGGATGAGTTTGTAGCTTTTAATAATTTCATTGATAACACTCTTCTTATTGATTTACCGTTATGTGGGCGGAAGTTTACTTGGTACCGCGGTGATGGTAAGTCCATGAGTAGGCTCGATAGATTTTTGTTTTCTGATGTTTGATTGGCTGAATTTCCTAATTGTATACAAGCCGCTCTCCCAAGAAGCTTGTCTAATCATTGCCCTATTCAGCTTAGTATAGATGTTCAAAATTGGGGTCCAAAACCTCTCCGGATGCTTAAGTGTTGGGCTGATATAGCAGGTTATGAGGAGTTTGTGGAAGGGAAGTGGCATTCCTTTCAGGTACATGGTTGGAGTGGTCATATTTTAAAGTCGAAACTAAAGTTTATTAAATCCGAATTGAAAAGTTGGCATTTAAATCATACTGCTAATCTGGATAATAAAATTCAAGTGGCGAAAAATAGGCTGGAGGAGCTTGATTTATCTGGTGAAGAGCGATGGCTTTTCGAGGTGGAGGAGGTTGAGATGTGCTCTTTGCAGGCCAACATATCAGCTTTCTCTAAATTACAAGCTAGTATGCATTGGCAAAAATCTCGGGTCTCTTGGTTGAAGGAAGGCGATGCTAACTCAAAATTCTTTCATGGCATCATGGCATCGCGTAGACAGTCTAACTCGATTGTTTCGTTATCTAGTAATGGGCGGACAGTGGAGGGGGTCAATGAGATTCGCCAGGTTATTTTCCAACATTTCAGTCAACATTTTCGGAGAAAGAATCATAACAGGCCTGATATTAGTGGATTGGTGTTTAATTCTATTTCTGAGGCGGACGGTGAGTTTCTTTCTAGACCCTTTCTGTTAGACGAAATTAAAGAGGCGGTTTGGGATTGTGATAGTTACAAGTGTCCCGGACCTGACGGAGTGAATCTCGGTTTCTTCAAAGATTTTTGGGAGTTGCTGAAAGTTGATTTATTGAATTTCTTCTCGGATTTCTATCATCACGGAGTTCTTACGAAAGGCCTGAATTCTACCTTTATAGCTCTGATTCCGAAAGTTGAATGCCTACAGACGGTGTCAGAATTTCGCCCTATAGCTTTGGTAAGTAGTGTGTACAAAATTCTTGCCAAAGTATTATCTAACAGGTTGAGAACTATTATTGGTAAAGTTGTGGATCAGTCGCAATCAGCTTTTATTAAAGGTCATCAAATTTTGGATGGCATTTTAATAGCAAATGAAATTGTGGATGAAGCGAGAAGAGATAATAAGGATCTGCTTATGTTTAAAGTAGATTTTGAAAAAGCTTATGATTCAGTTGATTGGGTTTATCTTGAGGAGGTGATGCTTAAAATGAATTTCCCGAGTCGGTGGCGTAATTGGATTATGGAATGTGTAACGACTGCTTCCGCATCGGTTTTGGTTAATGGTTGCCCGACTGATGAGTTCCGATTTGAAAGAGGCTTGAGACAAGGTGATCCTCTTTCACCTTTTTTATTTATTCTTGCGGCCGAAGGACTTAATGTGATGATGAAAGCCATGGTATCGGAAAATATTTTCACTCCTTATGTTATTGGGGCGCGTAATGAGGTAGCTGTGTCACATTTACAATTCGCGGATGACACTTTGCTGGTGGGTGTTAAAAGTTGGGATAATGTCCGAGCATTAAAGGCAGTGTTACTTTTATTTGAGTCAATATCAGGGCTGAAGGTGAATTTCCATAAGAGTATGCTCTTTGGAGTTAATATTAGTGAATCCTGGTTACATGAGGCGGCATCGGTTATGAGATGCAAACACGGGCGTCTTCTGTTTACTTATTTGGGGCTACCAATAGGTGGTGACCCGAGAAAGCTTTGCTTCTGGCATCCGTTGGTTGAAAAAATTCGAAAACGGTTGTCTGGTTGGAATTGTAAGAATTTGTCCTTTGGTGGTCGTTTGATTTTGTTGAAATCAGTCATGTCCTCTATTCCGGTTTACTTTCTTTCCTTCTTCCGAGCTCCCTCAGGTATCATTTATTCTCTTGAATATATTTTTTGCCATTTTTTTTGGGGTGGGTGTGAGGATAACCGGAAAATATGTTGGATTAAATGGGAAAATATTTGTTTGAATAAGGAGAATGGAGGATTAGGAGTGAGGCGTTTGAAAGAATTTAATATTTCGTTATTAGGGAAGTGAGTGTGTTTTGCGGAGGGTGTTGGATCGGTATGGTGGAGGAATGTGAACTCGGTGAGGGTGGGCGGTGGAGTTCGGGATAATCGGTGGTTAGTGGACAATATTTGTAGGCGTGTGGGTAACGGTCGGGACACGTTGTTTTGGCTGGATCCTTGGTTAGAGGAGTGTCCTTTACAACGGTCTTTCTGTAGATTATATGATTTAGCGGAAAATAAAAGTGTATCGGTAGCTGATATGTTTGAGGCTGGGTGGGGTATCGGTGGTGAGGCGTGGAAGTGGAAGTGGAGGCGGAGACTATTTGCTTGGGAGGAGGAACTAGTTCTAGGGTGTGTTGGTAAGTTGGCTAACATCTTTTTGCAGGTTGATGAGGTAGATAGATGGGTGTGGAAACTTCACAGTTCTCAATCCTACTCCGTTAAATCTGCGTACTCTTATTTATCGGCATCAGAGACTAGAATTTCTGATAGTTTTGACAGGTTTCTTTGGCTGAAGTCAGTGCCCTTGAAAGTGAATATATTTGTTTGGCGCTTATTTCTTAATAGACTTCCTACCAAAGATAATTTGCAGAAAAGAGGTTCCATTGGCGACCATCAGTTACTATGCTCTGCGTTATGTGGTTTCTCTGAAGATCTCAACCACTTATTTTTTCAGTGCCCAGTGTACGGTAGGTTGTGGCTCGTGATATCGAAGTGGCTGGGCATTTCGACGGTACTTCATGGTGTGGTCGATGCTCATTCAGTCCAATTTTGCGGATTGGGTGGTGCATCAAAGGGCTCTACAAAAGTTTTTACCATCATTTGGATATTGGTTCTCTATGTGATTTGGCGTGATAGAAATAATAGAATTTTTAAATCAGTACATGAGTCGATCGATAAATTGGCCGAGAGGGTTAAGCTTCAAACCTTTTGGTGGTTGAAGTCAAGCTACGTTTTGTTTGATTTTGATTACTTGGGGTGGCGGCAAAATCCTTGGAGCTGTTTTCAGGCTGTTGTATAGTTTCATTACGTGTTTGTGTTTTGGTGTGTTGTATTTGGCGGTATTGTAATCTTGTAAACTTGATATTATCTTAGTCCCTTATTGGTACACCTTGTGCTTGAGCGGCTGAGTTCTTTGTTTAATAAAGTTTTATATTAGTTTGTTAAAAGAAAAAGAGCAATGTGTTCCTATTAGAGTTATATATATGAGTCTATTTATATTTAAGTTTACACTTTCTTTATTTTTTGAGAAACGTTTAGTATTGAACACGAGACAAATTATAAGTGATAGAAAATATAATTAAATATTATTAAAAAATAAACAGGTCAAACGAGTTAACCTGCGAAATCAACCTGCATAACTCACGATCTTAATGGTTCAACTCAAACGAGCCAAAATATAAACGGACCAAAAAAATTGGTTTTAAACCCGCGCATGCTGCTGTTTATACGGGTCAGTCTGTGGACCTTAGCTTATATACTCAGCTCTAATTATACTCGTTAGTGTTCGGTTTATCTTATGAAAAACCGTTCAGAGTTTTTTGACATTTATCATATGTTTCGTGCGAAGGTTAAAACCGATGACCTTCAATCATATTAAAATTTTAGTAGTAATTTTATAGTATTTTAGTAGGTTTTTAAGTATAATTACATGGTAAAAGTAAGAATTTTAGCTCAGTTAAAGACGACACAAGAGTTTGAAGACAAAGCACAAAACAGGAAAAAATTATGAAAAAATCGCCCCACAATTCAACTAGATCGTGGCACAATTTCGAGCAGAGCAGCTAAACCAAGTAAAAAATCGTTGTAACAGAATGACTAATTTGTTTCATTATGAAAATGTCAGAAAATAATTTGGCTTTTATTCTTGTTAAAGAATAAATTGTCCTGTACAAAATTTGTGACCAAAATGAGTCTTCACTCTATTTAAAAATTAGATG
This sequence comes from Trifolium subterraneum, assembly GCA_951799995.1. NCBI lineage: Eukaryota > Viridiplantae > Streptophyta > Magnoliopsida > Fabales > Fabaceae > Trifolium > Trifolium subterraneum. Next base: position 44,718,852 of record OX637464.1, on the reverse strand, counting down.
CATAATTATAATTATTTTAATTAAATTTAACACTTAATTACGTGCATAGATATTTATAGATTGATTCTATATATTGATGACATTTGGTTTATATGAGATTCATATTCGTTTTTCTGGTGAGGTAGTCTAATGACTAGACTTTGGGTTTTCAAATCTCATCTCTGCAATAATGTCTCTGATAACTATCAACAAAGCTTGAGATTCTTATTCATTTTTCTGCTGAGGTATTCTAATGGCTAGACTTCGGGGTTCAAATCTCATCCTCTGCAGTAATGTCTCTGATAACATCACCACAACTGAGACTCCCATTCCTATGATGAATTATAGGTAGGGGAATTAAACAAGGGTGTCTTAATCTAGAAATTATGTAATATGTTGCTTGTTTAACTTTTCAACCGTTTATTTGGAGCAAGAAAAGATGAAAATTGCAATAATTAGAGAAATACCTGGATGCCTATCCACAATTGTTCAATGTTGCTATTAGGCATATTCAATTCCACAAGATTATCTGGTTGAAATTTTGATGGAAAAGACGAGAAAGGGTAACCTTTCCACATAAGATAGCATAGGGAATCAGAAAGAAATTTGGGGCTTCCTGAAAAATATGAATGATCTACTATGAGCAACTTCAAGTTTACCATTTTCAATAAATCTTCATCTCTCAGTTGATTGAAATTGGAAAAATCCTCCTTTTGATTTAGAATTATGGCTTTAGCGTTTATTGCATCCTAAAAAATTAAGAATAAGCATATTATAAAATGGAACAAAAAATTAAATGATTTAAAATGAAATACTTATATTGTAAGAGAATAATGGATTGAGAATATCTGCAGTAATAAATTACACAATTTTAAATCTTAATATTTAATAAAAAATTAAACGGTTCAAATTAACACAATTATCAAATCACTATAAATGATTTCGGTCACATATGTTAAATTAGACAGTCCTAAACTGTTATAGCGTCTTGTAACAACAAAACATCAAATCCCGATAATGGTACCTCAAAAACCTGAGGAGGGGTCTCTCTCTGTTAATAAGATGTTGGTTTGAATACTCACTCATCTCCTTTATTATTTGCTTGGTATTTATAATTATAAATTAAAAATTTAGGTGAGAAAATAAAACTCCAATCCAAACAGAGAACTTGTCGTGAACTCGTAGTAAAATCACGCCAATAATACTTGATGTGTGGAGCAAAAGAACGACTACCAAAATCAAGGGGATAACAACAATAATAACAAGCGATAAAACGATAAAGGAGAAGAAAGAACACACAATATTTGTTTACCCAGTTCGGTCCAACAATGACTTACTCTGGGGAGAGAGTAGCTCTTCGTTCCACTATATCAATGAGTTTGATTACAACGAGATTCTAAAAGCTATTAGAAGAATTAGCCTTCAATCCTAATTCTACCATTTTCCCGAATCTCTTCTCGTGGCCAAGAGACTCAATTATTTAGACTACCCAAGATGAACCACAAAGCTAATTTGCCCAACCCCTAAAGTTGTACCAAGAGAAAACCTTCTTTTTGTTTCTCTCTAAAACCCTAACATCTGTGTGGTGGTCAATCCTAATACTGACCTCTACATCTTGCTATCTTTCTAAAATTGAAACTTTTGTTGTGTATATATAGATCTCAACCTACTTGTCTTGCACTCCAAGACACAACTTTACGAACTATAACTTGCCAAACAAGTTTGTTAGTCTTGCACATAAAGAAATATCTGTGTGGCTCATATGTCTTGCCAACCAAGAAAAGAAAAACTCTTGTAATAATTCTTTCTTGAGAAACAAGTAGCTTAATAATTTTGAGTCATACACAATATAACTTTAGGAATCAAAACAAAGAAATTTACATTCACCTCACTAGGGCTGGAAATGAGTCGAGTCGAGTCGAACTCGCTTAAGCTAGACTCGACTCATTTATTTAACGAGCTTAAGTTTCAACTCAAGTTCGACTCATTTGGTTCATGAACCAAGTTCAACGAGTTAATTATCGAATTGAATCGAGTCTCGAACTATTTTCGAGTTGGTTCGGTTCATTGTCAGCCGTATTTGGGAGTATTATTACACTTAGGAAAATGTGAAACAATAACAAATCCACCATAAGCATTTTGTTGTGCTTCCAAGACATGTAACACACCACCTATTTATAACAAAGTTTGCTCTCAATGCTAGATAACTTAACCGATGTGAGACTTAATGTTAGTTCATAAATTGTGAAGTATCAATGAAACAAGTATCACTTATGCTTCCAAAGAGAAATAATGCTAGTGTCTTTTATTTTGTAAAATTTGTTTTTGAAGTGTTATTTAGAAATATATTATGAAATGTTATATATATAATCGAATCAGCTCGTGAACCAAACGAGCCGAACTATATATAACTCAAGTTCAACTCATTTAATTAACGAACTTAATATTTAGCTCAAATTCAGCTCATTTGGTTCATGAACCAAGTTCAACGAATCAATTGTCGAATCGAGTCTCGAACTTTGTTCGAGTTGGTTCAATTCATTTCCTTAGAGTGAGATAAAACATGAGTTTATTCTTGACTTGTTTTGTCCGCTACCCTAAAACTTGGGGTATAAAAAAAAAGTAACATAATAGAAATGGAAAACATAGAATCTATAGAGAGATGTATTACCGGTTTTGTAATCATCGCATCATGGAGATCACGGTAAAGCCACAATCTATTCCATAATCTTGGCTCATCAGGATGTTGTTCACGAACAATTTTCCTTCCCAACTCTTGCAACATTTTATGCATATGAATTTCTTGATTTCTAATGGTTATGAACGATTTTTCAACAAGAAGTGAAATTCCAATTTCAGGTTGCAATCCACAAGCATCTAGAATTCGGCCTACATAATCCTCCCTCTCCCCTTCAAAGAAGCAAGCAACGTGCAAAAAGATTTCTCTCTCTTGGCTCTAGGCCCTCGAAACTTGACCGTAGCACTTTCATAATTCCACTATCTGGATTTTTGCCCAATCCTTTCAAGGTAGCTCTCCATTGGGTGGTATTTCTATTATACAAGAAAGAACCTATCAATATAATTGCTAATGGAAGACCTTGAGCATATTTTAGTACCTTAGGAATCAATTCTGCATAATCATCACTGCTTGAATTATCATCACTTTTAAAGGCTTTTCTGCATAGAAGTTTAAGAGCATCCTTATCATTCATCAATTCAACCTCGTGAATTCTATCCGCTCCATACAATTCAAGAATATGCACATCTCTAGTGGTTATGATTATTCTACTTCCAGGACAAAGCAATTTGGTCTTTATATGCAATTTTTGTAGTTGCTCAATTTGATCAACATCGTCAAGAACTACAAGGAGCTTCATGTTATATAGCCTATTTGTTATAATTCCAGATATTTCAGAGGGACTGTATGCATCCATATTTTTTTCTTTAAGAGTTTGATGAAGAATTTGTTTCTGGACAGCAATAGCACCACCATCTCTATAAATTGTGCTAACATTCTCGATAAAACAACAAGCACCAAATTGATAGTGATGTGATATTGTATCATACAAGACAGTTGCAAGAGTTGTCTTTCCTATGCCATCCATCCCCAATATCCCTAAAACTCGAAACTCATCATCATCTGAGCCTAGTTTTAACAGGTTTTCTAATGTTTTTACTTGAGGTTGTATTCCGATAAGATCATCAGCATACCCTGAGAACTTATGACCCAACTTTTCTATTACAGTCTGGACAATATTTTCTATCTCTTCAACTTCTTGCCTAAAAGACACATGAACCAGCAAAATCATTAAATTATCATCAAAGTAGATAAGGGGAAAAACAAGTGAAATTTATTTACATGCAAAAGAGAAATACATTTTGCATAAAAGAAGCTTGATTTTCAATGGAGTAGTATGTTGAACACCATATATTAAAATTATATTCTTGTTAAAAATAATAACAAATAATAACTTGATCAATTGCTTACTTATTCCTAACATCCCAACCAGCTGATCCAGCAAAACCTGTCATAGCTTTCTTCCACCCATCAACCTTGTGTGGATCATCTTTGAATGTCTCAGTATGTAAAACAAAAGCACTCTCATAAACTCCATTCTGCTTGCGCACATGAGATGGATCGACATCATAGAAAACAGGAAACACAATTTGTTTCAATTTAGCACGGCAATCAGCAATAGCAGCCATTTCATCTAAACACCAAGTTGAGGAAGCGTAATCTTTTGAGAAAACAATAATAGAAAGTCGTGAATGTTGAATTGCCTGTAGAAGTTGAGGTGAAATGGATTCACCTTTCTGAAGTTGTTTGTCATCCTTGAAGACAAAAATACCTTTTCTAATGAGATGAGAGTAGAGATGGTCAACAAAGGTGTTGCGTGTGTCAGTACCTCTGAAACTGATAAACACATCGTATCTATAGCTATGTTGGACGCTATTAGAATCTATACCTTTCTGACTATGACTCCGACGACCGGCTGTGGCCTTAATTATTTGGGAGAGATAGGGTAGGCAAGAAAATGACATATCTGTGGCCTTAAAATAACGAATTATTATGATTATTAAAAGAGGGAAGCTGTGTCTTCCACAAACATCGATAAAACAAAAAGGGTTACTCTAACCTCACAATAAGTTGTCACCTGAAACTTTTGAGTTTGAGTTATCTTCTCTCAATTCCTTAGATCACTTCTCACTGTTGTGAATATAGGATGACGAGTGACTTGCTGCAACTATTGCATACGGTATGTATATATGTTATACATATGAAAACAAATTCATATAATAATAGGATGAAAATTGAAAAGTCTACAATGAATGAGGATTCGGAAGGAGACACGAAACAACTGGGAAAGCTCCAGAGAACGTGTCACATAGCTACCAAGAAATTCATGACAAAGGAGCTTCTGCGGTCCCACCAAATAAAATGGGTTTTTGACTTTTTTTCTCATTAAAAAAAATAAAAATAAAATATGAATAAAATAACATTAACTAATATTTTTGTGGCTCTTTGAAATCACTTTTAAATTATTTTTTTAATTTAGTATGAATTTTAGGTGAATTTTAGGGTGAGGGATCAATCAAGGTAGTCAGAATCGCGAGCCGACACGTGAGATCGTGCGATTTTCAAACTTGCTGGGTCTGGCCGAGTTTGTTCACAGGAAGAATCGCAAATTGGTGGGAGCGGATGGGATCGCCGCACAAGGTCGTAAAAGCGGTAGAATCGTGCGTGTCAGCCGATTCTGTTCATGCACGTTCCATTCTGTCGGCGAGAAGTAGTTTATTGGCAGAGTTGTGGTAGTGGTTCGGGTTTGTGACCCGGTTCATTAAGAACGATGCTGCCTCTTTAAAAAACACTAAAATATTTTGTTTGAAACACATGTAAGGCTGCGATGGACAGTTTCTTAAACACTATAACCCACTACGTCTATGATTTGTCCATTGCATTTATGTCCTTTTGGTTTTTTTAAAGGGTTTTTTTTGTTTTATTTTTTAAAAGGGGGTCACTTTTGTTTTATTAAACATTGTGATTTAAAATAGGAATTTAATTTATATGCACCGCCAGTGTAAAGTTATTTTAAAGTTATTTTATACATGCGTTCAATAATATATCGACACATCATGTATGATAATTAAAAATACATATGTGTCCCATTCATTAAATGATGTGGCAACACATCATTGGATGTATGTGCAAAAAAACTTTACACCGACGGTGCACAACAATTAAACTCTTAAAATAGTACTCCCTCCGACCTCATTTGTAAGCAAAAGTCAACTAAAAAATTTGGCCTCAAATATAAGCAAAAGTTACCAAAAGCAACTTAGGTGACATTTAAGGTGAGGGAGCTATTAAGTCCCTCACCGGTGAACCATTAAAATTTTACCGTCAGATGGAATCAACGGTTTAGATCTTGTCAGATTAAAAAAGAGAATATCTATGAATATCCACACACAATCCTGACACACTTCTTCTTCATCACTGTGTGTAATGCTTCAACATTTCTTTTTGACAAACACTGCACCACCGACGTCGACCACCACCACCGCTCTTGCTCAAGCATTTGAAATAGTGTTAGTTTTAAATGCTACTAATTCTACTTTTAAGTGGCTTGAAAATTGTAAAAATCAAACTCACCAATGAATGTAGATCAACCCATTTTTATTCTTTTTGAAGAACAAAACGTCATTCCCAGGGAGAGAAATGAACAACTATGATTTTGAAAACAATAAACCTTGTTTAGAGAAATTATAGATCTAGATAATATAAGGGAATCTCATAGATTTTCAAAACTAATTGTGTTAACAGCAGTGATGTGGATGGCGGCGTCGGTGGTGCGGTTGTTCGCCGGAGTTTGCGGTTGTGGTGTAGTTTCTGTTGAACAAACAGATTGAAGCATGTTAGAGAGTAGTAGTGGTGAAGAAGATGGGTGTAGATTGTGGGTAGACAAACCTACATGTTCTGTTTTTTAATTTTAAAAGATCTAAACCGTCGATCACATCCAATGATCAAATTTTAATGGTCCACCGGTGAGGGACTTAATAGCTCCCTCACCTTAGACGTCACCCTTTATTTAATGCTATTTTTCCAAAAGTACCCTCATTAATTGTTCTACTTTTTGACATGATTGCATAGTCTCAATGCAAATTTAATGTTTTGCAAAGGTCATTTTAGTAATTCTAATTGAAATAACACACAAAATTATGACAAAAAAGCAATTTCTTAGTAGTTGTGCAAAAGGGAATATTTGCTTACAAATGAGGTCGGAGGGAGTATGACACAAATAATAATAACCATAAAAGAAAATATATTATGCTATCATATTTTTTAATTTTTTAATTAATAATAAGTATATACACTTTATTTATTAAGTAAGTTATTTGAAGAGTTTTTTCACTTATACATATTATTTTTTATTCATATATATAAAAAAGTTATATTTATATATGTCAATTTTAAATCTGGTAGGATCTTACGATCCGTGTTACGATTCACCGATTTACGATCTTGTAGCTCCTTCTCAATCTTATGTAAGATCTCGATTTTGACAACCTTAATTGGGATCAATTAAGTCCCTCACCGATGTACCATTTTGACCATTAGATTAAATAAACCTATATCATTTAATTGCACCTCAGCACACTGGATCTGGTGTTTCCTCTCTCCATTCACATTGTTTCTCTCTCCACTTAAAACTGACAAAAACCAGTAAATTGTAAGAATGCAAGGAGTTGAGATTTTGGTAAATGAATTTTGTCTTCATTAATTCATTAGTGGAGGATTTCGTGAGAAAAATAAAATGGGTATTGAGAGTCAAGAAACTCATATAAAGACTTTAACACTTTGTCTCCTTCACCGGAATCATAGATAACCTAAAAATCAAAGAAAGTCCATGAATGTCCTAAAGAAATTTTAGCATTGAAGCACTCTGAAAAAATCTGGAAATTGTAAAATTTTCCCATTGAAGAACCAATGGAGAACACAAGCACAGTAACATAAAATAAGGAAGATGTGCATGTAGGAGCATGATTTATTATTATTATTATTATTATTATTATTGTGAGAAAAAATAACCTATTATGGCTAGAAGCTTTGATAAACTCTTATGGGATGTGTTTGATTTTGAAAATACTCAAATCTATTATGGCTAGAAGCTTTGGTTGTAAAAAGAGAATAGCATGTAGTTGGTGTCGTGTTGTAGTGGAAGTGGGTGAAAGTGGAAATCAAATTAAGGAGAGAAAATACAAACAAGAAAAAGAGATTCAATGTGGGTTGGTGTATGATAAAATTTGTATACTTATTTAATCTAATGGTAAGATCAAGTGGTACACCGGTGAGGGATTTAATTGAGTCATTACCTTAGAATTCACCTGAATTTTATAGCTAGAATACTAAAAAGAATATTTAAATATGATTTCAAAAGCCACAAAATAAATAATTAATGTTATTTGATAGAAGATTATATTTAGTTAATTAAATAATTATTATGTAGTATTAATTAAATAAGCTAGGTATTAGTAAGATATAATATTTATATTATTATGATGACTCTTATGTTATTGAGTTGTTTAATTGGGTTTTGTGCCTTTAGGCCCATTAGGAGTACTATATATAAAAAATTGCTCTTTAAGCCCCTCTACATTCCTCTCAGACCCCCCAAACTTACAAAATTACCCCTAAATAATTATGGAAGTTAGGATCCAAAACTAATACCACTTTGGAGGATAGGATCCGAAATGCACTTTCCCTTTCAAATTGGTTCTCTGCTTCTGCAAACTTCCATAATACAACCTCACCATAGCTCTAGAAAACTTGTTGATAACACATTGCTCTTGGTCTTTCCTCCATCAAATCCTCTTTCTCATACTCATCAAAAAATAACAACAACCACCCTTTTCAAAATTCAACCACAACCCTCCATCAACCCTTTTCAACAACAACAACCTTTTTCCCAATTGCTCCAAACCCTTTTCAACCCTCTATCTTTTTCTTCTTCTTCCAAGTTCAACGATCCACCACCTCCCCTATTGCAATGTTTCTTTTTCAGTTTTATTTTTACATTTTTGGATTCTACGATCTAAATACGTGTAATTTCAGATCCTAAATTCCGAACTCGCTTAATTTTGAAACGTAACTTCCGAAATTTGTTTGTATTTGTATTTCAGTTTCCAAATTTTTTTCTCTTCATTTTTCTGCAAAAAAAAAACAGTAAAGAATCAAATATTTTCTAGATCTAAACTTTGGAGAAGAAAAAATTGCTTCTGGTTCCAGATATGAACTTTAAAGAAATACTTGTTGATGAAGATGAATGACACTCATGGAAAGAACACATGAAAATACTGCAACTCAGTGTATCTTTTCTTCTCATATTGTACTACAATCTTACAATCTGAACACACATTATTTATTTTCTTCTCACAAGCATAAAAAAAAAAAAAAAAAAAAAAAAAAAAGAAGGTGTTAGTGCTGGGAACTGGTTGCACAACATATAGCAGCAACACCAACACTAACAGAGCAAGAAAAAATAGCAGCAACACTAACACTAGATTTCGGATCCTAAGTTACAAAATAGCTCAAATTCGGATTCTACAATACAAATCAAATCAGGGGTATTTTAGGATTTTTGGGGGGTTTGAGAGCAACATGGGGGGGCTATAGAGCAATTTTCCTATATATATGTAATGTTTTAGGTATGTTAATCTAATCAATGAAATCAAATGTTTTATTTATCTTTATTTTATTCTCTTTGCATTTATTTTCTTTATGTTTTCCTTTACATTTCCATCAATTAGTTTCTAGCTTTCTATCATTGGTGCTTTCATCCCTTGATCTCATTCCCGCTAGTCAAGATTAGAGATGGAAATTTCTAATTTTGATGGCAGTGAAGATGCCTATTGGTGGATTCTTTGCTCTGAAAAATCTTTCAACAGTAGGAGTTTATTAGATGCAGAGAAGATGTTGGAGAGTGGTTTAGCAATGAGAGGTTGTGCTTATTTTAGTTTATTATCGGTTGTTTAAAACAAAAATGTTTACAAAAGATGTGTTTGGTTTGAAGGAAAGAAAGAGAGAAGAAAAACAAAAAACACGGTAATCAATGAATGAACTTGAACTACAATTAATCAAAATTTTTGCTCGTGAAAAATACTCCATCTAGTCTTATATATAAGCAAAAATTAAAAAAAGAACACCCTTTAAGAAAGTAGGTTGATTGAATAGAAAAAATACTTTATTTTCAATTATACCCTTCTTGGAAAGTGTAGAACATTGCATTTATTGGTTGAATCAATATTTAATTTAAGGGTAAAATTGGAATAATGACATAAGACATAATGATTGAAGTAGACTTTTGCTTATATTTGAGACTTTTAATTTTTTTGTTTTATTGCTTATATTTGAGACAGTAATTGAGGGGTCAAAATCACAAATAAAAATCGTTTGGACATACATACAACAAACAACATGCACATCATTTGGTTATTTTAAAAATGGAAAAATGCATCAAGATGTCCATAAGTTTTACGTTTATAGAAGGTTGTTTAAATTTTTTAAGTAACAAATTTTAGGTTTTACGTTTGTAATAGATAAGTCCTATTTTTTATGTAACAGAGGATAACTGAAAGACCTAGATGTTACAAATTATAAACTTAAAAGACATGTTTACTGTATTACTTAAAAAACTTAAAACCTGATGGAGTTGCATTTTTACTATCATAAAAACAACAAGAAGCTTTTTTTCAAAAAAAAAAAACAAGAAGAAGAAGCAAATTCCAAGAAAGTAGCAGATCAATACTAGTAAATAACCAAGTCAGAATGATCACCAAAACAGAATATTTTACCCAAAAAAACATGAACAAAAAGGGAGAAAAACAGAGACAACAAAAATAACATCTAATTAATGCAACCACCACATAGAAGAATAATTACTAGTTTCTTAAAATTCTCACTTTTCAGTCCTAAGCACACTACTCAAAAACAACCGATGCCCAGAACAACACCAATTATAAAAAAAAACTAAAACCAAAATTTTATTTTTCATGAAACATGCAGAAAAGCATAGAGGGAAAGGTGCAGAAGATAAGAAAATTACCTTACAGCAAGGGAAGCAAAGAGGATAAGATCTGCTGACCATCTTGTTGCCACTAGATCATGACATTTCAGTCATGTCACTTTGAGCCACAATAACTTCACAGCTTTGCTACTGGAAATACATAATAAGAAATTGTAAAAGAAAAATCACACGAACGAACTAGCAGTGATATGTTTGAGAGGAATGAAGTAGTGAGAATCAATGATGCTACTATAATCCACAAACATGCTTCAAATTGAATTTGTATTTTTCCTTGGCTTGCATAATAGACAAAGGAATTCTGAATTTAAGCATGACCAAGTACATAATGATGCCAAACATTGTATCCAAAACACACAAAAAAGGCATAGAAACATAAACACTTGGAAATGGAAGCATGAAATGTTCACACGTTTTTATTATTGTATTAAAACACTTTCACACTCTCAACCCGCTGCACTGTATCACGTTTGTTCATACAGCACCATTTGACATACTTTAGTGTAAATTAAACCAGTGGTGTTTAGCTGTGAAAGCTGAGACATGAACAGGAAGAAAAGAATCGAGCTAGAATATCAATCTAAATCAAAGATCAATAAAAAATCATGTATGGATATACAAAGTGCATCGCCCGGGAAAAATGCAAATATGTTCAATTAACAAATCTGCAATGCAATTTCCCATTTGACATCTTCATATGTGCAGGGAGTGGCGGAAGAGAACAATAATTAAATTATGAAAAATGTCTCAATATATTAACATAGTAGAAATTCTTAGACTTGGTTGACCAATGTTGAATGCACTTCCATCGACAATGTTTTATGAACTATATCAATTATAGTAATGGATGATTAACAATGGTAATTTAATATTAATACTTTTAAGAGATAATTACCTCGTAGCTCAGAGAAGATATTACGTTATTTTTCACTGTTGAATGCTTGTCTAAAGGCCTAGATTAAAGAGATTAATTTCTTTCCCCTTAACTTCATCATTCTCAACATCATCTTCAGTAGATACTAACCAATTGTAAGGAAGCTGGATTTTGGGAGCAATGTTGTTGTTGCTGCTGCTTTCTTCTACTCTCTCTACCTGTAGTTGTGTTCCTCTTGTCACCATGTCTTCCCAGTTTAACTTGGCTGAGTACCATAAATCAGACATGTTTGTCCCTTTTATGTCTTTCTCGATTAGCACGTGCAAGCCCCAATCGTTCATAATCAAACCTTGGTGGGCTTTAAATGTTATTTGTGCTCCTGTTTTCACAAAATGGCAGTGTTCTCGAGAGATATAGACTGTTCAAACATACTTTGAGCCATCAACCTTGTTTGATTCCAAATTAAGTGGCATATCAAATCGTTCATCTGTGTGTTCACTTTCAAAAGAAAGATAGAAAGGATATGGCAGCGGAAAAGGTTGTTGAGAACTTGCAGAATTTTGCATTGGGTATCTTACCTCAAATTGTACAAAAAACAAGACAAATCCAACCCAATCTGCATGCATACCAAAGCTCTTTATCCTTACCACTGTACCCCCCTTATATCGGCGATCGAACCACATTGGAATATATACCGAACCACAACAAGGAAAAGGAAGAACAATGTCAAAACCACACCGAAAATGGCGAGGTTCCTGTACTAGAAGAAAAAAATGCATAAACAGATAGACACATATATTAGCGCTAGAGAGTAATTTTGACTGCTAAGCTACTTGATAAATCATGATCAATTGAATAAAGGGGAACTCCATATATGTATAAAAATTGTGACGTGATTAAAAGATCAAGCTACTTGATACCTTATTATGAAGCACTATCCAATGGGGGATTAGTAAAATATTTAAGCATGTGGCAATAAATTGGATTTAAATTTAAATGTCAGATTTAGAGTCCCTGACAGTACAAATTATATTCGGAGGGTCCAGGGAGCATTTGATTATATGGGTCAATTCTCTTATATATCATTTATAAATCTCATTTCAATCTGATGTGAGATTAACCACTCACACTTGAATTCTATAGATCTCCCCCTTATGTGTGAGTACAAAACATGTAAACTCACTTGAATTCCAACAGTATATATCATCAGAAAACACACGCATATATTAGAATCAGAGTAGACAAATAAACTAGGGGGCACAGTACACACCTTAAATAGTCTTTGTAGCCATTCATATTGATGGTCTACAGAGGATCTCCACATGGATCCATCCATTTTAAGACAACCAAAAACATATAATCCTGATCTATGATCGCGAGACCCAGATGTTGTTTTAAAATATCTTCCCACTGATTCTGATGGACCACTTTCTTTTGGAGCCGAAGGCAAATGTTCAAGCTTATGACAATGTGACAAGTTTAAATATGCTAGACTGTAAAGTCTTTGGATGGTAGAAGGTAGTCTAGTAAAGTTATTTCCCTGTAAATTTAGTCTCTCTAAACCCCTTAATTCTCCAATAGCATCAGGTACTACAGAAATATTACAAAAACTTAAGTCAAGAAAAATCAAAGATCCCATAGCAGAATTGACAGGCAGATATCGATATTTCATGCAGCCGTATAGATCCAAAGTTATCAGAGATGTCATTTTATCAAGGCTATCAGATAGTCTAACAAGCTTTGTACAGTCTCTCAAACTTAAGACTCTAAGCTTTGCAAGAGATCCATGAAATGTGGATAAACTTCTGCATTGATCCACATCAAGGTATTCGAGATTTAGTGCTCCAGTGAAATCTGGAGTGCTTTCAAGTTTTGTGCAACCAGAGAGACGTAAGACTCTCAGAGACCATAGTCTTGATGGATGTTAAAGTACAAAAGTAAGTATGTTTATATCGTCTCCACAGGGACTGGTGCGATATCGATGTCGTTCAACAATTTATATGGTTTTAAGTAGGGTGTTGGAATGATTTGTTATAAAACTTTCAAACATAAAAAGTACGATAAAAGATGATTAAACTGCAGAGATTAAATTGTCGGGACTAGATTTCACTAATTAATTCCTATGTATTACCTTAACCAAACATACATATATTTCAGTTATCAATCAATATTTTCACATATCGCTCGTCGAACGTTTCTGTGTCCAGATAACGCCGAGATATCTATTATATCTATTAACCTCCGATGTCTCGGATCGTCAATCGATAAAATAGCATTAAGCTTCGATACTCTAAGTGAATATTAAACCTAAATCTATGTCTAGAATTTAACATTTAATAAGTGATTACCCTAGTTCTTTGATTCAAATAATATATGTCTATATCAATTTAAATCTTAAAGTAAAAGATGAAAATCAAGGATAACACTAATATTGATGGATACTAAAACATATATATAAAGTCATGATCAAGATTAATACATAGTTATAAACAAGCTACATCTAATCCCAACAAAAATATCTTTAGCTACTCATTACCACGGTAGCTTTACACAAGTGAGAAGAAAAGAGATGAAATAATAGCACCGGTTGATTTCTCAAACAGTTGGTGTGCATTCCACCTTTATTTCCTCCGCCATTGTTCCCCACTCTCCTCTCTGCGTGCTGCGTTCAGCTCTCTACTCTTTTTTCCCTTCCAATGTCCTAATGAATTTGCAGTGGGCGATGCATGCTTTATATAGGCTTGAAAAGTAACTAGAATGGTAAGCCACTTGTAGAAGGAAGGCGGTTTGATGATGCCTTTATAGATTTTCTTAAGAGTAAGGATTTGCCTCCTTTTAGAACACCGCCCTTGTGTTTCTATTGTCCTCACGTGCCAATTTCTTTTCTTTACCATTAAGAAGTTGTGCCACTTGACTAGTTAACTGTATTTTGCTCTTCATTCTATTAATTTATAGGCACAAACATTACTAATTATTAATAATAATAATAATATATAACATATAATTAATTTTTTTTTTATCAACTTATATAATTAATATATGATCCTTATATTAATCTCATAGAAATCTATAAAAGTGAAGTGAAATAGGTGAAAATAGTTAAAATACTAATTTGCTACTAAAGACTAATATTTACAAATAATTGGGGTTTTTACTTCAAATATCCTTATAAAACAAGTCAATAAGTGCTTAAAATATATAGGTAAAATCACTACTTTTTGGCACTTATCAATGGACTACCAAAATCAAGGTGGACTAGACTACTACATTTCTGCAAACTCAAGAATGCAAGTTCAGAAAGAAGTCCGATTGATGGATGCACCTGCAGCAAGTTTATGCATCCTGTAAGATCTAGCCGCTCTAGGTTTAGGATTCCATCAAAACATGGAGTCATCTTCAGATTTTTGGAGTTGCTCAGATCCATCCTTTTCAAACAGGGTAGACACTGCATGTCAACCAAGAATTATCCATCAATATGTTAGAACATTGAATTAAAATCTGGATTTCGTTATTTCACTCTAGTATACATTCAAATAATTATATATATAATAATATCTTATCTATGCTTACTTGCATTACAACTATAAATTTTTTTCCTTGTGGATTTGACCATGCCATTAGGCCATGTAAGCTTACATGCATTGATACCAAGATTATATAGTATAAAGCTAAATAAATCATGGCGTTGAATGCATAATAATTGATTATATCTATGAGACTATGACCAGTGTTACCTCTTATTAAAGGAATTGATAGCACAATTTATTTCGAGTCAATGAAAAGTACCTGGATGCCTTCCCATAATTGTTGGATGTTGCTGTTAGGCATATTCAATTCAACAAGGTCATATGGATAAAAGTTTGATGGTAAAGTGGTGAAAGCGTGACCATTCCATTAAAAATAGTATAGGAAATTTGAAAGAGATGAGTTTTCCTGAAAAATTCTTCTGAGCTAATATGAGCAGTTTCAGGGGCTGCATTTTTTATAAACGTTCAGCACTGTATTTGAAACCATCCTCCTTTTCATCTAGAACTATGGCTTTTGTTTCTAGTACTTCCTGAAAAATTCAGAATAAGAATATGATAAAAGGGAATAAAAACAAGTAAATGATTTGAATTAAATAGATTCAATTTCAGAAGGTTAGTTAGTTGAGTGGAGTAACACATAATCTCGTATCTAAAAAATAGCAAGTTTGAATTGAACTCACACCAGTCTTTTAAGAGTTAGATGAATGCAAGTATTTTTTACTGGAGAAAGATATGTTACCATTTTGGTCATTATCGCGTGACAGAAATCCTGATAATGCCATAATCTACTCCAGAATATAGGCTTGTCAAGATGTTGTCCCTGAACAATTTGCTTCCCTAACTCTTGCAACATTTCATGCATATAATTTTTTTGGTTTATAATGGTTATGAGTGCTTTTTCAGCAATGAGTGGAATTCCAATATCAGGGTGCAATCCACAAGCATCTTAAATTCGCCTTAAAAGTGAGAAGCATCTGATGGTTATGCATGTGTTTGGTTTAGCTTATAGTTGCCGCAGCCGCACATCCGGGAGTGATATTGCCATGAAAGTGAGAAGCAACTATTTGTTGCTTCACAAAAATGTGTGTCTGGTGACCTTGTAGACGCGGAAACAAACACAGTATATGTTGTATGTGATGGCCTCCTATATTGGAACGACAAATGGTTAGGAATTAATGAACATGTTGCTTACACATTAAAATTGCCTCAAGATGCCAAAACTCATTCGGTTTACATGTGTCTTCAGTTGAAACATTTTAATGGTGTTAGTGTTGAACCATAAAAGTCTTTAACTCTCAGAAGCTGTCCTGCAACACCGTGTCATTTTCAGCGCCACTACTACTCACATTCCCCTAGGGCTGATTAAGTGGCAGAGTTTAGAATATGCTGCTTCATTCTTGGCAAGACAAACATGAGAGCTTCCATCACCGGTGCAAGCAATCATTTTGGCTTTTGAGGGACAACTTGTGCATAGCCAAGAATCGTTACAGTTACAGTGCGGACCATCCAATTAAGTCGTATTGCATTTGAAACTCAGAAATCTCAACAATTTAATCGACACTACAAACATAATGTCGAGTTTAACCTTAGCTAAAACAGACTCATAGACATGTATCATCTTTATAAGGACGAAGTGAAAACTCCAGTAAACTAGCAGAAAAGAACCGGTTATCAGAACTAGTTTTCTTAGATAGAATATAGAAACAATGAAGATGATAAGCCAAAGAGTTCTGCACACTCGAGATAGAATATAGTAAACATGCACATTAGAGAGCCATGGTAGTGCAAGGAAAGTGATTCTATTCCGTCTTTCAATTTCAAATTAACATATAAAAACATAAATAAATTATTGAATCAAGTATCAACCACAAAGTATGGGACAAGTGAAGGCTGACTAAATAGACAAAACTAATAATTAGTAGTAACACTCGGATAAAAAAACAACTGTAAACATTGTAGCCAAAACACACAAAAAGACATTTATTTATATTAAAACACTTCAAGTTCCCAGTTATTTTTGTCTGTGTAGCACAGTTCCACAAACTTGAGTCCTTATAGATTAAGCTAGTGTAGTGGTCATAGCTACCAAAGCAAAGATCAGAATCATATCTGCATATAAATAGCATCCCCTGAAAGAAAGGAAAAAAAATGTGGATCCATATGAAAATGCAGAAGAATGAAGATGCAAGCTAGCAAAAAATGCAGTGTAATTTTCAATTCATACGTACTGTGGGAGGCCAAATTGGTACAATAAGTAAATCATGAAGCATTTCTCAACATATTGATTGAACATGGTTTAACTAAGTTGGATGCATCATACTTATAATGTACCAGCAGTGATACATCATTAATTAACCATGTACTTAATTAGTAGGTATATAATTTCAATTAATATTGTGTTATAGAATCATATATTTTAAGGCCTTAGGTCTGCAGAAATAGTGGTATTTTCATTGTGAACTTTCAGATAAAAGGCCAAGATTAAAGAGATGAGTTTCTTTTCCCTTGGCTTCATTCCTCTCAGCTTCATCTTCATCAGAAACAAACCAATTGTAAGGAAGTTGGATTTTGGGCTCAAAACTACTGCTGCCGCTTCTTTGTTTTACTTTCACATTCTCTAAAGAAAGATCTACTCTCTCTCCGGGTGTTGAGCATTCAAGTATTGTTGAATAATATATGTCTTTCTCAGTTACGACACGCAACCCCCATTCTTTGATAAACAAACCTTGGCGGGCTTTAAATATGATGTGTGCTCCTGTTTTCACAAAATGACAGTGTTCCCGAGATATATAGATTACCCAAACATAGTTTAAGCCATCAACAACTTGGTTTGATTCTAAATTAAGTGGCATATCAAAGCGTTCTTCTGTGTATTCACTCTCAAAAGAAAGATAAAAAGGATGTGGCAGTGACGATTGATGTGAAGAACTAGATAGTTCAGGATGATTATGTAACTCAAATGTTACATAAAAGAGAAAGCCAAGCCACTCGACAGGTATAACTGAAAGGCATTCCTCATTATGTGGAGACATGAAGATGGAACAATCATTATTAATTTTAGCAATTGAAATTAATAGTGTGAGAGTGTTTGTAGCTAGTGAGTGAAAACACTGAAACTTCTCAGAGCCATTCATTTTGCATGCATTGCACTATAAATTGTTTCCATATGTTTTCATTTTAAATAAATCATCTCAGTAACAATCCTTTTGAGAAACAATCCAAAAGAGAGTGTAATCCACCATTTGTGTTGGTGAGAGTTGTAATACACAATTTGTATTATTATTCAGTTAATCAGAAGAAACTCTTGTTATTCCATTGTTATTGTTATTATTATAGTGGGAAAAGTTTGATCCAGGATAATCATTCCGCCGACCTTGTATTAGGTGTGTTTTTGTGTTATCTTTCCCAACAAGTGGTATCAGAGCTTCGGCTCATAACCACACATTTTAACTTTTATTATTACAATGGAAGAGTCAACCTCTGTGGGATCATCAACAATGATCAAGTTAACTTCTTCAAATTATTCCATATGGAAACCCAGAATGGAAGATATCCTCTATTGCAAAGATTTGTATCAACCTTTGCAAAATGAAGGGACGAAGCCTACCGAAAAGTCTGATGATGACTGGAATATTATGAAAAGGAAAACTGTCGGACAAATTCGACAATGGATCGATCAAAGCGTCTTTCATCATGTTGCGCAAGAAACAATAGCGTACACATTATGGAAGAAACTAGAAGCTTTGTACGAGAGAAAGACAGCCCAGAATAAAGCCTCTACTATTCGGCAATTGGTGAACCTCAAGTATAGAGAAACTAGGAGTGTTTCTGAACACTTGAGTGATTTTCAAAGATTAGTAAATCAACTTACCAATATGAAGATGGTGCTTGAAGATGAATTGCAAGCATTGTTATTATTAAGTTCTTTGCCAGATAGTTGGGACACACTTGTGGTTTCGTTAAGTAACTCGGCACCACAAGGTGTTCTAACATTGAACATAGTAAAAGATAGCATGTTCAATGAAGAATCCCGACGGAAGGAACAAGGAATGTCGTCGGAGTTTGAGGCGCTTGTCACTGAGTATCGTGGGAGAAGTATCCACAGGAAGTTCAATAATAGAGACAAGTCGAGGGGAAATTCTGGAGATAAGTTTAGGGGTAGGTCGTGGGCAAGAAAAGACGTTGAATGTTTTTATTGTCACGAGAAAGGTCACATGAAGAGAGAATGTAGAAAGCTCAAAAGGGAGCAGCAAGAAAATGGTGATGCGAGAAACATAGCCGCTACCATTTTTCAAGGCAATGAAGTAATATTTGTTTGTGATGATGGTCATGTTAATTTGACATCACAAGAACATGTTGGGTCGTGGATTCTGGTGCATCATTCCATGTAACCTCACAAAGGGATTTCTTTTCTTCCTATACAAGCAGTGATTTTGGTTATGTGAAGATGGGGAATGATGATAAATCCAAGATTGTGGGCAAAGGAGATGTTTGCCTAGAAACAAACACTGGTTGTCGTCTAATGTTGAAAGATGTGAGACATGTTCCTGACATGCGTCTCAATCTAATATCAACAGGACTTCTAGACGAAGAAGGTTATACTAGTGTGTTTGGAGATAGAAAATGGAAGTTGTCAAAAAGTTCCTTGGTAATGGCCCGAGGCAAGAAAGTAAACACTCTTTATGTGATAGAAGCGAAAGTCAATAATGAGTGTGTTAATGCTCTCGGAGAAGACTCCTCAGTCGAGCTATGGCATAAACGACTCGGACATATGAGTGAGAAGGGACTTCAAATCATAGCCAGAAGAGGTATTTTGGCCGGTGTGAAAGGATTGGAAATGTCGCTTAAGCCATGCACACGTTGCTTGGCTGGAAAGCAACATAGAGCTTCATTTCAGTATAAGGCCCCGCATAGAAAGCCAAATGTTTTAGATTTGGTGCATTCTGATGTTTGTGGTCCAATGACCACTAGTACTCTAGGAGGTGCAAGGTATTTTGTCACCTTTATTGATGATCACTCCAGAAAGGTTTGGGCATATGCGCTCAAAACAAAAGATCAGGTGTTTGTTATATTCAAACAGTTTCATGCTAGTGTTGAGAGAGAAACTGGCAAGAAGTTAAAATGTGTTCGTACTGACAATGGAGGAGAATTTATGGGAGATTTCAAACGTTACTGTATTAGTAATGGAATTAGGCATGAAAGATCTGTTCCGAAGACGCCTCAACACAATGGAGTGGCTGAGAGAATGAACAGAACTATTGTTGAAAGAGTGAGAACAATGTTATCTCATGCGAAGTTACCGAAGAGTTTTTGGGGTGAGACTCTGATGACTGCAGTTGATTTAATCAACTTATCCCCTTCAGCTCCATTGAATGGTGATGTTCCAAATAGGTTTTGGACAGGTAAAGATGTATCCTACAATCACTTGAAGGTGTTCGGTTGTAGAACATTTGTTCATGTTCCAAAAGATGAGAGGTCAAAACTCGACTCAAAATCGAAGGAGTGCATCTTCTTGGGATATGGAAATGAAGAATTTGGGTACCGGTTATGGGATCCTATACAGAAGAAGATTATTAGAAGCAGAGATGTTGTCTTCTTTGAAGACCAGAATATTGAAGATATTCAGAAGGGAGTTAAGCCTGTTATTTCTAGAGAACATCCAATCAACTTGGATCCAATTCCTCCTCTACAGCATTACGGGGAAGATGAAATAGAAGATATTGGAGAAGCAGAAAATGAACCTCCAATTGATGATCCAAATGAAGAAGTAACAGATGGTAATGGAAGTGGCAGTAATAATGAAGATGTGACTGAAGACTCTGAGGATGAAGAACAAGTTCCCCAGTTAAGAAGGTCATCTAGGATACCTAAACCGCAAACCAAATATCCTGCAACGGAATTTGTGTTACTCACTGATGGGGGAGAACCAGAGTGTTATGAAGAAGCCTTGATGAATAACCACAAAGAAGAGTGGTTGAAAGCCATGCAAGAAGAAATGCAATCCTTGCATGAGAACTTGACATATAAGTTGGTAGCTTTACCGAAAGGTAAAAGAGCACTCAAAAATAAATGGGTGTACAAGTTGAAGACTGAAGAGAATAACTCACGACTTAGATACAAGGCGAGATTAGTCGTGAAAGGCTTTAGTCAAAAGAAAGGCATTGACTTTGAAGAGATTTTTTCACCCGTGGTCAAGATGTCATCAATTCGGGTAGTGCTTGGTTTGGCTGCAAGTTTGGATCTAGAAGTGGAAC
The DNA here is from genome assembly GCA_951799995.1 of Trifolium subterraneum. Taxonomy (NCBI): domain Eukaryota; kingdom Viridiplantae; phylum Streptophyta; class Magnoliopsida; order Fabales; family Fabaceae; genus Trifolium; species Trifolium subterraneum. The sequence continues at coordinate 44,697,638 of OX637464.1, read as the reverse complement.
AACTAGATGTGAAGACTGCATTTCTTCATGGTGATTTAGAAGAAGAAATTTACATGGAGCAGCCAGAGGGATTCAAAGTCAAAGGCAAAGAAGGCTTGGTATGTCAGCTGAAAAAGAGTTTATACGGACTTAAGCAGGCACCGCGTCAATGGTATAAGAAGTTCGATTCCTTCATGATTGATCATGGATACCGAAGGACGAATTCTGACCATTGTGTGTTTGTGAAGAGATTTAATGATGGTGAGTTCATCATACTTCTCTTGTATGTTGATGATATGTTGATCGTAGGACAAAATAGTGAGAATATCGGCAAGTTGAAGAATGAAATGAAGAAATATTTTTCTATGAAAGATTTGGGACCGGCAAAACATATTCTTGGTATGTCCATCCGTCGTGATCGGAAGGAGCGCAAGCTGTGGCTATCACAAGAAAAATATATCGAGAAGGTGTTAGAGCGGTTTCACATGGAAAAGGCAAAACCAGTTGCTACTCCACTTGCTAGTCACTTTTGTCTTAGTTCAAAGCAGAGTCCGCTAAATGAAATTGAAAAGAAGGATATGAGCAAGGTGCCATATGCTTCAGCTGTTGGAAGCTTGATGTATGCAATGGTATGTACACGAGCAGATATAACACACGCAGTTGGTGTTGTTAGTAGATTCTTGGCCAATCCAGGAAAGGAGCACTGGAATGCTGTGAAGTGGATCTTGCGATATCTCAGAGGAACTTCCAAAATGAGTTTGTGCTTTGGAAGTAGAAATCCTGAACTAGTTGGCTACACAGATGCAGATATGGCCGGAGATATTGATTCTAGAAAATCAACATCTGGATTCTTGATTACATTTTCAGGGGGAGCTGTATCGTGGCAGTCGAAGCTACAAAAGTGTGTTGCTTTGTCTACCACAGAGGCAGAGTTCATTGCAGCAACAGAAGCTTGCAAGGAAATGTTATGGATGAAGCGGTTCTTGCATGAATTAGGGCAAGACCAGGAGAAGTACGTCGTGCATTGTGATAGTCAGAGTGCCATCCACTTGAGCAAGAATTCGAGTTTTCACTCGAGGTCAAAGCATATTGATGTGAGATATCACTGGATACGTGATATGTTAGATTCCAAGCAACTACAGCTTGAGAAAATCCATACTGATGACAATTGCTCAGATATGATGACCAAGTCCTTACCCAAGGACAAGTACGAGTTCTGCAGGAGAGCTGCTGGACTGTTGGAGCCCTCCACCTAAATCGGAAGGGGGAGATTGAAAGGCATTCCTCATTATGTGGAGACATGAAGATGGAACAATCATTATTAATTTTAGCAATTGAAATTAATAGTGTGAGAGTGTTTGTAGCTAGTGAGTGAAAACACTGAAACTTCTCAGAGCCATTCATTTTGCATGCATTGCACTATAAATTGTTTCCATATGTTTTCATTTTAAATAAATCATCTCAGTAACAATCCTTTTGAGAAACAATCCAAAAGAGAGTGTAATCCACCATTTGTGTTGGTGAGAGTTGTAATACACAATTTGTATTATTATTCAGTTAATCAGAAGAAACTCTTGTTATTCCATTGTTATTGTTATTATTATAGTGGGAAAAGTTTGATCCAGGATAATCATTCCGCCGACCTTGTATTAGGTGTGTTTTTGTGTTATCTTTCCCAACAATAACAGGGTCATTTATCCGTACTATTGAACCCCCTTCAAACTGATGATAGAAAAATGTTGAAATGAATCCACTATCAGAATTATTATTATTATTGGGAAACACAACGTCAAAGCCACACCGAAAGTGAAGAGGTTCCTGGTGAATAAACAAGACAATATACAAGCATATCATTACAAGAGGGGACACCTACTCTATCCCTAGATAACGAAATATAAATAAGGATAGAAAGGAAGGGGAGATAATTAGAGTATTACATACCTTAAGTAATCTTAGTATCCACATCCCTATGCGTTCTTTGATGATGTTTACTAGTATTTTTTCTGAAGAAATAAGCATCCCTATGAGATCTCCGATAAAACCATAATCATAGTCTATGTAGTTTTTGAAATTGGGAGTGTCAAAAATATATAATCCAGATCTATGATTACGGGATGCAGATGTTGTTTTAAAATATCTACCCACTGAATCTGATCGACCACTTTCTGATGGGAGCTTGAGCAAACTTTGAAACTTATGACAATGTGACAAGTTTAAATATGATAGACTGTGAAGACTATTGAAGGTGTAGGGAAGTTCAGTCAAGTTATTTCCCTCAAGATTTAGTCTTTCTAAACAACTTAAAGATTCTCCAAAATCATTAGGTAGTTCAGAAATATTGCAAAAACTTAAATCTAGAAAAACCAAATATTTCAGAGGAATGGAAATCAATGGCAGCAGCTTATTAAATTTAGAGCATCCACAAAGATCTAGAGTTGTAAGAGATGTCATTATTTGTGCAGGTATTTCGACAAGACTTGTACAGTCTCTCAAACTTAAGAATTTAAGCTTTGCAAGATCCCCAGCTGATTCATGAATCGTGGATAAACTTGCACATTGATCCATATCAAGATACTGTAGAACAAACAATCCATTGAAATCCGGAGTTTTTTCAAGTTTTGTACAGCCAGCTAGACAAAGAACTCTCAAAGACCTCATGAGGCTCGGTTGTCTTGGTGCATTGCTAAAATCAAGGGTGACTAGACTAGTACAGTTCTGCAAACTCAAGAATTCAAGTTTTGTAAGAAGTCCAACTGATGGATGCACCATTGACAAATTTATGCATCCCGTAAAATCTAGTCGCTCAAGATTTTGTATCATTTCAAAGCACGGAGTCTCCTTCAGATTTTTTGAGTTGCTTAGGTCCATCCTTTTTAAATTGGGAAGATGCTGTAAAGCGAGAATTAACCACTAATATGTTACCATAATTCATATTTAACTATGATTTCAGAACTGCAATAATAAAAATGGAAATAATTAGAGAAATACCTGGATGCCTATCCATAATTGTTCAATGTTGCTATTAGGCATATTCAATTCCACAAGATTACATGGTTGAAATGTTGATGGAAAAGTCGTGAAAGGATAACCTTTCCACATAAGATAGCATAGGGAATTAGAAAGAAATTTGGGACTTCCAGAAAAATTTGAATGATCTAATATGAGCAATCTCAACTTTTCCATTTCCAATAAATCTTCATCCCTCGGCTGATTCAAATTCGAAACATCCTCCTTTTGATTTAGAATTATGGCTTCAGCTTTTATTGCTTTCTGAAGAATTAAGAATAAGCATATTATAAATTGGAATAAAAAAATTAAGCCACATTTAGTCTAGTGGTGAGGGGTTTGGGTAGTATGCATGAGGTCTTAAGTTCGATCCTCACTAGCAAATCCGCTACTTAGAAAGTGGATAGCAATGACAATAAAAAAAAGTAAGATAATCGAAATAGAAAACAGAATCTATAGAGAGATGTATTACCAGTTTTGTAATCATCGCATCATAGAGATCACGATAAAGCCACAATCTACTCCAGAATCTTGGCTCATCAGGATGTTGTTCCCGAACAATTTGCTTCCCCAACTCTTGCAACATTCTATGCATATGAATTTCCTGGTTTTTAATGGTTATGACTTTTCAGCAAGAAGTGAAATTCCAATATCAGGTTGCAAACCACAAGCATCTAAAATTCGCCTCACATAAGCCTCCCTCTCCCCTTCAAAGAAACAAGCAACGTGCAAAAATATTTCTTTCTCTATGCCATCGAGTCCCTTAAAACTTGACTGAAGTACTTCGCTAATTCCACTATTTGGATTCTTCTTCAATCTTTCCAAGGTAGCTTTCCATTGAGTGGTAGGTCTCTGATACAAAAAAGAACCCATTACTCTAATTGCTAATGGAAGACCTTCAACATATTTTAGTACCTTAGGAATCAATTCTGCAAAATCACTGCTTGAATTATCATCACTTTTGAAGGCCTTTCTGCATAGAAGTTTACGAGCATCCTTATCATTCATCAATTCAACATGATGAATTCTATCGGCTTCATACAATTCAAGAAGGTGCAAGTCTCTAGTAGTTATGATTATTCTACTTCCTGGACGGAGCAATTTGGGATTTATGTGCAATTCTTCTAGTTGCTTAATTTCCTCAACATCGTCAAGAACTAGAAGGAAATTCATGTTATATAGCCTATTTGTTATAATTCCAGAAATTTCAGAGGGACTGTATTCATCCAGATTTTTTTCTTTTAGAATTTGATGAAGAATTTTTTTCTGGACAGCAATAGCACCACCACCATCTCTATAAATTTTGCTAACATTCTCGATAAAACAACAAGCACCAAATTGATAGCTATGTGATATCGTGTCATACAAGACATTTGCAAGAGTTGTCTTTCCTATGCCATCCATCCCCAATATTCCTAAAACTCGACATTTGTAATCATCTGAGCCTAGATTTAACAGGTTTTCTAATGTTCTTACTTGAGGTTGTATTCCGATAAGATCATTAGCATAGCTTGAGAACTTATGACCCAACTTTTCGATTACAGCTTGGACAATATTTTCAATCTCTTCAACTTCTTTCCTGAAAGAGACGAGAACCATTAAAATCATTAAATTATCATCAAAGTACATAAGGGGGGAAAACAAGTGGAATTTACTTCCACACAAGAGAAATACATTTTGCTTAAAAAAAATGTGATCTAAATATATAACATTAATTAGTTTTATTGAAAAATATATGAGTAATTGACAATGAGTATAATCAACGAATCATACTCTTAAAAAGAAACGGATGGAGTATAAGTTAACAACAAAAAATAACTTATATACTTACTTATCCCTGACATCACAACCAACTAATCCAGCGAAAAAAGTCATAGCTCTCTTCCACCTATCAACCTTGTGTTGAGCATCTTTGAATGTCTTAGTGTGTAAAACAAAAGCACTCTCATAAACTCCATTTTGCTTTCGTACATGAGATGGATCCACATCATAGAAAATAGGAAACACAATTTGTTTCAAATCAGCACGACAATCAGCAATAGCAGCCATTTCATCTAAACACCAAGTTGAGGAAGCATAATCTTTTGAGAAAACAATAATAGAAAGTCGTGAATGTTGAATCGCCTGTTGAAGTTGAGGTGAAATGGATTCACCTTTTTGAAGTTGTTTGTCATCTTTGAAGACAAAAATACCTTTTCTAGTGAGATGAGCGTAGAGATGGTCGACGAAAGTGTTGCGCGTGTCGGAACCTCTGAAGCTGATAAACACATCATATATATAATCCTTATAAGAACTAGAACTAGAACTGGAACTTGCACTTGCACTTCCTTCCCCCAACATAGCCCCAAACGGTCGCTAAGTCATGGTGATGGTACGTACCTAATTGTTATAGATATAAGAAGAAATGTGTTAGATATAATATTATTGTTTCAGGTACGTAGAAATTAGTTGTGAATAGTTTTTTGTTAGTTGGATATATTAGTTATGTTAGGATTACTATATAATTTTTGTTAGTTGGATATATTAGTAATGTTAGGATTACTATATAAAAAGTGATCATCAATAATTATAAGTTACGTGGATGTCCATTTTAGTCTTCCATATTCCTTAACTTCCACTAGTAAATGACTTTTTAAATGAACCTTAATTACCTTCAGAAAAAATCAAACAAAACCCTCTCACCATAAATTTAGGGAGATAATGGAAGGAAAACAGAAAAAAGAACTAACAAGAGATAAATGAAGAAGAGACGACATGGAAAGGGAGAAAAAAATGGTGTTTGCTGAATATAAATAGTGTTGATGTAGAATGCACTCAAGAGTACTACCGAAAATGCTTTTATAGTTCACTCGTGAACATTGGCGTAGCTAAAAGTTTTTCTTTGGGAGGGGCGTGTTTGTAAATAAAAAAAACAAAGATTGATGGAAGGTCATGTTTGTTTGTAATGTAGATACATATTTTCTAAAACGTGATGCAAGAGGAGACAAACTTCTTTTCACCTAGACTGCATTATATAATTGATTTAAATATGAAACGCGATATATATATATATATATATATATATATATATATATATACACACACACACGCTTAAACTAAAAACTTGTATATATATCTATAAAAAAAATGAAAAATTTGAGGTAGGCCATATATGCCCGGCTCGTGAGTGGCTCCACCCCTGTTCATGAAAGCTTTGTGAAACAATATTTTTCGAGAAATATCATTTCCCTAAATAAAATAGTTAAATATATTTTTAGTTTCTGCAAAATCACAAACTTTTAAGTTTAAACTTTAAAAAAGTTATTCATTTTTAGTCGCTATTTGCATTTTATATAGACCAATTTGAGAAACTAAAAATATATATTTTTTAAAATAAAAATTATTCTTATAAACTACAATATTATATGGAGACTAAAAGTGCCATTAAAATTTAATAGGAATTGTCCTTGGAACTAAAGAGTTTTGTTGTTTTGGAAAATTGAAAAGAAAAAAGAAAATGGTTGAAAAGACCAGAGAAGTCGAAAGAGAAAACTGTGTTATTTGTTTTACTAACCGGTTAAAATTTGGAGGAAGTTAGGTATTTTGATTTTGAAAAAAAAAAAAAAAAAAAAAAAACAGAGAGATCGATTGTACTATCTTTTGTAACCGTTACAGGCAAGGATATTAATGGGAATACAAAAAGTTCAGCCCAAAACAATGTATCCTTTGAGGCTTTCTTACATAGATATACAAAGCATATAGGCACAACTTTAGGCGCACGCACATAAATTAAAAAAATTAAAAGAAAAATAAAATAGTTACATCAATTAATATCACTTTAATTCTTTTATCTTTATTTTTTTTCCTTTTAATGTGAGTATGCCTATGATAAATTTATGTGAATTTGTGTCCATATAAGTATTTCTCATATTCTCTTTATACATAGGTAACAAATTAATTTATTTGAACCTGATCCATTTTATAAGAAACAATTAACTTTGTTATATTTATTGAATAATTAATGTATATGATGATCTATGATATAGACCACATCAGTTATTCAATGAATCTAAAAAATAGAGGTGTTCCCGATTCGGTTTTGGCAAAAACTCATCTGATCAAAATATAAAATTACTAGTGATTAAGTTCGATTTTAGATGACCAATTAAAAGAATCTGACATATCCAATTTAGTGTGATTTAATTTGGATCGATTTCTTTATATCCAAATTGCAAATTGTAAATTATTTTATTAAATATTAATATTAGAAAGACATGGTAAAATAATAGATTTGATAAAAAAAATATTGAACTTATAAAATTAAAAAACCAATTTAGTCAAATAAATAAATAAATAAAACCAATCAATAATATGTTAATGCAATATATCATTCGTACTAATAAATATTAAAATATATGTAGAGCTGTAAAAAGGCCTTAATTGGCCGGCTCTTTAAGGGGCGGATCCATTTATTTCTGACTATTAATTTTATTTAAATTTTAAACACAATTTTTCTAAGCTTCCGATCGTGAACAGTGCTAATTGAAGAAAAAAAGAATAAGTTCACGACACTAGTAAAATTGTTTAAAATTTTTTTAAAAATTTAATAATTAAAATAAGTGGTACGCCCCTTAAAGGATCGACCCCTTAAGGCCCTTTTTACAGCGCTAAATATATGTATGCAGTTTGGTTCGATTTCAAAAAAACAATAAAAAATCCGATCAAGCAGTTTTCACAAAACACCTCCAAACAGATCCAAAAATATTTAGTTTTTTTTTTTACCGTTTTTGTTTTTTTAATCAATTTACAATTTTAATTTGGATCGGTTTAAATTTGAACACTCGTTCTAAAAAAAGTAAACCATTTCTTATCACTTTTAAGAAGCATCAGATATTCAGAGGCGGTACTTGATTTTATATTGGAAGTTGTTATCTTCCTCAAAGCATAGAAGCAAGCACCGATCAAAAAATTTGATGAGACAATAAATTAATGTAAAGGTATTAACCTAACTTAACTAGTACGGCATAAATTTGTTACCTGAAAAATTTGAAGTTGGATCTGAATTCTCTACACAGTACAGAGATGTATTGCGTCCTTGAAGGCTCAAAAAGATTGAAAGTGAAGGCCCTTCTTCTTCTTCACTGAAGGTGTGAGTTCCACAAACAAAGCTTGGCGAAATTATTGATTGCAAATAAGTGGACTAAGAAACAAAAGGTAGTACATTAGTGATTACTTTTTGACTTCACTGTTCTTTGTTTAACTTTATTTTATTTTTGCATGTATTTAGTAAATATAGGATAATTACATTGAAGTGATTGAACGAAAGACCACGGATAAGCTGTGCCGCTGATCTTTTTTAAATAGCAAAATCAATTCTCTTAAAAAACAATATTTATAGATTTAGGGGACACAACATTGTTATCCATAATATTTTGAACTTTTTGCATAAGACTCACAGTCTTTGGTGCTATGAAGCAAAAAATGTCAAATTGCTAAACTTAGGTGCTTTGAACATGCTTATTTGAATTTGACACCTATATTAAAAACGGCACTCTAAATTAGCATAAAGTATGTATATATACTTTAGGAATCTTGATCCTATGATATAGAAAAACAATAAATATGGTGAAATAAAAAGAAACAAAATAATACTGAATCCACATTTATTCAATCATCCAATTATTTAAAATCATGTAGCACTATAGATTTCTTTTTGCAAGAATTCTTTGTCAACCAAAATCGATACTCAACTCCAAATTAAAGTCATGTTGGATTTTTTTTCTTTCACGAACTGTTAACATTTTTTATGTTTTTATGAAAAACTATATTATTTGGTATATTAATGGGGACATAGCGTTATAAACACGGAAGTTAGAGTTCGAATCCGGACACTCCACTTATCTGTCTTTAAGGTGAAATTTCTAGCCACTAAGCTATTTGACAAAAAAATAAAAATAAAAAATAATTTTTTAATGGTATATTAATAGTTTTAATACACCAAATAATTTATATTATTTCGGTAGCTTTTGTTTAAAAATTTATGATTTCAAAAGAATGATCTTGTAAAAATTATTAATATAATATTATGTCCAGAAAATTATTAATATAATAAATAGTGTAATTTTTTTATAATAAAAATGTTCATACCTCTTCGAAGAACAAATAATAAAGACTATTACTATTTTATTACTTGGTGTGATGCATCATTTTTCTTCAATGTGAAGATAAATAGAAAATGACGTAAAAAAATTAATGGTATTATAGAATTTTTAGAAATCGGTGGATGAATTAATATGGGTTTAAGTGTTACATATATATGTATATAAGGTTGAGAGACTGATGTAGAGATTTCGGAAAGAGAGGATCCGAATTCATGCCCATTGTGTGTTTACTCTGACCATTGTCAATGCTCCACTAAGTATGGAAGGATTTGTCCATGGATTTTCATCACATGTGAAGTGTTTAATTACCGGTCAAATTTGGCAACACCTAATATGAAAATTGGAATGCAAAAATAAATATTTTTGAAACTTAATTGTGAGCCTGTTTGTTACAGATTAAAAAATTAGTGATTTTGATGTTCAACAATCTAGAGATTAGTTTTTAGAGATTTTATAGAAAAGTAGAATTTACTTTGTGTTTGTTTGTTGTAATAAAAATCATTTTTTTGACTAAAATAATTTTTAGTTTGTTTGGATAAACATGTAAACGTGATTTTTTTAATTACAATATAATTTTCTCCTTTTAACATTTATTTTTCTATCTCCTCTAAAATAAAATCTATTATTTGAAAAGCTACTCTTAGTTAGTAGCTTCTCATTTTTAGCTGTTTTCTGATTATTTTTAGCTTTTGATTATTTTAAAATCCGTAACAAATAGATACAATATTTTTTAAAGTGATTATTTTTATAAAATAAGTGATTTTTACAAAAAAAAAAAAAAACTATAACAAACGGGCACTATATCTAGTCTAAGGGTCCGTTTGGCCCGACTTTTTTAGGTCTCAGAAGCTGACTGAAAGCTAAAAGTGAAGATAAGAAATTTAAAAAACCAGAGCAAAAGTTGTTTGGTAATTGTTTTTTTTAGCTTCAAAGTTATCTTTAATCTAAAATTTGTTTGGTAAAATATATTTTTTTAAAAAAGATTTGTACCAAAAAATAAAAATTTACAAAAAGATAATAACAACTAATAATATTTAAATGAAAACATCCTAAAAATTAAAAAAATAAAATGAGCCTTCAGTAGGATTCGAAGCGAGATCGTTGAAAAAAAGCTCCGGATTCTTTTACAAAAGTAGGTTTCAACTTCTTTTTCTAGAAGCTCATTTAATCCAATTTTGCACATTGAACAAAATCTGCTTTTTACAGTTAAGAGCTTTATTAAAAATGTGTTTGACCCAACTTTTAATTAAAAAAAGAATTTAAAGCTAAAAAAGCCGAACCAAACGGAGCCTTAATTTACTATTACTATGCATCAAAAGATACGGTAAATTAGTATTAGCATATTTAATTTACTATTGCTATGCATCAAAAGATATGATAAATTAATATTAGCTACAACAACTACATTAAGGCCTACTGTGGCCAAGGAATTTCGATTTCAATAGGTATATAGATATATTTATAGATGTTTTTGTTAACTCATATAGTATATATACATATTACCGTCAATGTTAGTAATAAGAGTTTATGTGGCTCAGTGGTAGGTGGGCACCTATTTATACATGTTTTTTTTAATATTTTCAAAAAAAATGTTATGTTGCCACCACAAACAAGAGTTTAATTGTTGTGCACTGTCGGTGTAAAGTTTTTTTTACACATGCATCCAATGATGTGTTGCCACATCATTTAATAAATGTGACACATCATGTGTTTTTAAACACAATACATGATGTGTTGGTATATTATTGGATGCATGTGTAAAATTACTTTACACTGACAGTGCATATAAATTAAATCCCCACAAACAATAATGATAAATTGCGTGTAAAAAAAACAATAATGATAAATCGCTTGAATTATTTTTTTCGAAAGAATGGTAAATAGTACATACATAATATTAGAGAAGACGAATTATCGGTGACGTTTTAGACAGTATAAAATTTACCATTAAAATTGAAACTTTATATCATATAGATACAATACATGTAAAATTTAATATAAATTTAAAATATCTTGATATGTTATTGAGATCTATCAAATTTAATGATTTATATATTTTTACTCAACATTGTTAACTTTAATAGAGCTCAATAACATATAATTATTTTAGATTTTCTTAAGATTTTATATGATTATCTATGAATTTATACGTTATTGAACAATGAAATGTTAATCGAATGTTAATGATCTATGGATTTTCAGATTGAATTTATCATTTTCATAAAAAAATAAGATCTCCAATCAATGCTTTGGTAACCAGAAGACTAAATTTTTCAATAAAAAATATATTTTTAATATAATTTAGCTTATAATTTCTTTAAAATTTGGCCACACCATTATTAAATGGCTGGATCCGTCACCTACAACATCCCAAAAATATTTTCCTAATAAACTACAACAGGAAAGAAATAATTAAATTAATAGAGTTACATGTTTTTTGTTTTTTACACAAATTTAAGTTGTTTGTCTGTAGAGTGGAAAAGTAACATGAAATTAAAGGTGACATATTTATATTGTTGTTTATGCAAATGACAATTATATTATTATCGTTAGGTTTTTTTATACTGCACAATTTAAGTATTTACTCATCAACTAATAAAAACAAGTCATATGTATGTGAAATAAATTATATAAACCTACTTATGTGATTTGTTTTTATTGGTTGTTAGATATATACCTCCAAATTATCAAGGAATAAAGTATGGGCCTATTTGAAAAAGTTTTCAAATACTCTTTATTAGTTTTTAAAAATTAAAAAATAAAAACATGTTTGGAAGTCCTATTTTCAAAAACTGTTTTTAAAAACTGTTTCTAATTGTATGACTGCTGAAGATAGTTGGATACATGGAGAGTTCGATGTTGCAGCTTGTGGAACCACCTAAAATTCCAAGGTTGGTTGGAGGCAAGCAATTCTTCGAAAGTATGGAAGACATTCCAGGGGTGGAAGAGGGTGTGGTGAGGCTTGTAGGGTTATCCTAAAAGTCCATGGATTGTCAGAAGCAAGCAAATTCTTCAGGAGGACGGAAAGTTACAATCCGGGGGCTGAAGAAGGTACAATGTAGCTTGAAGGGTTGCCCTAAAAATCCAAGGGCAATTGGAGGCAACCGTTTCTTTGGGAATACGAAGAGGTAGACTCCGGAGGTCGAAGAGGGGATGGTGTAAACTTGTGAAGCTACCTAAAGTTCCTAGGTGGCTGGATGCAAGATCTTCATGAGGGTGGAACGCATTCCGAGGGATGAAGAGGGGAGGTTCAAACCGGGAAGCTTGTGAGTCTAGCAATGGTTGTTAGAAACAGGTGGAGGTTTGTGTCAAGATCAAGGTTCAAGTGGGGCTTGGATTTGATCTGGTGTCTTGAATGGTAGTTCAAGGATGGAGAGAGCAGCACGATAGTTGATGGAAAGTTGGCATCACCATCGATTTAAAGCAAAATGAATATAGAATGTTAAAAACAGGATAAAAATGATTGAAACGAATGAAAAATCTGGCTTGAACAACAAATCTTCGATTCTTATCACAAATAACAGGATTTCAAAAACGTTTTCCAAAGCAATTTTAGATTTAGATGTGGGGGCAAAGAGAAAAATTCAAACCTAAAACCTTATTACATAAAATTTTCATGGCTTAAATATGAAAATAGTCCCTGCAATTATGACTTGTTTTGATTTTAGTCCCTGCAAAAAAAAAAGTTTGATTTTAGTCCCTGTAAAATCTCAAAAGTTTTAAAATAGTCCTTGAGCTGGATTTTTTAATGACATGTCCCATTTTTGATGATTTGGCATATACTGACTAGGATTTATTGATGACATGGTACATTTTTTATGACGTGGATTAATACATTGATTTTTCATTTAATTTTTAATTTAAAATTAAGTTTTCCATTTTTCTAAAAAACAAATTAATATTTAAAAAAAAGGTTAGAAGGGAAAAATAACATCCCCAACACACTAATCAAAACAAAGAATTCAGATCCAAGCCGTACGGTGCTGGAATGAATCAAATTGAAGCCTGCAAATGGAAATGGAGCTTGTAACGTCTATGGCATGCAAGATCTACGTTGCTACAGTGCCTCTTATGCTTCTTTGTTTATCCGACACAAACCTAGATGAACAACGATGCTAAGTTCAAGAAAGGAAAATAAAAAAATGGTTCAACCTCAAAAAGTTGGAGCTTTAGTGATCCTGAATTGCAGAGAAAAAATAGGGTTGCTAGTTACAAAGTTTATTCTGTCGAAGGTAAACTCAAAGGTTCTTTTAGAAAAAGTTTTAAATGGATTAAGGATAATGCAGCATAGTTGTTCATGGGTGGTAGTAGTGAAGATTATAATGATGATGGTTTAAATTTGTATTTGAAATTGAAGATGGTGAACATAAATGATCCTCACTGAATCGCGTACAAATAAATTAAACCATAATTGCTAACTCATTCCCTTTTTCTATTTTTCGCTTTTAAATTATTTTTTTTTAATTTTAATTTGTTTTTCTGAAAAATGGTAAACTTAATTTTAATTTAAAAATTAAATGAAAAATCAATGTATTAATCCACATCATCGAAAATGGGACATGTCATCAATAAATCATAGGCAGCATCTGCCAAATCATAAAAAATGAGACATGTCATCAAAAAATTCTGCTCAGGGACTATTTTAAAACTTTTGAAATTTGACAGGGACTAAAATCAAACTTTTTTTTTTGCAGAGACTAAAATCAAAACAAGTCATAATTGCAGGGACTGTTTTCATATTTAAGCTGAGCAAGGGAAAAAAAACACTAGGCAAGAACCGGGTCAAATATAACCCGATTCAACCCATTACCCATATAAAAAAAAACATTTATTTTAAATTAAAATTTTATCACACCAACCAAAAACATCGATAACACTACTCTCTCTTCAGTGTGTGGCATCTCAAAGCTCGTTCGTTGTTTTCAATGGCTTCACTTATTAACATGGTTTCAGTTTCACCAAAAATATTAACACCCACAAAGACAAGAACCTCTTCAATTCAAACACGACCAAATTTGACACCTTTTTCTGTCTCATTTACTAGTACGTTGACTTATAAAAAACCCCTTTTTGGTTACTTATAGAGTGAACTTTTGTGTGTACATAACACCCTTTTGAGAGTGCTTTTCAATTATCATATCAAATGTGATACCTAAACATATGAATCTGCATAGTTTTCTAGCTACCAACATAGTTAAAGTTAAGGTTTTTATATTTTTTGTTGTGTTTTTTTTTCTCTGTTTGTCTGAAAATGGAATTTTTGGTGTTTGTGTTGACATTGCAGAGAGAAGATTAACTATTAGAGCAGCTGAAACTGATACAAATGAAGGTTTTTTTTGTTGGGTTTTGTGGTTTCATATTGTTGTTCATTTTTCATTATGTTTTGTATTTTTTTAATTTGAAGTTTCTTTTTTGGGTTGTTTGAGCAGTTAAATCTGAGGCACCAGATAAGGCACCTGCTAAAGATGGATCAAGCTTCAATCAGCTTCTTGGTATTAAAGGAGCTTCTCAAGAATCAGTGCGTTAACTTCAACCTTATTGCAATTTATTTCCATTCTCTGATTTGGATTTGAAAATTTGTTTTCAATTGTTTTATTGTGGATGCATGTTTGAAATGCTCACAATCAGACTTCTGCCGTGTTTGGATAAACAACATAATTAAGCACTTTTGGCAAAGTGATTATGGCTGATATTTGATCCAGCTCCAATGAGGATAACCCACTCCCACCATCCTCCACACTTTAGTAATTTTGAACATTGTAGTCTGTCATTTTGGCCATCAATTTTCAACTTGTTATGCTTGTATGGTCGCCAAGTTTTGTATTAGTAAACTCTTGTGGTTTTACAAATCAGCGCTGTGAAGATTTTCGTGAGTTTACATGGACTCACGGGTTTCACAACCTTGACTCCGCTCCTTGTGTAATGTCCATATAGACTTCTTCCTCCGAGTCTTCATTTCTTCTCCCCCTCTCTGTTCTTCCACAGAAATACGCGTGTCCCACTTCTCTTCTGCTTCCTCTGTCCTTACTTATTGGGCGTATCAGTTTGTCAAAAACTTAAAAAAAATGTTAGCAATTTTTATCCTACATGTCTGTTTTTATGATCTCTAGAAACTATATTCATGAAATTCACCCGTTAAAAAGTCCCTGATAGATAAAGTTGAAGTTAAGATCTTTGATAACTTCAAGTTCTTTCGTGGTGTTAAAGAAGCACAAACCAAAGAGAAGATTTTTATTTTTCAAAGCAAGTACTTAACTTTTTATTAAGTATGCATTTTCTTGTCTTTAAATTTCTGTTGCCGGAGACATTGACGGGCTTTTCAATTGAATATCATTTAGCCCCTCAAATATATAAGATAGGATTGAAGAAACATTGTTGTCTTGTCACAGTAAACAAACATATCTGAATCTGAAATAGGGAATTGTGTGATGCTGTTATTAGCAAACTCTTCCAAATCTGCCTGCCACACTGAAGTGTATTTTGAGACACAGTAACTCAGAAAGCATAACTTTGGTGTTAAGTTACAACTGCAAGTCTACTGCTTTATTGCATAGTAAAGTAATATAATGATAAAATTTCAGTTTTTGAAAAAAATATTGGCAGTTGATAATTCATTGTGTAATATATTGTGCAGAATATATGGAAGATTCGTCTTCAACTTACAAAGCCTGTAACTTGGCCTCCGTTAGTTTGGGGTGTAGTTTGTGGTGCCGCCGCTTCTGGTAATAAATTTTTGTATAACATTAAAATATGACATGCATGGTCATAAAAAGTTTAGTCCTGTGATTTACAATTAACAGTTGTTTAGGAACATTCATTTCCAAGTTTTATATTCAATGCTTAATCTTCATGGTATAGATTCATAAGTGACCATGATTAGTTACAACTTCGCGATGTTTTCTGAATAAACTATGCCCTCTGAGTAGGAAATTTCGAATGGAACTTTGAGAATGTTGCTAAATCAATTTTGTGCATGATGATGTCTGGCCCATTCCTAACCGGATATACACAGGTAATATTTTCTTCGCTAATATAAAGTTTTACCAACCGCCATTAGATGGGAGCACAGTATTAACATGTCATTGAATTGTTGGTCTATAAACTTTTTAGACTTTGAATGATTGGTATGACCGAGAAATTGACGCAATAAATGAACCTTATAGACCGATTCCTTCTGGTGCAATATCTGAGAATGAGGTATCTTGTAAATCTGAAACTTACATGTCTTTTCCTTTTGTTACATGTTTATTTGTTCATATTTTTGCTATAAATTCTTCAGGTAATCACTCAAATATGGGTGCTGCTACTAGGAGGTCTTACTTCGGCGGGTATATTGGATATATGGGTGGGTGTGCTGCACTAAAAATTACAGTATCCATCTCTTAATGCAAATTATCAGAAGCTTGGTTGCTAAAATCTTCTCCTTTACAGGCAGGACATGATTTCCCTATAGTTTTTTACCTTGCATTGGGTGGATCCCTGCTGTCATATATATATTCTGCACCTCCTTTAAAGGTAGTTCTTTTAAAAATTTCTTCATTTGTTTACCTTGTTGAGCCCTTGATGTTCGTTTGACCAAGTTCTACATATTTTATAGCTAAAACAAAATGGATGGATTGGAAACTTTGCCCTTGGGGCAAGTTACATCAGTTTGCCATGGTATGGCACCTTCTACTTTGATAACTAGTTGCTATACTTTTAAAACCAATGTTTAAAACACTGGATCAAACCGGCCGGTTCAGCCACTTGAACTGGGAACCGGTCAATTCACCTATTTGTTTGATCCTAGTTACGTTACGGTCTGATTGAACCGGATTTGAACCATGGTTAGTTCAACCGGTTTTCTTTTTTACATATTTATTTGTCATCATATTCAACCGTGGTTCGGCCGATTGAACAATAACTAGGCAGTCTCGCAGTTTCATCTCTGATTCAGTTTTTTAAAACATTGGTTTAAATTGTTATCCTTGTTATGAAATTTAGTTTTTGTTAATTCATTGATTTCGTTTTCAATTAGGTGGGCTGGTCAGGCTTTGTTTGGGACTCTTACACCAGACGTTATTGTTCTCACACTCCTATACAGCATAGCTGGAGTATGTACTATATTCTTCGTAGCTTTTTGTTAAATATGATAAGCACTTATAACATAAACGCTTATCATATAAGTGCTGATGCATAAATTATTTCTATAACAAAAGATAAAATAAAGTCAACTGATTTCATAAAAGATATATGTTGTTTTCTGTAAGCTATCCTAAAGAGCTTATGGAAATAAGCCAAAACAGTTTATGGACATGACATAAGCTGTTTTTATAAACTTTCTCAAACAGTATGACAAGTGCTTATGTCAGTAGATAAGTTCAAATAAGTCATTCAAACAGGCTCTATGTCAAACATTACATGCCTTATACCGGTTATTAACACTGTTCCTGACTTTCTGTATTATATTGCAGTTGGGAATTGCCATTGTAAACGACTTCAAAAGTGTTGAAGGGGATAGAGCTCTAGGACTTCAGGTTTACTATATTATCATTCTTTGCTTTTCAGTAACTCTAATCTGAACTTTTTCATGAATTGAAGTATCTGCTGCTAACTTTTCTATTGACAATCTTGTTTGATTAGTCTCTTCCTGTTGCTTTTGGTTCTGAAACTGCAAAATGGATATGCGTTGGCGCTATCGACATTACACAATTATCAGTAGCTGGTACATTTTGATCCCTCAAACATATGCAAATAATTATTCTCTATTCTATTATGGATAAATGTTACTGTTTTGCATGGTACTATAACAATAAAGTTGGAAACTTATCACCATATTAACATTAACTTGTTTATTTGTTATGGATAAATGTTGTATTAACCTTTGCTTCATTCATCTAAACCAGAATGGTACAACCATAATAGCAACTTTGTGTTATCATAGACTCATAGTCGAAGTTTCTTTGTAAATTAGACCTCAAGAGATTCAAAAATGACAAAATAGTAGTACAAGTAATTAAAGGGAAAACCAAGTTACTAAATGAATAAATGCTTTTAAAATATAAATGTTGTTATTGCAATCTTCATATCTGTAATATGGTTGCAGGATATCTACTTGGGGCTGGTAAACCATATTATGCATTGGCTCTACTTGCCTTAATAGCTCCACAAGTTTTTTTCCAGGTAAAATACACAATTACACACACTCACAATGTCAAGAATATGTTAGGAAATTTTTTTCAATCATGTGAACTGTTTTTATTTACTGTGGCGTCTCATTGATTCTTATCTTGTGCCTTGCAGTTCAAGTATTTCCTCAAGGACCCTGTGAAATATGATGTTAAATATCAGGTATATATGATGATAACCTCTAAAACTTCATCATCTAAGCTTTATGTATATCAGCATGGCAATGTTATATGATATCTTTTTTGAATAATTTTTGTTATGTTGCCAGGCTAGTGCACAACCATTTTTGGTTCTTGGTCTGTTGGTTACTGCTCTAGCAACAAGCCACTGAGAAGGACTTTCACAAATTTGTTGCTTTTGTTTGTCACCTACCTTAGGTCTGTGGCATAATTTTTGTTTTGTTCTATGTTCTCTTATCCACTCAAGTTTTTCATAATTTCTAAGTTTAGGTTGAGAAAAGGTTTCTTTATAGGAAACATTAAAAGAGACCAATTGTACAAAATGTATTGTAGACATATCACATATACAATTCCCTTTCATGGTTTAATAAGTTTAATCTTGTATCCCTTTTATGGATTATTGATATAAACCCTTATAGGACCAGATACATGACATGCATTCATTCATCAATCACATTCATCCTGCACTATATTGACACAACACAGCTTGATTGTGTGACATATTGCATCCCATATTCTCATACTTCATTCGTTTTTGGTATTAAGGATGTGAGTGTCTAGGAGGTCCTCGTAATCAGGATTTAGAGTTCGGCCATGAAGTAAATATAACAAAAGATTGTCATAACCATACACACTATATAAACCAAAGGAGAAGTTTAGCACTTCCATACAACGCAAAAACATTCACATTTTTGTTGGTACTAACAAACAAACAAACAACATAAAAAAACACATTTCTGAGTACTCCTACATCTATAGCTAAAGTATAGAAAACAAGTAGAACAAAACACCACAACTAAGAACATGCATGTTATACTAATATTTTCAGTCATTTCTAAACTTGGACTCATCAATATCTATGCCTTCCTCTGCAGCACGTTCTTCACCAGACTTAGTCATAGTGCTAAGGCCTCCTTTGCGCCCCATTTCTTGATACCCTTCTCTTCCCATCTGCTCCTTCCTTGTCTGTCCTCCTTTGGTTCCCATCTCTTGATATCCTTCTGACCCTAACTGTTGCTTCCTTGTCTGCCCTCCACGGCTTCTTCCTACACATCCATTCACATCATAACAAGTAAAGTTATGAATTTGTTAACATTATTCGCTTACTATAGTCTCTCGACGAGTCAGAGACCAAGATTAATATGAATAAAATTTGGCAGAATATTAAAAAACAAAAAGTGATCTTGAGGGAAAGAGAGAACTTATTACTAAAATAAATTCTTATTAATTAAATGCATGCCTTCAGCAAGGTGTTGTTGAGCTTGAAGACTCTTTCCACCAGTTCCACCAGGAATAACAGTTTCACCAAGCCTTGCCCTCTCCTCAAGTTCTTCATGGTTTTGTTGTTGAGATGCCATGTTTTCTTCTTCTTCTTTGTGGTCTTAACGATTGTTCACAACACTGAGAGTAAAAGAAAGGCTCATAGTCTTATTTATAGAGTGCAAAACGTGCATGGAAAGTAGTATACTGATTCATGCATGGCAATAACTATAGAAATTTAGTGCAACCAAGCATGGACACGTGTAATGCTAACAAGCGTGGCTTAAGAACAAAGATGACACGAACACATGTTGCATTGTGAAAATGGCATGTCATGATGACACACATATAGGAGTTTTGGCACAGTGAATTCTAGCAAGTAGTAATCGGTTGCGGTGGTAGCTATATATCTTTATCATGTATGGCGGTGCAAACAGCTCTACAGAGCTGGGCCCCAAAATTTTAGGGGTTCCAATTTTTTTAAATTTTTTTCATTTAAGGAGTGTAAAACGCAAGTTATCATAGTACATAGGGTGTAAACAGCAATTCTACAGTCAACTTTCATCGGCCCAGCCCACTTGGACTTGCGCTGGGCTTGTGTAAGTGGGTTGTTGACTTCTGTCTGCACCTCCCATGACTACATTAACTTACTGTTTGCATCCTATAGATAAATTTTTATTTTTTATTTTTTTATTTATTTAAAATTTAAATAAATAATGTTTTTTTGTTAAAAAATCATTTTTAATTTATTAGGAGTCAATTTTTACTATTAGAGTCGGACCTCTAATTTAGTTGAAACGGCCCTGTTTTTTAGGTTCTGTTAATGGTTATTTTTTATATATCAGCTTTTGTATTAAAGAGTTAAATACAAAAATTACATTCTAATATATAATATCTAATTCTCCTTCTATTGGTTGGGTACTTCCTTATATATAATATCTCTTTCCATATATATAAAAAAAAAAACATTCTAATTCTGATCTAAGATGGTAGAAGTCAAAAAGTACATTATAGCTAGATTTTACTAAGGTTTTTTTCTCTTCGGAAATGTGATGCATATTTTTAGGTTTTTTTAAAATTCTTAGTAAGTTATCGAATCGCCTCTTACTTTTTTTTCCACCAACAATATTCGGTCTCTTACATTTATTTTAGATTTTAATTTGATCCTATAAATTTATAAAGTTTTAAGTTTTTTT
Source organism: Trifolium subterraneum (assembly GCA_951799995.1). NCBI lineage: Eukaryota > Viridiplantae > Streptophyta > Magnoliopsida > Fabales > Fabaceae > Trifolium > Trifolium subterraneum. The sequence continues at coordinate 44,676,710 of OX637464.1, read as the reverse complement.
TTATAAGCAAAAGATATATTAAAAAAAAGAAGTACTAATGCTGCTTCAACCTTTACAAGAGATAGATTAGATGCTTTGTAGGCATTCTAAAGGGTTTGTACACCAATTGGTAAAGGAATAACATAAATTCCTTCCACTCCTACTTACAAACCAGAACCAAGAGAAAATTTTAATCTTATCCACTATATTACTTAGTATATGATAGAATCTCCTTTGAAAATGACATTGTTTCTAAGGTTCCATATGCTCCAAGTTGTAGCACACCAAATCAATTGTCGCACTTTCTTAAATTTACTCGCTTTCAATGGGTCACCAAAAGTTAGGAAATGCTCTCATCCAACCTCGTGTGTGATATGTCTGAACCCGAGCCATTCATATATAGCGTTTCATACTCGACCTGCCAAGGGACACTCAAAAAAGATATGTGTGTGGTTCTCGGATAAACAGCAGCAAAACACAAAAGACTTATTAATGATGTCAGTAATAATCCCCTTGTTAAACAGTTCCTCCCTCATAGCCAATTTGTTATGCAACAAGCGCCGGCCAAAAACACCAATCTTAGATGGTATATCATTCATCCAAAGTTCATTTAGAGCAATCACAAGATTGTGATCCAACATATCGGCGAAGTTTATATCAGCTATAACATTATAACATGACTTAACCAAGAAATTACCCGAAGATTCCACGGTCCATCTCCACTTGTCAACATCGATCATGTTTGATTTGATACCTTGAAGCACTCCTTCTAAGTCTACCAATTCAGCTGTTTCTGTCGTGGTCAGCTCCTCCATCCAATCCCACGTCCAGTTCCATTCACCTCCCTCTCACCTACCTCTTCGAGAGATTGTGACCTCCTTATTCTGTGCACGACTGAAAAGAAGCGAAAATTCAAAACGTAAAGGTGTTCCCCCGATCCACTTCTCTTGCCAAAAGCTAATAGTTGTTCCTTTCTCCAACACACTATTTACTTTCGAAAAAAACCACCCAATATTATCGTCATTCCTCCCTCCGGTAGTGCAGATATCCCGCCACCACAGAGAGTGATTTCTTATAACAAACTTGTCAATGTTGCTGAATAATTTTGTGGGAAAGGGTCTATATCTAAAATTTAATAGATCATACCAAATGACCTGAGTATCGTTGATGCATCTCCATTTACACTTACCAAGCAAAGTAAGATTGAACCAATCAATCCTCTTAATCCCCAGCCCACCTCTCTCTTTTGGCATGCAGACTGTATCCTAGATAACCCATCACATTTTTCTATCCTCTGAGCTACCTCCCCATAGAAAATTACGTTGAATACGAATAATTTGATTGATTGCCTTAGCTGGAGCTTTAAAGAAGGAGAAAAAATTTATAGTAGGATTTCGACCCCTCCACCAATGGATAGATTTCGACCCCTCCAACTTGAGAGTTTAGACTTGAAAGAATTTATAGTAGGATTTCATGTATCACATCTCCTTGGATTCGCCCTTACTGGTATCCCCAAAAAACGAAAAGGTATGGAATCGATGTTACATGAGAGAAATATAGATGCAACCCTCATAAATATATCCTCTACATTTATGCTATAAATTTTACTTTTGAAGAAATTAACCTTTAAACCAGATACAAGTTCAAAACTTCGCAGGATAGACTTAATACACCATAAATTTGCCCAATTGTCTTCGCCAATAAGAATTGTGTCGTCTGCAAATTGGAGGATATTGAACTGTAAATTATCACTAACCTTAAAACTCTTATAATTATCAATTTCCACTGCTCGGTGTACCAAACTTGTTAGGCCTTCAGCTGCAATAAGGAAGAGAAATGGTGATAGCGGGTCGCCTTGACGTAGTCCTTTTTCAACCTTAAACTCCGACGTTGGGCTCCCGTTGACCAAAAGAGACATGGTTTAAATTGTCCATGTGACTAATACGCCTCATACATGGATAACTTAGGAGGATGTGCTATGTGAAAGTTTTAAACAAAATTAACTTGTAATTCCAATGATTCGGCTAATAGCTCTCAACATTGATCGTGCGATTACACCAAAAACTGAATTATGTTCCTCGAATCTTTATGTTCGTTAACTCATTCCAGCGTTAAACACAAATTGTCAATGAAACTAAGGTTGTCCCAAACAATTTGAAGGGGCGTTTAAATGTTAAAAACATACCTAATAAAAAAGAAGCAAGAATCGTATTTTATTTAAATTGTAAATAATATAAGTGATTGACAACCTATTTGAAACGTTCAGGCACATACGGTTTCAAAACAAGTTCAAATTGGTGAAGCAAATTGGAACAAAGAGTCGAATTAAGTGATTGACCTGCAGCAGGTCGCATAAATTGCAACATTGCTGGTTCTTTTTCGGCTCATAACAATAGAGTTGAAATTGAAATTTATAGGTTAAATATATTTTTAGCCTATAAATATCTCAAATTTTGATTTTTTGTCCATATAAACAATTTCAGCAAGTTTTGGTCCTCAAATATTTTCAGTCATGAATTTTAGTCTCTGTTTTTCGGTCAACTTGTGTATATCATTCGAAATTTTAAATTTTTTCTGTGCTCATGTTTAATACATTATATGAATGTCTCTTGTAAAATTTTAAATGTTTTTAACAATGGATGAATTAAATACGATTTTTTTTATTTTTTGTGCTTAAAAATTAATAAATAATCCATATTATGTTAAAAATTATAAATTTTTGTGGGAGATGTTCTTTTAATATTATAAACATTAATACAAAAAATCATTCAAAAATGTGAAAGTACACAATAGTTGATTTAAAAGTATGGACCAAAAGTTGTAACATAAAATATTTGAGGACCAAAAGCTGCTGAAATTTTTTATAAGGACTAAAAATAAAATTAGAGATATATATAGAGACTAAAAATTTATTTAACCTGAATTTGTATTAGAGATGAAAATTAAAGGAGTTTTTGTACAGGCTAAAATGGAATGGTTTATACCACTTGGTGCAGTCCACATTGACGAAGCGCTCGACTTTCTTTCAACACTTAAGTGGATTCAATAGTTAAACTTAGGGCCGAGTTTGGTGATTGATGATGTTTTTAATATTAGTTTTATAAGTTTTAAACTTGGGGCCGAGTTTGGTGATTGAAGAGGTTCGAAGAAATTGCACAAAACAAGGTAAAAATGAGCAAAAATCAAGCGTTTTAATGCTGAGCAAATTGTTCCACGCCAGAGCAAACCACTCCACGATCTGAAGCATAAATTAACAGGTTGCAAGCTTGTAAAATCGCCTCACAATGTACGCAGAAGAAAAAGAAGTGATTCTTTTCAAAAGATAAAAAATAACAAACCTTCCAGGAATTCTATAAATACAAGGTTTTGTTCATGTTGTTACCGGAGTTAAAAAATCATTGAAAATAATTTTCAGTCACCGAAGAGATTACTGGGTTGAGTCGCGGACTAGGTCGCTCTCTTTAAGACGTTTCGCGGCACTGCCCAAAATGTGCAAGCAGACTATCAACCACGAAGTCCCCAGGATAAAACAGCCCAGTTACAAGGTACTACGATACCACTCGAATTGACACTACAATATCAATCTATGACACAGCGGTACTACGATACCACCTATATTGATACTACAATATCAATCAATATAATGTCACTGAGGTCATTCTTAATTTGAAGGAACTAGTGATAGTTTTGATCACTTCTAAACCAAATTAATACTAATAATAAAATTAGTATACAACAACACAAAGAAGTAATTTCAATATTCTCTTAGAGACAAGTAGTAATATAAATCTTCCTAATTTGTAGTCAAATAAAGAAATAAATAACTAACGTTAAATCATTCATCTATGCTCACTAGATTAATTATAGGCAAGCCTTTGATATACATGTTATATAGGCTTAGTAAGAAGACATTATCAGTATCTATTAGTTAAAGCAACCAAGACAATCTTAATATCAAATAATCCAAAATGGACTACCTAGTTCAGATAGTTTCGCATAGTTAGTTAAACAAGATGCAAATTTTTCAGTTAGATACTGACTTTAGATAGAGCCTTTTTTATTCACAGGTAATCAAATTAATTGAATATGTTTGCATGGATTACACAATCCCAATTTTTATATATTTAGAAAATGAAGCATGAATGTAACATAATCTAAATATATAGCTAACCTCATTGTCAGTGTGTTGCCTACCATCAAAATATGTATGATAACCAAAGACCAACTACTATTGCAATTTGCAACAACACCAAGAAGGTCAGCAACGTGGGTGTGAACAAAACGGCAGCTACACTCCATGTGTTCATTAGTCTTTATAGTGCTTGCAGCAACTGATAATTCTATATTCTTTCAACTAGGTTTTTTTTTTTGTAACGTCTCATATTAAAGAAAAAGTGTAACGTCTCATACACAATAAAAAAGTGTAAATGCAATTTAATTGGTATTTTTATTCTAAAAAAAACACATTAATAATTTTTTGATTATTAGAAGTGGGACTCAAGAATTTTATTTTCAATTCACACACCAATGTGAACTTTGTTCCAACAATCCCCCACTTGAATTTAAAAGAAAATTCCAAAATATCGTAGGACGCTTTTATAAGATTGTGCATAAGCAAATGTGTCTATGACTTGAACCTTTACATAGCAAGTAAGAACCTGATTTAGCAAGAGTGACACTTGTCTTGAACTCTATCTCAGATTTTTCTCAAACCCGCACACAACCTTATCTTAAGGTGTATCTTTATAGCCCGTGCTTTAATGGCCCTGCACGTGTATCCCAGTTTCATGAACGCTCTAGGAATTCGCCTCTAAATTCCATAGGAACCGGCCTCAGTTCCACATTCATATAGGTGACTCTATCAAGAGTACTCCTGAAGTTCGGTACTCCGCTCATACAGAGTATAGATCTCATTAAGAATTTCAACTCATCCTTTTGCTTTCAGGAATCATGCTCTTCTTATTTTTACTTGCATGATCATCATTAATTCCTCACAACTTGTTATTATCCATTGAACTTATTTCTTGGGATCTCTAGTCATTTAGGTTGGGTTTCCATCATGAGAAATTCATTTAGGCATTAGTCCATCTTCTTTGATGTATTAAGGATTTCCTCTTTAGGTATTCCTTTCGTCAAAGGATCTGCTAAATTTTCATCACTGTGTACATGACCCATTCTTACAACATCTTTAGAGACTAACTATCTCACTGTGTTGTGCTTTCTTTTTATTCGACGTCTTTTACCATTATAATAACGGTTCTCAATTGATGCAATAGCCGCGGTACTATCGCAATGGATCAACACATCTGTCATAGATTATTCCATTAAGGAATCTCAAATAGCAAGCAACCAACTTGCATTCTTCACTAGCTGGCTAGCGCTATCATTTTAGACTTCATATTGGACTAAGCCAACATAGTCTATTTCTCTGATTTCCAAGATACATATATATATATATATATAGTTACTAATTGTTTTGGAATCATATAGTAATGTATTCCAATCTACATCACCGTATCCTTCAAGAACATCATAAAATCTCTAATAATGTAATATGAGATTCATGGTCATTTTTATCTCATGAATCTCTCAATAGCACACAAATGCTTGTTATTCGGTTTACTAACAAACCTGCACAACAGTACCACGACATATGCAAATATCAAGTCTTATTAGACTCTAGAAAATTGATCTCATCATTTACGGCCACCACCATAAATTAGCATCAAACGACAGTTTTTTTGGAGTTTCGTTGGATCTTCTTCTAATCTATAAACCATGTAATTAGGTTCATATTTTTTTAGCAACTCTTTCTATCTTACCTCTTTGAGGTTCTACTACATCTTGTTTGATGCTCTCATTACTGCTTCTGATCACTGGAATGTGATCAGTTACAATACCTCCACTAGAGCCCCCACTATTTCTCAATTTTAAAGAGAAATTCAATTTCAAAGAAATCAACATCTTTTCATTCAAAGGTTATCACATCAAACCCCTCCCTTCTCTTCTCTAACCCTAGCCGTCACAACTTTTTCTCTTTTTCTTGATCCACGGGAGAGGGGTGATTTAGGGTCAAATTAGGCCTAAAATCACCCCTCCAAATCGTTTTTCTTTATATTTTGATTAAATAAGTGGATTTTTCACATATATTTAGTATTTTTTTTCCGTTTGTTTTTGTGATTTCATCACGTTGTTTGTTTTGATTTTCCCGTCTTGGTACGGAGTATTGTTGTCCCGTCTCAGTGCGGAGTATTGTTGTCTTGTCTTTGTGCGGTGTTTTCATTTGTTTCAGGTTGAAGGATTAAGTTTGATCCAGTGCAGATCCAATCAATGACTTTTGTTTCTTCAACGCTACAGATCCGGAGGCATGGATATTCCGGTGACTTCAATATAGTCAAATATGTAGGCTTTTGCAATATGCCGTTTTATGCTATCAACACGGATGCTGTGAGTTTGTTTGCAGATTCATCCTTTTTGTTTTTAGCGACTTTGAATTTGTATTGCATCGATGTACTATTCTCAATTTGAATGAATGAATATCTTTTATTTAGTAAAAAAAAAAAAACATCTTTTCATTCAATAATCATTTTAGCATTTAGGCAACAACCTATAAGCTTTGTTGTTAATTGTGTATCAACAATAAAAAGTGTAACGTCTCATACACAATAAAAAAGTGTGAATGCAACTTAATTGATACTTTTATTCTAAAAAAAACACATTAATAATTTCTTGATTACTCGAAGTGAGACTCAAGAATTTTATTTTCAATTCACACACCAATGTAAACTTTGTTCCAACAGTTCACAATTAGGATTACCACCTAATATTCACTTGAAGACCACTAGAGAGCACTTTTGAGAGAAGAACATATTTAACCATTCAAGTTCATCAATTCTTCGATTATTTGTGTATGCTATTTCATGTTTAATATTCAAAACTCTTGTGTGATGTATATTATCATGAGTAGCTAATTCTCTTATGTTAGGAATTGTATGACAATTCCCTTCAAACTTATTTGAACCATGTAACTACATATTTTATTCAATTCAATGTAAACTCATAGTTATTAAATTAATTTTGTGTTTTAACGCGTTTTTATTTATTCCTAATCACTTTCAAAATAAATTTTATTAAGTAAATCACTACTAGCCCTAGGATTTATATCTAGAACTAAGTTCATTGTTTGCTAATTAAAATTGCTATAGGGATATAAGGATTAGTTGGTATGATATATGATTTAATGTGCAATCATGCATTTGACAATATCAAGTTTCACCTAAGGATTGGGGTTCTATATTAGATTAGATAAACATGACAAATGAGCCAAGGGATTGGACTCCGTTTATTTTGTTAAATCGTTGTGAATATTAGTGTTACATTATTTAGGAATAAAATCTAGAGTACCAGATAAGGGAGAAGGGACAATTCAATACAATTCTTAATCGCTTTCGCATCTGATCAAATCCAATTTTTAATTCTTGCTTACAAAATCTAGCTATGGCCCCATTATTTAGCTAAACATAGGTAGTATGGGTGTTTAAGTATTGCTCAAGTTTGAAATCAAACTTAGTTACTTTGATTGAGAGTTTAATTTTAAAATAAATTTGAAAATTTTACTTTTAATCTAGAAATTTCAGTGTTACAAATTTTAATTAAAGAAATGATAAAAACATAAATAATATACTATATAAAGTTTACAATAAAAAATAAATAAATTGAATATTAGACAAATAATACACAATTGATTTCCCCTCATTCTCATATATCAAATATGAATTTTGGAGTCTACAAAAGAAAAAGATTTTTGGAGTCATGCATCTCAATCGTCAAATACTACTAACCAACTACACATATAATACCACCAATATATTGTGAAGTTTAGATTAAAATAAATAAATTTTAAATATTAATAAAACATATACCATAGATTTCTCTCATTTTCATGTATTTAACCGGTCACTATGATGTCTTATAACGTTCTTACTTTACCTAGATAAAAACTTTTTATTGTTTTTTTTGTTACTATTTTTATGCATATATTCTTATTTTTATTTTGTTCTTATTTTTAAGCATATATTATTAATAGAGTAAAATTACAATGAAAGATATAAATTTGGAATGTTATTAAAATAAACAATAACAAATTAGTAAAATTGATTAATCAATTTTATTATATTAATAATAAATATGACTCTTGAAATCATGCATGTCAACCACCAAATATACTATCAACCAACTACATGCTTAACACCACGAATATATTTTTAAATGAATTCATTCTTCGTAATTCTTCATATATATATATATATATATATATAAGTAATTAGAAATAAAAAATAGTTTAAATTAGAACTCTTATTACATTTATGTATTTTGTATATCTAGGAGTTTTGGCATAATGAATTCTAGCAAATAGTAATTGGTTCCGGTGGTAGTTACTATCATGTATGTTTTTTAGATTTTGTTAATGGTTTCTTATTTATAATTTTAATGAATACCTCCCAAACAATTAGATTTTTATATATTTATTTTTGTTTTAAAGAATCTAAATACTACATCCTAATAAAACATACATCCTAATACATCCAATTATTTTTATTTATAATTTTTGTATTTATTTTTTATTTCAATATTCAAATGTCTCTTTTAAGAGTTTGTTTATTTGTAAACTTTGGTGTACTTTTAGGCTTTTCTAAAATTCATATATTAGTTATAAAATCACTCTTACTTATTAAGGGACTGGTTACAACACTCGTGCATCGCATATGTTGCTTATAATTTTGATCATCTAAACCTAGAATTCTTTTAACACTTGCAAAACCATAGGGATTGAAATAAATTGGATACTTGAAATTGGAATCGGCCAATTTAATTGGTCCTTATTCTCAAACCATTACCCAAGAAAAGAACGCAACTCGATTCAAATTTCTCATTGTAATAGGAAGGTGTGACATGACCATTTTGGACATAGCTTCCAGTGAGACTGGGGAAAGAATCGAGAGAAGCCTTGCTCAATCAACAATTTTTTTTTGTGTATGGTGAATTAACAGGTGTTTGCTAAACCTGTTAATTACTTGACTGAATTTATAGAAAACGTTTGGATACAATACGATCAGAAATTTAACGGTAAAGAATATCCTCCAATTTATGAAAATTATAAGATTTTATTAGTGTAACAAAAAAATTGTTTAGATGGATTGCATTTGTAAAAAACAAAAGATTTATTTATTACACAGATTTTTATTTTTGTTGAAATTGTAAAGAATCCGATTTGAGCAATTAAAAACAACCGTTGTTTTTAATCTTGTGGCTAATATTTAACATTTTCATCTCTCACAATAAAATGTCCTCTCACTTGAAAGTTCCCCTATATATTTTTTTTTTGACAATAAAATATATATATATATATATATATATATATATATAAAATACTCGTTTTGATTCTTTTGAGATAACTCTCTTCGATCCCGATTGAGAAAAACATTGTAAACCCACACACATAGGTGGAGGAGCCGGAGTTCGAACCCTAGTCATAACGTCTAGTCTAACAATTTCAACTTGTCAACTGAGATATGACTTGTGGACAAATATATTCGTGATTCAATGAACATAACAAATTAATATTTATTTTATAATAGGGAGTTAGGGCATGATAGGAGAGGTAATTAAAAAAAACAATCCCCGTAGTTGGTATGAATATTACATTATATATGCACGAGTAGACTTAAATACTCCATTTATAGTATGAATATTACATTATGAGTAATGATACATGGACACATTTTTTTGACAACATTTTCGACACACATGATCCTATGTTGCTCCTTCTTTCTCCACGTATTACTTCTGCACAAATCTCATCCTCTTGATGAATCCAACAGTGAGAAGCAAAAAGTGATGAAACTACATATTTTCACTAACCTCACCACTCTCACCATCTTCACCAAACACACCACCACTTCTCACAACTCTCACCATCTTCACCAAGAACACCACCACCACCCCATCTCAATCGTCTCAATCCAAACCTTCCACATATGACGAACGTAGGTGATTACGAAACTTCTTTCAATAAAAGGTCAAGTGTTCACAACATAAATATGTGGCAGTTTGGTGCAGAAGAGGTGGAGACCGTGGCTAACTGGTGGGCAGATGAGAACGTGCGACTGACTTGGCGGTTGAAACAAACTCTATGATGCTCGCCGGTGAGAAGGAAAACTTTTTGGCGGCACTACCACAATTGTAATTTTGATGGGTTTGAAGCCACATTCTCTCACACGCGTTTGATTTGGATTTCTTGTTTCTTTTTTATAAAAATACCTTATGTACAATGTTGTACCAAATGTTGTCAAAAAAATGATGTAAATTTATCATTTCTCTTGCATTATATATTCACGAGTCAACTTAAACACTCCATCCATTCACTTAAAACCTAATTTTTATTTAGGGTTAAATATGTTTTTGGTCCCTATAGTTTCGCATAATTTCGTTTTTAGTCCCTGAAGATTATTTTCACACTTTTTAGTCCCTGAAGTTTTGTGAGTCAGTGTTTTTAGTCCCTACTTTTTAATCAACTCGTACATATGATTCGAAATTTTAATTTTTTTTCCGCAGTCATGTTTAGTACATTATATGAATATCTCTTACAAAAGTTTAATTTTTTTAACAAGAGATGAATTAAATATGAATTTTTTAGTTTTTTGCATATAAAAATTCATAAATAATTCATCTTATGTTAAAAAATTCTAAATTTTTATCGGAGATGTTCTTATAATATTATAAACATGAATACAAAGAAGCGTTAAAAAATGTGAAAGTATACAAAAGTTTGATTAAAAGTATGGACTAAAAACACTGATTGACAAAACTTTAGGGACTAAAAACTGTGAAAAAATTCTTTAGAAACTAAAAACGAAATTCTTCAAAACTATAGGGACCAAAAACATATTTAACCCTTTTATTTATGGTTAAGTAGCCCGAAATATGATGATCATAATTCTAAATCTAACCCACTACATATATAATATATATAATGTGGAATGTCCATGTCATTCTAGTGATCAACTTACACGAAATTTTTAAAAAAAAAATAAAAAACAAAAAAGAAAAGAATGGAAAGAGGAAAAACCCTACGCAATGTTTGCAATAAACGAAAATGAAAAATCCTATATAAGCCAAAACTCGCCTCTCTGTTGAAACCCTAACTTCGCTTTCACAGACCCATTTTCTCCACACTGCCTCTTTATTCATTCAATCCAATCTTCGCCGCAAAACCATTTTCTTCCTCACTCATCAATTTCCACTCTTATCATTGTCATTTCTACACTGTAAGTAATGCTCCATTTCTCAATTTCAATGTTTTTATTTTCTTCGTTATTCTGTTTTTGATACCCAATTGGGTAAAAATTTGTTTTTTTATTTTTAATTTCATTTGGGGTTTCAGAAGCATCAGTGATTCAACAGGTGTGGTACCATGTCGGATGATGAAAGGGAGGAGAAGGAGTTAGATCTCTCTTCTTCTGAAGTTGTCACCAAATACAAAACTGCAGCTGAGATCATTAACAGTATGTTCTAAACTCTATAAAGGGTTTTTGTTAATTCATAGATTAGATGCATAAATTTGTTGAATATAGCTAAGGTTCATAGTTGTTTTTTATTTTCATTTTTTCGATTAGTTTAAGGTTTCATGTTTTTGTCTTTGTTTTAATGTATTCATTTTACATATTTTTTGCAGAGGCTTTGAAGTTAGTTATTTCAGAATGTAAACCCAAGGCTAAGATTGTGGACATTTGTGAGAAAGGAGATTCATTTATTAGAGAGTAAGTATTATATATTATATTTGACATTTTGTGTATGTTTGTAATTGATGTTAAGTTTTTTGATATTATATGAACGGAATTTAGCTTATGATGTTTTGTTTTGTTTGTGTGAAGGCAAACTAGTAATGTGTACAAGAATGTGAAGAAGAAGATAGAGAGAGGTGTCGCTTTCCCGACTTGCATATCCGTTAACAACACAATCTGCCATTTTTCACCTCTAGCAAGTGATGAAACAGTGTTGGAAGAAGGTGATATAGTGAAAATGTAAGATTTTTAGAGCATAGTTTTGTTGTGATTGTTGATGTTAGAGTTGATCTAGTGATTTTGGCTATTATTTGAAATTGAAAGTTGTTAATGATATATTTTTTCTATGGTTGCAGTGATTTGGCTTGTCATATAGATGGATTTATTGCTGCGGTGGCTCACACTCATGTTCTTCAGGAAGGTCCAATTACTGGACGAGCAGCAGATGTTATCGCTGCTGCAAACACTGCTGCTGAAGTGGCCTTGAGACTTGTAAGGCCAGGAAAGAAGGTAATCAATTGTAAGATTTTTCCCTCCTTTAGTTGCATATTTATTTTGAACTGATTTTGATTTTATCACATTCATTTTTCTTGTTCCATGTGTACATAGGTTTGATGTCATAGGAAATTTTTGACACTGTAAAATTGTATTTGTTTTTTTTACTTGGTTTGTATTATCCAAATGGATTCTTTTGTCTTGTGAATTTTGATCTCTAAATGATGAAAACTATTATGAGCTAGGATAACTCCAATGAAGCTTTATTGTCATAGTTACACTGATAGAGGCCCTTTATGAATTTTGTTATGCTGTCCCGCTAACCAATTACGATCATCTTTGTGACTTGTCTCATGGCTGAAATGTTTAATTTATCATGCTGTTTGTTTTTGTACTTTTGGGATTACTTGGTTGTCACTTGAATCCTTTTGTACATTTTACTCTACCAATATGTTATTTCTATTTTGAATTTTTGATCGAAATTGTATAAAAAGAATAAAGTCTTAGCTGTCTGTTTCATTTTTACCCAGTTTTTCAGTTTCTCTCGACTATTTATTTTTGTTTTTTACTTCATGATTTATTTGAAAATTTGATTTGTTGAGCTGATCTCTATATGATGAACACATCATAGGCTATGGATAAGCTCCAATGAAGCCTTTTTATGTCATAGTTACACTGATAGAGAATCATCCTTTGGTTACGTCTTTTTTCCCAGTTTTACCGTTCCTCTAAAAAACTATCTAATTTTTTGGTTTTCTACTTCATAATTTATTCGTAAATTTGATTTAATGAGTTGATCTCTATATGATGACAAACATCATAGGCTATGGATAAACTCCAATGATGCCTGTTTATGTCATAGTTACACTGATAGAGAATCATTCATCCTTTGTTTCATAAAATACCCACTTCCCCCGGGTTGTGTTTTTGTTGATCTTGCTATACTTCATTGAGTTTGTTGTTCTCCATTTGTTGATCTTGTATATTTGGCAACTTTGCCGAGGTTATCAAAACCATGTTGGTTTCCTCTTTTTCCCTGTTGCCAAAACTTGAATGGCTGGAACTAGTTTCATGTTCTGATTTATATAATCGGTACAATTTCTAGTGCAGCCAACATATTATAATATTCAAATAATTACATATCAATTGCATGTAGAGAAGTTTGAGAATTAGTTTGATTGAAATTATAAAACTGTACTATCGGCAACTTTGCCGAGGTTATCAAAACCATATTGGTTTCCTCTTTTTCCCTGTTGCCAAAACTCGAATGGCTGGAACTAGTTTCATGTTCTGATTTATATAATTGGTACAATTTCTAGTGCAGCCAACATATTATAATATTCAAATAATTACATATCAATTGCATGTAGAGAAGTTTGAGAATTAGTTTGATTGAAATTATAAAACTGTACTATTGGCAACTTTGCCGAGGTTATCAAAACCATATTGGTTTCCTCTTTTTCCCTGTTGCCAAAACTTGAATGACTGGAACTAGTGTCATGTTGTTCTGATTTATATAATCGGTACAATTTCTATTGCAGCCAACATATGATAATGTTCAAACAATTACATTTCAATAGCATGTAGAGAAGTGTTAGAATTAGTTTGATTGAAATTATAAAATTGTAATATTGGCAACTTTGCCGAGGTAATCAAAACCATATTGATTTCCTCTTTTTCCCTGTTGCCAAAACTTAAATGACTGGAACTAATGTCATGTGTTCTGATTTATATAATCAGTACAATTTTTAGTACAGTCAACATATAATAAAAATGTTCAAACAATTACATATCAATTGCATGTAGAGAAGTGTGAGAATTAGTTTTATTGAAATTCATACATGAAAATTTTCTTTGTCGTAATTGCGTGTATTAATTTTTTTCAAATACTTCTCTTGACAGAACAAGGATGTAACTGAAGCAATTCAAAAGGTTGCTGCTGCCTATGATTGCAAAATTGTTGAGGGTGTTCTAAGTCACCAATTGAAGCAGTTTGTGATTGACGGGAACAAGGTTGTGCTTAGTATCTCTAATCCTGATACAAGGGTTGACGATGCAGAGTTTGAGGAAAATGAAGTTTATGCAATTGATATATTGACAAGCAGTGGAGAAGGAAAGGTAAGGTTAATTTCATAAATATATTTTTCTGCATGATTTAAGAACCATCTGAATTATTAAAAGTATGTTTTCAATCCCTTGTAGCCTAAGTTATTGGATGAGAAGCAGACAACTATTTATAAGAGGGCTGTTGACAAGAGTTATCACTTGAAGATGAAAGCATCTCGGTTCATATTCAGTGAAATTAGCCAAAAATTTCCAATCATGCCATTTTCTGCTAGGTAAACTCTAATAATTGCAAAGCTAAGTTTTATGCTATCATCAAGCTCAAGTTCTGTGATTTTGATTATCCATTCCACTTAAAATTATGCTCCTTTTTTGTGTAGGGCTCTGGAAGAGAAAAGAGCTCGTCTGGGTTTAGTGGAATGTATGAATCACGAGCTCCTGCAGCCATATCCTGTTCTGCATGAAAAGCCTGGTAAGTTTTCTATGTGCTCTAACACTAACAAATCAACATTGATGTTATTTTCTTATGAACCTTAATGTCATGCTGTTTTTTTATCAGGTGATTTTGTTGCACACATCAAATTCACGGTCTTGTTAATGCCAAATGGATCGGATCGTGTCACATCTCATCCACTCCAAGAATTGCAGCCTACGAAGACAATAGATGATCCTGAGGTCAAGGCATGGTTAGCTTTGGGAACAAAGACAAAGAAGAAAGGTGGTGGAAAGAAGAAAAAAGGTAGGCTCGGAAAAAATCATGTTTTTCATATATGCTTTCTGTAATGCATGGAATTTTGCATAATTTTAATGTTGGACTAAACAAATGATGTTTGGTTGTTTACACAGGTAAGAAAGAGGACAAGGCTGAAGCTGAGCCAGAGGACTCAACAAATGGTGCCACACCTCAGGAATGAGTTAACACACCCACTTCCCCAATCCCAAAAAAGAAATGTTTTTCATTTCATTTTTCTGACACCCCTTTTCAATTTTGGTACATTGTTCACTAAATTGTATCTCTGTTTGGATATGAATTTAGTATAGTGTTTAGACATCTATTCTAATAGCAGTTTCAGTGCACTTTTTAGTCTCAAATACCAAATTATTAAACAAAGAAAATGTTATGTTTTGGAAAATTGTGTTGTCCTTGTATTTTAAATATTCCAAATCTGTGTTTTAAATTCTAGTTCTATATGCTATACATACAAAAATAGAACTTAATTAATACTGAACTGGGGTCAACAATATATAAGAATAAAGTTGGTAGATTGAACTTAATTTTTAAGGTGAATCTCATGATTTGGTAAATTTGTATCATTTCTTGAAATATGATGAATTCATGTTAGTTTAGTTGCATGACTCACAAAAGTAGTCAAAATATAGTAGAACAAAATTGTGAAAGAAAATCTGTGACAATGATGTTTGCCACAACTGAGGTTGCAGAAATTAAGAACTTGCATGAGGACATAATCACATACAAAAGTATAAATTTGGCCTTCTGTGGTTTTCATTGAAAAAAAGGTTTTGATATTTTAGATTTTGATCTCTCTGACAAACAATTGGGTCCACCAAGTAAATACTCCCTCAACTCAACGAAACATAATCACATATATTAAGAGAAATTAAAATATTATAATTTATACTGTTCTGTACCAAATTATAAGTTGTTTTCAATAAAAATTGTATTAAATTATAAATTGTTTTTACGGTATCATTCAAGTATTTAATGTTATATTTTTAATTATATTCTTAACTATTTATTACTATTATTTCATTCAATTTTTTAATTTATTTATTTTATACTATTAATAAACGATAATTTTGTAAACTAACTCAATTTTTCTTTTTCACACGACATTAATTACATTTTTTTTCCATAACACTTATATTGTGTTCTTTTTGTAAGGAACACTTTGAAAAATTTACATAGGTCAAGGAAACGCATTGTAAACAGTTATCATCATTTAATACTTTTATAAATTTAAATGTATTTCTCGTATATCTCTATTTTTTTTTTAATCACTCTTAATTCCACAAACTTAATCACTCTTAATAAATTTAAATGTATTTCTCGTATACCTCTATTTAATCACTCTTAATTCCACAAACTTATTTTTTTTTAAAAATTATCTCATAATAAATAAGGGCACAAATGAAATTAAATATTTAATACATTTAAATATTGGTCAAAGTTTCTTATAAAAAAGATCAATTTTTTTCCACTTTTGTTTGTTATAAAAAGGACCGAAGGAAGTACATTGAAGTTAATGATGTTTGATGTTAATACCTCTGAGGGCAAACAATCATAAAACACCACTGAATTCTATTTTGAAATATTTAAAGAATAATATTCAAAATTGTAATAAAAAGCATTAAATCCAAAGTTTTCTTAAAAAGTCTTTAAAATTGGCAAAGAATGACATGCTTATTTAGAGGTGTACATGGGTGGTGTTGAGTTGGATTTACTCAAAACTAAAATCTGAACTCTAGATTAAGTCAAGTAAAATAACCACATATTTTAACATTGGGTTGAATCGGATGAACCCGCTCATTTTCGGATTGGATATGTTACTCAAATTATTTTTATTTTATTTTTAATATTAAATTACTAAATGACGGATCATTCTATTTTTTTTTATAAAAATAAATCAACATTTTTTATTTTCTTAAAAAATAGTGTAACCTATTTTCACTATC
Organism: Trifolium subterraneum; assembly: GCA_951799995.1. Taxonomy (NCBI): domain Eukaryota; kingdom Viridiplantae; phylum Streptophyta; class Magnoliopsida; order Fabales; family Fabaceae; genus Trifolium; species Trifolium subterraneum. Next base: position 44,659,635 of record OX637464.1, on the reverse strand, counting down.
TTTTATCATCATAAAATGATAATATCATCATATATTTTTTCCAAAAAAATAACTTATTTTTACTATTTTCAAAGAGTGATATTTTTTTTAGCATCACTATTTTTAAATAATGAAGAAAGGAATTCGAAGATTGAAGATTCAAATAGATGATCATAATGCGTTGAAACTATGAAGTACAAAAGAATAATGCGTGTGGGGAGATTTTAATGGGATTCAAATATGATGATCTTAATAAAATTCACCTTTTTAGTTAACTTAGGATGATTGAAAACAGTAAGTTGGGGGATTTGAAATTGGTTGTTTGCGAGAACGAAAACTTAATATTGCGAAAGACGATTAGGAATTGTTCGAATCCTCTCTTTGTCCTTACCTAGTAATCTAGGTTTAGCCATGATGAATTTGTATAATCACGATAATTTACCAATGTAGATCAAGTCCAATTCCTTGACTCATGATCCCATTTATCTAACACAGAACCTTAATTCCTTAGGTGAAACTCATGTTATCAAAAGCATGATTGTACATTAATTCTTTATCACACTAACTAATTCGATATTCCTAAAGCAATTACGTTAGCGAACAATTACCTTAGACCAAGGTATAAGACCTATGTCATAGTGAATTATCCCTTAAAATCAATTCAATAGTTGCAAGATAAGGGAAAACATTAAACACAAAATTAACTAAATAATTGTTAGTTTTTATTGCATAAACTAGATCTCGTCGATTACATGACTCTGGTAGTTTCAAAGAGATCCATCAATATTTCCTAACCTAGAGAGATTTAGCTACTCATAATAATAACTAACATCACCAAAGAGTTTTAAAAGTTATACATGAAATACTGATGTCTTGTTTCCAATGATGACAATTTGTATCTTTGGTCTCTGGATCGCTCTGTGTCGTCTTCTCCCTATAAAACTTGTAACCCCTTTGTCTGTTTTGAGATATCCTTACAAGCCTTTCCAACACGCTCAAATCACGCCATAGTGACCTTCAATTGTGCTACGATTAGTTTTTTCCCATGTGGCAATGTGATTTGCACCGATAATCACGCCACGATGTGCTCCCATCTCAACACAACTTTTACAAAAAGTTTGCTCTTCTTGGCAGCTTGAGATTGTGCCACGATCCAGTTGGATGATGGAGGAATGTTTCTTGAGATTTCATTTGTTTTGTGATTTTTCTTCAAACTCTTCATTATGTCTTGAGTTTTGCTATAATCTTCTCTAAACCACCTAATTACACCAAAACATACTAAAATACTCTAAAATCTAAATAGAAACCTAATATGACTAGATGTCATCACAATCCCAAACTTGAACGGTTGCTTGTTGTCCTCAAGAAACATGTCTGTCAAAACAAAATTGTTAGTGAGTCAACAAAAATCTATTTGAATGATAAAAATCTCATAGTCTTTGGCTTCATCCGACAATGGAACCAATTGTTTCACTTCAATGATCATGCTCAATCAACACTCCAACTTCTAAGACTTCAAACATTGATTTAAATATATGTCTCAAACTGAACCTCATCATTCGATAGAGTACTTGCACAATCAACATGTAAATTTCATTTTACCATAGACTTGAAAACATCCTAAATAGTTGATCAAAATTCATACAAAAATGCACATTTTTTAGATCTTTACGGGTTATGACTTGACTTAGATAAATCTAAAATATTTTTGAAAAAGTAGACTAATATATAGAGTTAGACACCCGCTACTCTTCCATATTATATTATAAGGAAAATGCTAAACAGTGCCTCCGGAACAATGGTTAAACATGTTAAAATAGAAAGTTTGTCTCGAAATGCGTACATTTAATACTTCAAAAGTATAAAATGTTGACTTTTAAATATTAATTTTATTTTTTATTTCCATTTTTGGTATGTTTAGCATGACTCTTATATAAATCAATTCTTGGTAAAATTATCAATATGGATACAAAGATAATTGCCATTTTTTTTTTTGTTGATAATTTTAAGCAATGAACTTATGAAGATGCCATCGCATCACTCGCCCAAAAAGAAGAAATAGTACACCCTTACTTTTTTGGTTGTGGAGTATAATAGGATAATATCTACATTTTTAATATACTACACCAAATTATATTTTTATGATCGAGATTCATAATATGCTGATTGTATTCATCGAGATAAACCACACACACGTGTGAGTGAACAAACAAAACATCCACATAACCTTTTTTTCTTTTCTTTTTTCAACACAAATCCATTGTGCTTCAAACATTACAATCACCCACCATAGTAGAAGCCAAAGAATGTGAAGTTACATCCAACATGGATGAATGAAATCAATGACTACCTTATAAAGGGATACTTCCCAAGGATGAAGAACAAGCCCCGAAACTCAAGCGAGTTGCAACACACTACATTTTCATTGCAGACAGGTTGTACATAAGAGGTTACACTAGACTGTTGCTTAGATGAATAGGGAGCAAAATGTTTTATGAAGGAAGTATACCAGAGAGGTTGTGGAAATCATTGCAGCACAATGGCCTTGTTCACAAAGATACTCAACTTCGGATATTATGAGTCTAGCATGGCGGTAAATTGCAAAGAAACTTTCCAAAAATTTGACAAATGCTAGAGGTTCACAAACGACAGCCACCAGAGGCCATTCACTAGGTAATCACAGTTTGACACCAAGTCAGACTGGGAGCTAGATATTATAGGACCATTCTCATTGACACCAAGTCAGCTTAAGTTTATTGTGGAATGTGAAGTTTCATATGGAGAAGTGTTGTATGTCGATATGGACTCCCGTATGTTATTATCACAATGCAAATAAACTAATGGACAGGTTGAATCAGCCAACAAATTAATCCTCAGTATTGTTGACATATCACAGTACCCACAGTACCCATGAATTGTCAACTAAGGTAACGCAAAACAAACTAGCATCTGACATTTTAGAGAGCTAATGTGGTTGTCATGTAGTAAATTCATATATGGATGCTCCCATTAATACAACATCAAACATTGTACCTAAAATTGTAGATCTTACCATTGATGGGATTACTGTAATGTCTGACTTTGCATTCTAAGCAATTAGTCTTTTGAAAGATTATCTTGTTCTAATTAAACAATCTAGTGAGTTGACTTGGATTCTATAGAGAACAAATCCTCAAATAAATCATGAATGGAAGTCGAAGGTGGAAGAAGTAAGAGTAAAAATGTTGAGTGAATATTGATGGCACTTTACATAAATCATTGTAGAAGTAGGAATGTAAGGGGGCAGAAGGGAATAGGGTGAAGTACAAAGTTCATTTATTCACAGTGAAGTTTATTAAAGGACACCTAGATATAAAACATCATCTATTAGATGTAGCCTCAAGTTTTTCACGAGTCAGGGTTCAATAAATAAAGAGGAGTGCTAGCAACACACTCTCTAAGTACCAACAAACTCTCTTTTATTGGTTGAAATTCATATGAGTCCCATAAAAAATTGTGGACCCATATAAAATTTATGGGATCCATGTAAATTTTAACCAATAAAAGAGAATGTGTTGAGAAGTGTTAAAGAGTGTATTCCTAGCATTATTCATAAATTAATATCGTTTTAATTTAAGAAGCCACTGAACACTGATGCTATGATGCATGAGAATTGCGTAAAAAAAAATGATGTATGAGAATCGATTACTGGGTTGGATGTAGAACATGCAATTCAAAGAATCGGAGAAGTTTGCACTACACATCCGAATGCATCCAAAAACAGCATCTACAAAAGAACATTTTACATTTTACTGCTATTCTTCTCAACAAAGTAAATAATACTGGACTCAATGCTGCTCCTTTTTTTCATATAATAATAAAGGAGCAACATCCTATTTACAAAGTTTCACGCTGCAAAGGGGCAAAGACAAGTGAAAATGAATGGGGGCAAAAACCAAGACCTTACAATTTTAAAAAGATGTATCAAAAATCATCAGCCAAAGTAATAAGCTTCAACATCACCCTGCAAAAAGAGTTTATTAACATGTTAGATGCAACTGGATAAGAAACTTGTTAGTAAAAACTATTCCATACAAATATTCCACATAATAATCACAGTAAATCAATATTCTTTTTATTCTGATTTGTCATTGAAATGCCATAGAAAGAAATAAAGGTGGAAACTTTATATAAATCACCACTTCATTAAATAAATGACAAAACTTTTGTGCATTTCCTTAGGTGTTTTTCGTGTTGTTCTTAGAATTTCTTTTTTGACAAAAAGAATATTAGGTGTTTTTTGCGTTGTTCTGAACTTATAATACACCTTTTGTAGTTGCAACAAACTTTGAGAAATTATGGATAGGAAACCATGGTAGGTATGAATATTTTAAGTGAAAAACATCACAAAAAGTAACCAAGGAAATGCAGCTAAATTTTATTCTCAAGTAAATGGCAGAGAAAGGTGTTGTATCAAAACGTAGCTCTGATTTGAAAGGAGTGCATTATTAATCACAAATATATCTCGTAATTTGTTCAAAAAAATAATAATATATCTCCTAAATTATAAGGGAGGATCAATCAAACTCCTAATTATATCCCATATTAATAGCATGTTCTATTTACATCATAAGCACATGTTAACTGTGTTTTCTAACAGTGTGTAAACTCTTCTCACTCTCTCGAGCTTTATATCCTATAAGTTCTCATTTGCTGATGGAAAATGAGAAATGTTATTTAAACATCAAAAGGGGACATCTCAACAACATCAAGGGGAGTCACGTGTATATCGGGGAGTTCTTCAACACATTTGGTTAACTGATATTAACCAAATTTGATCTCCAACTCCTCAACTATTTGTTTACGAGAAATTGTATATGGGACACATTTTGATTGTTTGCGGATGATAAAGTTAAAACAAAGTTAAAAGTAAATATTTTTTCAAGTTTGAAAGATTTTATGCCTACAACATCAAGGGGAGTCACGTGTATATAACCGGGGAGTTCTTCAACACATTTGGTTAATGGGGCATTAACCAAATGTGTTGAAGAACTCCCCGGTTATATACACGTGACTCCCCCTTGATGTTGTAGAGATGTCCCTTTTTTTATGTTTAAATAACATTTCTCATGGAAAATACAGTGTACATCTGGAACATGTAGGTTTTAGTTTATAAGCCTACAATTTGACACGCAGTATGCAGTGATCATGTCATCATTCTTGTATCATTCTAGGGTTAATAAAAACAAAGAACAATTTATGTTATTGATTTTAGAGAACGTGAAACATCAGAGAATTTTGGGGGGCGGAATCAAATAGAAAAGCCACAAAGGTAAAAATGAGGAACTATACCGTATAAGAAGTATGAATCTATAAACAGAAGGACCGAGAGCATGCACACAGCAACACTAGATCACAAAAATGTCACACCCAATTATGGCATTTTTAATGCCTGCTTTAACTGTGCAAACACAGATGGATGCATACTGCTCATTGCAGCATTAAAAGATTCTCCATGAATGGCAGCACATGTTTGTAGATTATCTCTCACAGAGTCCTCAAGTGACAGCTGATTTACACGGTCTGATACTTTGATCTATAGACAAAATAAACAGATGCATAAGTTCATTTGTTATTCATACAATATTGACACATACACCATTCCAGAATGGATATTTGATATAGCTTTCATAATAACTCACCTGTCTTTTCCTGAATTCTTTACTAGGAATAGTGCCCTCATCAGGAGACGTACTGGAGCTCATGTCACCACTGTTATTGAGAACACATACATAAAGAAGTATGTTTGTAAAACATGATGCTTGACAATTAAAATAGGGAAAACGCTAAGAGTTTAATGTTGGTTGCTTTTGGAACTAATGTTAGCCATTAACGAATCTATATATCCTCAAATAATGGACTACACAAAACACGTAAAAAAGAGGATTATATAACAAGTGCAAAAATCTAACCTGGACTCTTCCTCTGTCAAGTCATCATTTCTTCCCAGAATTACACTAATGCAAACACTGCACAACAAAACATATACAGGGTCATTCGCTCCCTTATTTGCACAAACTGTACTCCCTTTGGACTTATAATTATATATAAGCAAAAATAACTAATAGTAAACTAATTATGAATGTTAGTTAACATCATTAATCTTCTTGAATAATAACAAAATAATTGTATTCCCCAAATTACGCCAGCTCTTCATTTAATTTTCTATGAAAACTTGTATTATGAGAAGACTAATAAAATGTAAATGATATTTTTCAAATGAGAACATTAAATATGGTGGAATTGAAATTTGCTTATAAGTGAGTCCACCATATAAGACTTGTTCTTTTGCAATTGAGTCTGAATGGAGTTATAATATTTAAAGGTATTAGTAGTTAGTACCTTAAGATTTGATCAAGTTTGTCAAGAACTTGAGGCAGCCTTAATGTCAAAATTATTGAGAGGGCTAAGCCAATCGTCTTCTTCTGGATGGAAGAAACATTATCTACCTGGAAAATCATATGTTGAATAAGAAAACAAATGCATAATATTGTGAAACAGTGTGTCTTAATCACACAACCGGGTCTCTTAATATGGGGTTAGAAGCAATAAATAAAATAATTACAGAATATTTTATTCCTATGTAAACAATATGATGCCGGCTCTGATACCATGTAGAAAATAATATGTGAATACTGTTATGATTTATTCATCAGCTCAAGGCTGGTATTTATAATAAGAGTACAACTAGCTATAAAAGGAAATAATAGAAAACATATAAAAAACTAGAATCTCCTATAAATAATAAAATAGGAAACTATATATTTTCCAACACATTATGATACATAGATCCTAATCTTATTTTCAATAATATATATTTCTTAAAAAAAAATAATATATATACACACACTCAACACATTAAACAGGTCAAAATAATTTACATAAACCTACCGCTGGCTAGAAACAAAACCAGGTATTGAGTTGGAAAAAACAAGGATCAACAGTGGCAATATATTTCAACAACAGCAACATATACTATGCTACAATAACATTGGTTAAGAGTCAAATGTGAAACTTGTTTCTAGGTTTCTCCAAGCGCACATAAGATAAAAATATGCAATATATGGAGAACCCAAACAAGCACCATACCCACCTTATCAACCCAAATGTCAACCAGACAAAGAAGTATATTTTCTTGAACTGGGATAGATGCCGCATGAAGCAGTTGAGAAGTAGATGGATCTGATGCTAATTGGGCAAGTGAATTTGTATTCATCACCAAAAGTCTTGCCAGGATGGCAGCAGAAGATGCTTTAACAGATGTTTTAGAGGGGTCCCGGTCATCTCCTCCACTCAAACATATGACAATTAATTTCTGCAGAAAATAAAATGATACAAGAGTTAAAATTATGTCTATAGATTTTTAACTATAAGACATAAGTTGAACACACACATATGTTGCAAGTATATAACTAGACTTACTTGTAATGTATTGCTAATAAGTGGCGGCACTTCCATGGGGAAACACTGTAAAGAAGAAAAATAAAATACTGTTTTTGAGGATTCAATAAAATAATGTTATGATAAAAAGGTACAGAATAATGCTACCTTCAAAATTAAGAGACAGGCAAAGGAATTTATGAATAGCAAGGGAATTTATGAATGGATGGCAGTTCATGGCAAGAAGGAAAAAATCTGCCATAACAGCATATGGCACTGCGGCCTATGGGAGAAGTAGAATGGCTATAATAACAAATAAAATATAAACAGAAAAAATTGGTAATATAATTAAAAATCTAAGAAGGGGACAGAACTCAATAAGAGAACAGAGAGACTGAACTAGAGAACAGAGAGAAATTGACAAAGGTCATAGGAGATGCAAGAGCAGAGGTGAGATGGAAGGTTAAGTGTAAAAATCGAGAATTGATATTTAAAACACCTCTAGTTTATAATACACGTGGTTGACATTGCTCACTTTACTCTTAAAGTGGGTGACATTACTCACATTACTCTTAAAGTGGGTTACTCATTTAATAGGAATTGGATCCTTATTTCTATCCTTACTCATAAAGTGATAGCTGGTAATTCTTTTAGAGGAATATATCAAGTTGATGGTTGTATAAAGGGAATTGGTGTGAATTAAAAATTGCTGTGACCAACTTATTAAAAGTTAAGATTCAAGTTTCAAAACAAAAACTGGGGAATATTTATTCAAATGGAGAATAAAAAGTTTAACGATCATGTGGAGTGAATATTTTTTTTAAACATAGGGACACAGTATAAACATACTGCATGAGGGGGTGACAGCCCCAATTTCACTATACTTGGGCCCACCCCTGATGTCACCAATAAGATGCAAGTTAAGCTAGGACCTACAAAATCACCTAATACGGGTTATAGAAGATTTCAGAGTTACTACGTTGTAAGTCAAAGTCAAACTGTTGACAAGTTGTGCTTGTACTACGAGTATTAGTACTTGACCTAGTTAGCATAAAGGTTAGGTTATTGTATTTCTTTTGACTACATGATCAGAAATATCCTACTCACTCTAAATACACAATTTAGTTAGCCTATACAATGATGATAGAATATCTACAGCCTATCAATAATATATTCAATGTTATTATCATTTTTCTCTCCTTTTCTATCTTCATCCAAAAGCTATAACTCTTAACAAGAAAAATTAAATACCAAAAATAAAAATTGATGAGTTGGAATAACATACCTGAATTAAGATATCAACGACAGGAAGAACAGAAAGTAGACCTTTGTCATTGACATTGCCAACAACTAAATCAAGAATTTTAGCAATATTTGTTGCATGCATGCTTAGAAAGTCATTTCCACCCAAAATTATGTAATCTTCAATTATGTTCACTGCAACCTGTACTTCAGATAAAGAGAATTTTAAAAAATTAACCAAGATATTAAAATAAGGTCAATAAAAATGTGCTGCTATAGTAAGGGGGTAAATAAATCAGCATGAATATGTAACAGTAACGGCCATAAGTGAAACAAATGTTTCATTAGATAAACACAGCACAAAAAGCAGAGGGATACCCTTAGCTGAAACATTGAAACATCTACATCAAATACAGAACGGAATGACTAATCATTTTTTGCATTAAAGAAAACTACACTAATTTGGGTTCAATATATATATATATATATATATATATATATATATATATATGATGAGGTACGAAAACAGTTATAGGAAGGGGAACTAGAAATAGAAGAAATTTTGAAGTCAAATTAATTCAAATATTATGTACGCCACATAACACAAGTTGTCTCAATTCAACAACCATCTATGCTGAAACCATTACAATAATATTTAATCCAAAAGCCACTATCACACACACCATCTTTCTTTTGAAAACAAAGACCTGGAGTTAATTTAAAATTGATTTGTACGGAGTCAAGTCTAACCTGCAAATGGTCGAAGCTTCTCTCCATAATCTCCACAAGGCGTGAAAAATACGATAACAATTGAGGCACCATTGATGGAGCTTGGGAAAGTGTGGCCTCCCATAACTGAAAGGTTATGCATTAGAATTTTCATGATATATTCTCACAAAAATGTACCCACTAATTGGTTAAAACAAGACAACAGGATTACCAGCATGCTATCTTCAAGAAGATTGAGTTCATCTGGACTATTAATATTAATTCCATTCTCCAGAAGTGGTAGTAGTATATTGTAGCAAATGGGTGACTGATAACCAAGTGCAATCACAAAATTTCTCAAAGCAACCAGAAGCTGAATCTGCAGTAGACTTTCACCAGCAGATTCCTCCCAAACCTTACCATAACATTAGCATTTAGCAATATAGAAATAAGAAATGTGATCAAACATGTCAATAAGAATGATTCAAATTTGCTAAGCTTGATGTTTAATTATAGCTACTCCTGCTATGCTATCATTATCACTTTCAGGGGTAAAAACCAAATAAGAATGTGATCAAACATGTCAATAACTTCATACTTAATTTAATCCATTAATCCAAATATACCAATTTCTAGGTCAAGATGCTTTCCATTTTATCCATGGTTGTCAAACTCGCGGGTAGACTCGTAAACTTGTATGAGTTACGAGTCTAGGGAGCAAAAACGAGTAGAATTGCACATAGAATCGTTTTTTGATAGACTCGGATAAATTCAAGTAGACTCGTACAAACTCATATAGATTCGCGAGTCTAATACGAGTTTATGAGTGTACAAGTTTTCTTGAAAAAAAACCAAAAATGGCTCAAAATTCCAAAACATAAAACAAAAATAAAACTTAAAATAAGAAATCATGATAATAACAACTGAATATGGAAACTAATTTCAATAGACTTTCCAAAATACTCTAAAATAAGAAATTAATCCAATGAGATAATGTAAGTTATTTTTATATATGCTAACACTCATGCTGTGCATATAAAATCACGCCTAAGTTTCTTCTAAATACTGTATCTTATTCATATTATACGTGGAAAGTCAGAACAAAATTATTATTGGAAAGCCAGAACAATATTTAGCAGCAAAATAGTAATAAGGTAGAAATTGTTAGACTAGCAAAAGCATCGAACTATGATTACTTAAGTATTGATTCATGCCATACCTATTTTCAAGTAATGAAATGATTCACAATTTACTGAAAAACAAAAACAAAATACACCTCTTCTTTTCATGTGAGCCTAAAATGAACAAAACATAGTAGAAAAATAAAATAAAAGAGAATCATGTTTATGTTACCTTTTGAAAAAACTGCACCAACTTGTTTGCAAATGGAATAACTTGACTAACATGTCCTATAAGGGTAGAGATCAAATTCAAAATCTGAACCTGAAAAAACATATTAAGAAAAATATCAACTATAATTCACTAATGGGACGATTTGGAAAGAAATTTCATATTTAGAATATTATTTACATGTGCTTGCTCTTGCCAACACTCACTTAATTCTAAAAACCTACCAAAAATAAAAATCTAAAATAATGCCCAAAGAAAGGGTACCTAGCTGGATCAAATGTAATGCATAACTGGGATTTCTACAGGTCAAAGATAGAAACAGCTAAACCATGAAAAAAAACTCCAAAAGTCAAGCCCTGTAAACAGTTAATTATGATACTAAAGGAGGTCAAGCAGGCAACAACGTCCAAGCCTTGTCTATCTGGTGAGGTTGACATCATGGATCAACCAATACCATAGTAGTTAAGGTAAGCTATAGTCTGTTGTGACCAGATACACAAGCAGAAAATAGTGTTAACAGAAATAGTCCAAAACTTTGGCATGATTTGACCTAATGCAAACTATAAACCTACATGTTACATCTATCCTAAGGAAAAAGTAAAAACTTCACTGCGATCGATGAAGATTTCAACGAATAGTCGTTGAGCACTTCAATCCTAATCCTGACAGACTCAAATCCTCATTGTTGCTGATATTTCATAAATAATTGGTATGAGATTTCCTACGCTATACAACCTTCTGCATCCCCAAAAAAATCTCCTTGAAAATTCCTTGCTAAATTGAACCACATGCTTTTTAGGTTGGATCACATGACAGGCCACGTCCATTATAAAATACGACCCATTTTATAGCAACTCTTCTGATTGCTTTTGTATTACCATAATCACCAAGAAATCAATTCATCACTCTCTACTTTGGAGGGGAACCAATAGAAAGTTTGAACAGTTATGGTTCCCAGCCACAATCCATTCTCTCCTCTGCATGAATCTTAATCACCCAACGGAAGAGGATTATTCCCGTGCATCCCACATTATTACACATTTCCCAAACAGTCTTAATGAATTTACTTTTTGATCAAAAAATAAAAGGTTGAATAGCAGTAGATTTACCTTTGAATCAAATTCTTGAACGTCCTCAAACAACTTAAAACATGAGTCCCAACAGAGAGGAAGAAGATCAACAAACTCCCTCTCTGAAAAGTTTGCATCTTCAACATGTAAGCACAGTGACCGACTGGCTGCCAGCTAAAAAAAAATCAATTTGCATGGTTAGATTGAAATGATCAAAACATAGATAATGAGGCACAAATATATTGATCGAGCAGAGAAACAGAAGTAAAGCCAATAGCAACATGTGGCTATGTTACATACCCGGACAGATAAATCTTTACCCTGTAACAATCTGATTAAAGCACAATATACAGGCCTTTTTGTATCATCTTTAATCTGTGAAGAATAGAAAAGCCATAAGATGTAGTAAATACAAATGGAGTGTTTCTTATTTGATGATTTTAGACAGAGCAAGAGAATAACTAATTATTTACTATAATAACCATGTTCCCTATGTCTACGTTGAAATTTTAAACCTGTACATGTTATGAATAGCAATATTTACGTCGTGAGAGAAAGCAATGAACCAAATCTTGAGTAAAATTGATAATGAAAATGTAGAAATTTACTCACAAAGCAACTAATCAGTTATATACCTCAGAAACCCACTGTCCCAAAATTACCGCAACTTTACGATGAATAATAAACAGGTTTGGATGATCATTTGAAAGCTCGTGCGATAAAGCACCATTAAACCTGCAAATAAATGATTTAGAACAAATTTGCAAAGTACTTTTTCACCAGGCAGAGCCTAACAAAGGAAGAGTCTAATATCAATAATATAATAAACTACAAAATTGAACTGTCATTAAATATACATAACTCTTCTTAGAATTGGGAGTTGGACCTAACTCAACCTTACAAAACCGGCTTCTAAGGTGAGAATTACCCCACTTATAAACATCTATGAAGCACGGACACTCCTCAGATTAGCCGTGTCCCGTGTCAGACATGTGTCGGTGTCGGACACCGACACTTATGATTACACTTAATTATGTCATTTTCTCAAATTATTATTGATGTCGAAGCATTAAATAAGTAAACTCTTAAGACTTGTTGCAGTTTGAGGTTGTCAAATATCTCTCTTCAGTTATGTGTTATGTGCATATCTGAGTGCGAATAGACATTTTGGCATTTCTGGTAAATGATGAGTATGTCCTTGGATCAACTTCTAGACATTATTTTCAAGGGTTTTTTTTGTAACAATTTTCAAGGGTTTGATGACAAGGAAAATAACATTTGTTGCAATGTGCTGTTTATGGTATTTTATTTTTGGTTGGAAAGGAATGCCTATATCTTCGAAGGTGTATCTTCACCTCTGACTTAATATAGGATTGAATCGTTTTATGCTTAGCTCATAGATTTTAAACATGATAAGTATTTTATACAGAAAAAGAGACTGGAAAGCTCTGCTACACCGACTAATTATTAGGAATTCCCAGTGTTTTCTTTCTTTTCTTTTTTTGTTGTCTTTGTTGAGAGCTTCTTATCTACCAAACTCTTTTAACTTCTATACATTTTCTTCTAATAGAATCAAAATATGGATCTTACAAGTAATCAAATATAATAGATAGCTTAATAGCTTTAGACTCACCAGTCTTTAAAGCTCAGATAGTTTGAGAGTTCATAATAAACATATGCGGCAGCACCATAAGCAGCATCTTTAAGAAGTAATGCAGAAGTAATTTCTGTCACTGTGGTCGGGCAATTGTTCATGGTCTCTTGAAGAAGAGAAACCACAGCAGGAGCTAGCAGCTAAATAAACAGTCAAGGTTGCACATACATATTAGTCTATAGTCAATATAGTCATTGAAATATCTCATAGAAAATACAAGCTAACCTGTGATCTTCAAATCTCACTTACTTGACTATTATTTTCGAACAATACAATGTATAGAGCTTCAGCACATGGCCTCAATTTTTCTGTCCACTGGACCATATCCTGCTCGTGATGAAAAGACTCGGGATTACGGTACCACTCCTCCAAATCACTTGCTGTCAGAACAAAATACCTGTTGGGAGCTAAGGGCACTGTTTAGTCTGGAAATAGAGAGCATAATCATGAGGATATTTATAACTGACTCTTGACACAAATGAAAATTATGTAGCTGAACCTCAGTAGCTTGTCAGCATGAAAAATGTATATAAACAACAGAAAGTTAGTTAATTTCAAAACAAACATTTCACATTCTTCTAAGACATCTGCATCTGCTCGTTCAATCATATGCAAACATAATGAATATGTGCACAGACTCTTACATGATAGTAACATTGCTGAACTGCAAACTATCATAGATTTTCTATACCTTGAAGTTGAAAGCAATGAATTAGGATTTGCAAAGCAGAATAGTTGTTTGGTTTTTATATCTACATGCAAGCAGACCAGGTATCCTGCATAATGGTAGGACTTCTATGGGGATGAATTTCGAGAACTAAGGAGGTTTACAATTTGTGCTCTAAAATTGGCTAGTAGCTCCTCTGTGTATGAGCACAATAGGAGTTCATTTGAAACTGTGGTTTTTATTTTCTAGGTCCATATACAAAGAGAAGAAATAACTGGCAAGAATAAAAGATGAATGACTTGGTTTATGTCATTACAAATTGAAGTTGAAAAGAAAGAATAGCAAGAAAAAATGTTGCACTTCAATTTGAAGACAATCATTTTGATGATGAATGAATTAAAAAAGTTGTTAATAAAGAGAATGTTGAACAAACTAACGGTACCAATGTTGAATTAGTCAGAAAATCAAGTAATCCAACTTCAGATATCTTTTTGGTTGAGAAGGTCCTTGAAGATTATGTTGAAGAGCCTTTTTTTAACCGGGGAAGAGTTTGATGATGATAATGTTGGAGATGATATTGATGATGTTGTAAGAGGATTGGCCGTTTGAAGGTATAATTATGTTTTTTTGAAATGATTTCACTTTTCAAACTTATGTTTTGATTTTTTATGTAGAAAAGGTCTTATCTATATGCTTTGTTAATTTGCGTTATTATGGAGTTGGATCCATTAATTAACCATTAATTGTGTAAAGTGAGTAATATCAACCATTAATTAACAAATTAAAGGTAGATATTGTAGGTACATCATAACAAATCATGAGTTTGTTAAAATAAAAACCCATGATTATCTCACTTTACACTTTAAAGGATCCAAATCCTATGGAGTTATATAATTTGAAATGTTGAATTATCATGTTTTACTAGTGTTATATTATGGATGTGTTATAGGGCTATTTAATGTTTTTTATTTTTGGTAAACTCATGAGAGTTTAGAGGTAGAGTGCATACCCTCCACAATCTTGCATAGACTTTCAAATTTGACAAAATTGTGTATAAACAAACATATGGCATGCCTTCAGACCTTACTCGGCTGAGAAAACAAGAAAATATGCAGGTCAAATAAACAAGCCAAGAAGAGCTTGCGAAGTGAATACCTTGTAATCAATACATTACACAAAAGGACTATCCGCTCATTGGGAAGAAGGGAGGTTACAACACCGCCAACTGCACTGGAAATATTTTTCTTCATCTGGTCCAGTGTAACTCCATTTTCATCCACCACCCGACCAGTAAGACTTGGCTTGTATTCCTTACATTCCAGAATGTTCTTAATCATCACCATACATTGAATGAGAAATTGTTCAAATGACAGTAGATTTGGCTCGGGATCTGTTATTTTATTCAAACAGAAGTCCATGACTGATGAAAGCACAAATTTATCCCCAAAGGAGTAAGGATGCCTTCCCTGAATGGCAACTAAAATTTTCATCAATTTGGTACATGATCTCTTTAGAAAGTCCCAAAATTTAGGATACTGCTTTTGAAAAGACGAATCTACAGGCAAAGAAAACATCCCATGAGAGGTAAGACTAAAAGCAAGAAATGATTCTTAGCATTTGCATTTTTAACAACTTAGATTATACAATTGTTTAACTTAAACACATGGATAACCATAAATGCACAAGAAATAGAAGTCTCACAATATGGAAGAAACGATTGAATGGCACTTAAGAGAGCAGGTGAGACTTCCTTGACTGGCCGAACCTCCTACAAAATAGTAATACCAGGCCCGTCATCATATATTTTGTATTGAATAACTTGAAAATATAAAAACAAAAAGGTGATAAAATCTTCAAGAAATGGAAATCACAATCACTTTGAAAACACAAAACAGAGATAACTACCTGAAAGCATTTGGAATCACTTTGAAATCCTGAAATAATTAACTGACGTATGATCTTTGAACATAACAACCATCTCTCACATGTAAGATAAAGTTCATGCTGCTGATCATCAGCATTGGAATTATAGTTTTGAGAAAGAGCAGAGAAACCATGCAGCAGTGCCTGCACATCACTTTGCCAGAGGCGCCAGCTATAATCAAAGAATTGGGACGATATCTGCCAAAGAAATCGGTTGAGGTTTTCAATTATTCAAAGAATGTGTACAGGATATTGTACAGTAATCTTAATCAAGAAAAATTATATCAATTGGATGCAGAATTTAATGGCAGCAGAGGGAAGATTCAAAACATCGAGGGGAAACCATAAAAGGAGGGCTATTGGAAGTCAAGTGAGTAAGGAGAGATTAGTGGATCGTTCTTCAAGTGGGCCAAAGGTTTGGAGGGTTTACAAAAGAAGGAGCAAAATGGGGAATCCTTAAACTAGTCTGTTAGATGGTATGAGGAGTGGGAATATTGATTGTAACCATTCCACGATATAAGGAATTGGAGGAAAGGTTGAGTGGTATCTTTTGAGAAATTAGTTGTGTCATGGTTAGAGAGCTCTAAGCTTTCCAGAAGGAGCCTCGCTTTGTGTCAGAAATCAGGATTGAATTCCCTTTCTGTAATATTCCAATTGTCATCATAATAAACAATCAATTCCCCTGCTGTTTGTGTGTTATTTGTTCCATTTTAATTCTGTTTCTATTTTCACAAATTGGGTTCCTAACAAGCTGGTCCGACCTACCGGATGTTAGACCATGTGTAATTCATATGTCTATATAAGGGAAAATGACAATTATTATTAGTGGGAAAAAATTAGAATATGGTCCAACAAAAAAAACCCCAGTCTCATAGCCTGGGTGAGAGAAAATTCTTCACCCTAGGGTGCATTTGATATGCTAAAAAATAAGGGATTGAACAAGACAACTTCAGTTGTACTGTGTTTGATTTTAAAATTGTTTCTGGGACTGGAAAAATTGGGGGGAAGGGACTGGACAACTTTTTGTCCCAAGAACAAGTTATCTAAAATACCAAAATAACCTTTTGTCCACAAAACATCGTTCAAGACAAAAAAGTTGTTCAATACTTTAAAAGTTTGTTCTATCTTGTGTTGTACTGTCCTGTGCTTACCTTTTGCAAATCGAACGATACCGCATATTCTATCGTGGATCACGTTTGATGACAAACCAATTAAAATAAAAACCATTTTCCATAGTTTCATTTATAATTTATGTAAGTCTCCGTCTACCTCTAAATATTAGAATTTAGAAATATATTACCAATTAGAAAAAAGATAAATATGAAGGAATTAAATAGAGCTTATAGAACAAACCTCACTATTCATCCAAGCTATATCATGTAGAAAAGTGAAGCAATTATTTGATTTTATATATAAGATGATTTTTACCCTTGGCTAAGTTAGTGCTACTACATTAACACCCGCATGCATAATCTTTTGCCATGTAGGATAAAGATTTTTGAAGACCAAAAAGCCAAAGATAAGAATAATTATAGAGGTTTGCATGTAATGGTTGGTATTTTTATATTTTTGAAACGTACAGCATAAACGTAAAGATTGAGACAATGCAAGCAATAAAAAATAAATAAAAAGAAACAAGAATATACAGAATCACACCTCTGCAAAGTTGCGCTGGTCTGCGGTAAGCCGTTTTGTAGACAACTCCTTTAAGGTCCTAAATAGAATCGTAAAGATTCGGTGGGAGGCAAGAACATCTGCTGATTGAAGTTGTTGAGATAAAACCAAAAAGATGTCTGGCCTGAGAAGTCATTACATTAGCATATCAACACATAGAGCTTGCATTAAGAAGAAATCATAAAATCAGAAAGAATAAGAATGCATACAAACCAAATGACGATATAAATGATAGCATCTATGCAACAAAAAAGAATACATTGCAAGTCGATAAAGCTTGTCTCAGATAAAACTTAAAAATTGAAACATTCTTTGCTCAAATGAAATTAATTCATAAAAATACAATTTATAGACTTTCAGTATATGCCAATAGGAGTTCACAAATTAATGAACCAAATTAGACAAACAAAAGAGAAGCAAACACAAGAGGACTTGAAATTTCAATGGCAATGGTGTAGACTGTAGACAGCAAATATTCTTGGACAGGACAGAAATAAACATAAAAAGTACCATTCTTTCGGATAATCAATGCGAGCAATCTTGGAGATTAGCACAGCCAACATTAGAGCTATCTACATTTCAAAAAATGAAAGAAAATATAAGTAAATATCTACAGCTTATGACAAATTCAAAAGTATAGCCAGTAAAATAAAATGCGATAAAGTCTACCAAATTGGAGGGTGGATGACTATCATTTACAATGAATTCTAACCTAAACCATGATAAAGAATCTAAAATTTTAAAATCAAACAAGGCAAAACAACTTGGAACCCTGTGCAAACCGAACAGCATTGATTATGAATCATCCAATCCATTGCTGAATGAGACCATTTCAAGGACCAAAGTGACTGATTTTGACATATGAGACAGTAGCGGTAACAGGCACTAACAAGTCAAGTACAAAACAGAAACAAAATCATAAACAAATCAAATACAAAATCACTAACAAGCACCATCCAAGGCATAACACAGTCCTAATAAACACCTGATCACTCTCTTCTCTCAAGTGCATCAACAACTTCTGCTTCAAATGCACTTTCTCCTCATTGCTAATTCCCCTGAACAAAAGGAAGAAATACAAAAGCCACATTACAATCCACACACTGCATGTTTAATCCAGCTTGATTTTCACACCAAAAATAAAAAACTCTCAACAGCATTTTGATTACAACTTTTCTCTGAACATATAATAAGCTAATACTCAATAAAATCACATTCAGAAGCGCTTACGTAGAATCGCGGCGCTGGCGCCAGTAACGATTAATACTGTTTTTGAAATAAACAGTTGCCATTAAACGCACATCAACTTGTGACGCCAAATCCTTAGCAGTAATCACTTCCTACAGTTCCATTAACCAAAAGCAAAAGCTCAATAGCAAAGCAAAACAAAAGAAAGAAACAAGAAACACAATGCGAAGTTCATCGGAACCCTAAGAGAGAGAGAGAAGTACCAGGAGGCATGAGCAGAAGCCAGGTCTAGACTCAGATTGCGCAAGGGCTTCTTCAGCGGGACCACGGAGACGATGATCGGCGCTCATGGAATTGGCGAGGAGCGAGTACATCGCCGCCACGTCGGAGGCCGAAAGCGCCATCGGCAAACGACGTCGTAGAGAACCGTTTGTTTGTTTGCGTTTTGGTTAGAAAGAGAGAAGAAGTGGAAATGAATCAGTGTTCGGTGGTGTGAGAGGGATTTATTGATTTATTTATATTATTATTATTATAGTTACTTTGAAATGGAAGAAAGAGAGAATAGAAGAAGAAAAAAAGAGTGTGTTTTTTTAAGAGTGTTTGAGATTGAGAGAGTTTGAGACTCTTTGGTTGAATTGAAGCATTTAGCTGCAGGGTGGTACAAAATGGGGGGTGTATAGGCTAATTGAGACCCAAGTAAAATGGGGTTTCAGATTCAAAAATGCACCAATACTTGCCACCATTACCTCTTTGATGCCAACTCATTTTGCTTGTTTCTGTTTTTTTGGTGTGGTTTTTCTTTCATTTGTGGGCAGGCTTAGAAAGTAATGGGCTCCTCCTATGAAGGGGGTGTGGTATTGGCACCCATGTCTTTTTGCCACTACCTTTTTGAATTTTTTAAAAAAATATACTCCTTTTGTTTGATGTATCTGGTTCATATTATAGACTAAATACATCATACGTTCTAAGCTTAATTAGTCTATTAGTCTCTTAAAGATATTTTAGGTTTCACATGGTTCTTTAAAGAAAAAAAATCCACTTTGGCACCTTAAAGATACTCCATTAACCAAAAACATCCTTTCTGTTAAATTTTAATCCCAAATGTATAAGGTGGACCAACAAAATGGTCCACCATAGACTTCATTAAAAATTCTAATTATAACCATTGGATCTTTTTCTTAAAATTTATAACTTTAGATCTTACAAACCTATGATATTTTTAGGTTTTCACCACCAGTTTAATCTGGTTCGGGGGTCGGTTCTGACATCAAGTGGTTCCAGCCCCCTCCCGATCGCAGTTGCGGGAGATCGAACCGTGGTCCTCCTTATCAAGTTCAGCGTCAATCACCACCGAACCAACTAACGATTGGTACAAACCTATGATATTTAATAATGAACCACAGTCACTTCATTTATTTTACTTTTTTCATCTTCATCTTCTTCCCTCTTCCACTTCTTCATGATATTCATAAAAAATTCAGATTTTTTTTCTTCTCAAAATCCAAAAAATTATTTATCATCAACAAAATCTAGAAAAAAAAATCAACAAAATCAAAATGAATAAGGTCTATGGTGGACCACTTACACTGTATGATGTCTACAATGTCGCATCAGTCCGGTCAACAAAAACTAACGTTTTTTGATAAAAATTGACGGAAATTACCTTTTTGACTAACAGAGATGTGTTTAAGGGACCAAAGCAGATTTTTTTTTTCTTTAAGAGACTAATGTAAAACATAAAATGTCTTTAAGGGGGCAATATACTAATTAAGCCTACATAAGAAAATTTATTGAAAATTTCATATCATTTGAATGTATACATAAGAAAATTTGAAGAAACAAAAAAATCTTCATGCAAGATTGTATGCTCCAACTTATTCATTTATAATATGGGATAATGTATCATCTAATTGTTTTTTGTTAATAGCGAAACAATTTATTAAAATACTAGAAAGAAAAAATAGTATTAAGGTATCAAGGTCATGTTAATGTTGAATATTGCAATAAATTGAATGTCATTATCTTTTTAAATATGTCGACAAAGGCGCCGATACGTCAACTATTGAGATCACACAGGGAAAAAAACTTCAATAAAATCTAAATCCATTGATAAAATCAAAAATGTATTATGATTGTCGATATTTGCCCCCGTTTGAGACAAGTTGGAGGATTTTTACATTTGACATTCACCAAAAGTTTCCTACAGTTATTAGGTTGTGTGTGCATTTACTAAATGAACAATAAGTCAATTACAAAGAGAATAAAAAACATTGAAATGTTGAAAATTATATTGAGTTTATTAGCACAATATTTCTTCCTTAGTTTAAGGAAAATCTAGTATATGAAGAAGGTCGCAATCTAACATGTGTCGAGTTTCCTACCAAATCTGTTTATTTGCAAAAAGATTGGAAGTGTCAACCAAGGAAATTGGGTTATAGTATTGGTAGATTTTGTGAGACAATTTGTCCATTTGTTCTTTAGTTGCCAAAGTATGATAGAAGAAGATTTGAAAGCCAGAGAAAAGAATTTAGATTCTGTAAGACCCGCAATTTTAAAATAAATAAGTATTATTAGTATAATAGTATGTTCGCACGTTTGTAATAATTTAAGACAAAGTAAAAATAAAACGATAGCTTCAATGTTGGATTTTAACATGTTGGAACAAAAATGGTTTAAAGACAAATCCCAATAACTTGTTAAAGTTTTGATGATAACAAAGTATTAAATGCACAATTGAATACTAAAATTTTATTTTAAGTATGCAAGAATTTAAAAGAGAGAATAGAGTCTGACTGCAGGTCAGAAGCTCTGAATTCATTCATAAGCGCTAAAGACATTCAGAAGCAATTGGACTCAGAAGCACAATGACGGAGTCATAAGTTGTTCCATTCAGATGAGTTAGTATCAGATTCAAGTCTCCTCCACTCTTGTATCAATATGTATGGGTTCTATTGTATATATGCCCTGCACTATAACTTTAATTTGTTTCTCCCTCCCAATGTACATTTTGTACTTTGGAATATACAAGAAGAATAATATTACTCTATAATTTCATGAATGTATGATGATATATTTTGTGATGCATACTTTGTAAGCATTGAACATAACTGTAACAACATATGAAGAATGAAGGAGGCTAAACTTTGGTCCACTAGCAGCTAAATGGAGATTGAAGGATGCAATTTTTTGATGTCTATAAGTCATTATAGTTCTCTTTTCGGACCTGTTCTCCTCTTGTGAAGATATAAAACTCCTCTCGTGGTGATGGGGATTGAGTCGACGGAAGATTTATATTTCTTTGCCCCCGGAAATTGTTTAATGCGATGATTTTGGCTTTTGTAACTGATTTTTAGTTTTTAGGAGGTCTGTGTTGATTTGTAGTGTAAGTGCAAGGTCTATATTTTGCTCTTTGGAGTCTTTGTATAAATGTTCTGCTATTTTTCTGTTTTGGTCTTCTGTGATGTGGTGTTTTAGGCACCAAGGAATGAGCCTTGTTTTCTTTCCTTTGCAATGCCTCAAGTCATTTGGCAAGGAGTCAGTAATGTTTCCATTGAACTTGTATGCCTTATACTTGTTTATGTGTGTGTATAAATATTCAGTCTTTTCCAAAAAAAGAAGAAAGAGAACATAGATATTATTGAGCTATATCAGTCAAATATCAACTGCATAAATATTTTGTGGCAATGACTCAACTACTATCTTTCTCTGTTGAACATTTCTAGGGTGGCTCTACTAAAGAGAATGAATTATTAATGGACATATGAAATTACATAATCAAAATTGTAAACACATTTTTTGTCTCTATTTTTAAAAAAAAAAATTTATAGGTTAAATTGACAAACACAAAACTTATTTGAGGACTAAATTGACTACATAAAAACAAATTCGATAACCAAAATAACTAATATAAAAAGACATTTTAATATGTATTTGTAATTTTGATCAATTCAGAGACAAAATTTGAAACCGAGTTACACTTATCGGAATCAAAATAGTGATTTGACCAATTATCAAATTAGTACTTGTGATAGTCTTACATACCCAGATATCTATCTTTTATGGTCCGTTTGTTTGAAAGGCTAAATTGAAATTATACCGTTTTAGTGTTTGTACAAGCTGTACACCGACTCCCAAAGAAAACAAAAGAACTGCAACAAAGAGTACAAAAAAAATCATCCACAACTAGTCCCAAAAACTAAAACATGGCTACAAAAACAACCTTGAAGCCAAAAACTCGATCTCCTCCCTGCTATCTAGAAGTCGTGAATTGCAGACTAAGAAAAAGCCAAAACTGAAGCAACAATGAGAGGAGAAAACCCCAACAATCAGACAACAACAAGAATTTCTCCAATTTATTGTATCAAAATGGATTAACTACGGTTTTAAAAAAAATCAATCGATTAACTAGAATTCTGGAACAACAAAATGATAAAAACCCTTTCGTTTTCTGTTGAAGGAGATTGAAAATGGTTTCTGATGCAATAAGCAGAGAGGGAGAGGCGAACAAGGGGATAAGCAGTGAGAGAAATGGCACGTGAATACTTTAGTGGGTAATCAGGGTCAATAGATTAAAAGAGGAATGTACGAACTGGATTTGGTGTAAAACAATTAGTTTGACACCAGGTGTCAAATGATCCCTTCCCATATATATATATATAAAATAAACTAATTTACAAGGTATTATTCATGATAGAAATAAAATATAGGTAATATTTTGTTTTATTAAATGTGACGCTCTTTTCTCACTCACCGAAAAAGGGTGTTACATCATTAGTAGGAATTTTGTTGTGAAAGAGCCTCCAAACTATAAAGGATTTGGATGGAGGAATGCCAACATTCCATATGCATTTGGCCAACTAACTTCTTGTATTGGTTGTGCATCTTTGAGAGTGATATAACCTGAAGTATAATGTTTTCAAATTAAAAGATCATTATTATTAAATTTCTAAACTTATTTGAATATTAATTAAATTTATCATAATCTGAATTTGTTTGACCATATTTTGTAGGATTACAAATTGGAGATCAAGAATAGCAAAAATTTTGTCTCATTGAGATGAAAAAATTATTGGTGGCAACTAGAAGATTTTTCAAAGATTATAAGTCCATGTCATTTGTCCAATATCCAAATGTGTTGAACTTTGATAATAAACACATAGCATATGGACTTGACTATGATTGAGATGAATTAGTTGAAATTCATGCAAAGTTAGTTAGTTTATTGACAGAGGAGCAACACAATGTTTATCAAATAATTATGCAATCAGTTTTATTTTTTATGGATACGGTGGTACCGTGAAGACTTTGTTGTGGAAAACATAGTCTGCTACCATTAGATCTCAAGGCAAGAAATTGTCTTGAATGTTGATTCAAGTGAGTTTGCTTCTTTATTATTTCCAAATAGTAAGACAACTTATTCTAACTTATTCCAAATAGTTATAAATGAAATTTTTTGTTGCAACATAAAACAACAATCACCTAGAGCTAAACTTTTGACAGAAATAAGTTTGATCATATTGGATGAAGCTTCTATGATGAATCAATTTAGCTTTGAAGCATTTGATCGTATTTTGAGAGATGTAACGATATTAACTGATAAAACCAACTTCAACCGTCCATTGTTGTTAGGAAAGGACCAAGATGACACATCATTAAAGCAACATTTAGTTCCTCTAAAATTTAGAGGTTGTGTAAAGTCCTCAAGTTGACAAAAAATATGCACTTGACTTGTAAATTACTCAATTCTACTTGTATTAATGTGTTCTAATTTGAACAACTTTGGATTTGTACCATGATCATGTACTTCAAGTTTGGATTAAATATATTAAGTTTTTATCTATAACAACATAATTAAATTTGGTTGTGTTTTTTTATTAGTTGTTTATAGTTTAAATTTAAACTTCGTAAGTAGTTATTCAATGAGCAATTCTTCATTCAAGTAAAATAATGGTAAGATTGCTATCATTTCACCGTGGATCAATTAACATGTTTTGGGATGTAATACTTTGTAGCTATCATTTCACACTTTTTTGTGAGCGTTGATTTTGATTTTCACACGAATTCAGGTTGATGGAATTATTTTATTCACGTATCAATTTGTATTTTTTGAGATGCAATATTTATATTAAACTCATGTCATGGAATGTGGTATGCAACATTTCATTGCTAACATTGCATTGTGATATTATTATGAGCAGTGTAATCAAAACCAGACCGGGCTGACTGGTTTAACCGGGTAAACTGGGAACCATACCTATATCTGATCTGATTGACAGCAAAAATCGGACAACAACCAAACCGGAGAAATAACTGCAAAATCCGGAAAAAAAAACGAAAAAACCTGACAAAAATCGACGGTTCATCTGACTCTCTAGGTTGAACTGGTCTCCCTTACACTTTGTTTTTTTTAATTAAAAAATCTAAAAAATAAGTGTAAAGAGAATATGCAGCGAAAAAATTGATTGAAAACTCTGTTATGTTTATTGATGAATGAATTGTATGTTAATATAAAGTACAAGTATTAATAGAAAAGTTAAACTAAAGGAAAATTAAACAGATATACAACAAGTATTAGGATAAGAACAACAAGGATTAGTATCAAAGTGTAACTAATGGAGATATAGTAGACATATCCGATAACACTCCCCGTCAAGATGAGATGTGTAAAGTTGAAAGTCCTATCTTGGCCTTCAAGTGGTGAAATTGATCTTTGCCCAAGGGTTTGGTGAGTAAGTCTGCAAATTGATTTGTTGAACCAACTTTTGCAGTTGCAATTAATCCTGATGAATTTTTTCACGAAACCAATCGCTATGTGCTTAGTGCGCTCATGATACACTGGATTCGAGGCAATAAGTAGAGCAGATTTGTCGTCATAAAATAACAGCGTAGGTGTAGATTGAGAGATGTCAATATCACTCAACAAATATGAGAGCCAAGTAATTTCACAGGTGGTATTGGTCAATGCTCTGTAGTCTGCTTCAGCGGATGAGTGTGATACCACATACCGTTTCTTTGTTTTCCAGGATACTATACTAGAACCCAAAAAAATACAATAACCGGAGATAGAGCGACGAGTTGTAAGACAACTCGCCCAACCTGAATCACAATAAGCTTTGAGAGATAAATCTGAGTTTGAATTAAAGAAGAGACCTTGTCCAGGTGTTGGCATTAGGTGACGAAGAAGATGAATAGCTGCATGTGGTTGAGGTTCGTGCATGTATTGACTTAAAATGTTGACTGGATAAGCAATGTCAGGGCGCGTCATTGTGAGGTAGATTAGGCGACCAACAAGACGATGATATGGTGAAGGATCGGACAATGCACTACCTTCTGAAGGAGTTAATTTCAAGTTTTATTCCATGAGAAAGGCAACCAGTTTCGAGGCAATAAGGCCACTAACAGAGATGATGTCAAAGGTGTATTGTCTTTGAGTAAAAAAAAAGGTCTTGCTTGGATCTTGCAACTTCAATACCCAAAGTTAACCTTAATCTCCCCACATCTTTAATTTTGAAATGCTTCTATAGTAAAACTTTAACCGGTCCAAAAAGTTGTGGGTATGAACCTGTAAGTACAATGTCATCGACATATAGAATAAGAAATACAACGTCGGATTCGCGGTGTAAGCAACAAAGAGACGAGTTTGTTGTACTATGTTTACAACCAAAATTAATAAGGACCTCAACGAATTTTGAATACCAGTTTCGTGATGCTTGTTTAAGGCCATATAAGGACTTTTGTAGTTTGCAAACTAGTTGCTCCCCCTTGCGACAAAATCTCAAAGGTAATTGCATAAAAATATCCTCATACAAATCACCGTGTAAAAAAGCATTATTCACACCCAACTGTTGAAGAATTACGCTTAATTTTGAAAACCCATTGGCAACCAATTGAAATCTTTTCGTAATTATAATCAAGTTTATTCATTTAATAAGTTTTACAAAAAATAACACAATAGTTTCATTTATATTTTAATAATATTATATAACAAAATTTTAAATATTTTATTCTAAATAAATTTTCTACCATAATATAATGACAAACTTAAATATCAAATAAAAGTCAATGGCTCGTGTAAATGCATGGGTTTTTAAACTAGTTTATATAGTACAATACATATTACTAATATAAAAACACTACATTAAAGTGATCAACGGAAGACTACACATGTTAAAGCTGATAAGAAGGGAGTTATTTATATTTTATAGACGGTTTGCTAGACAATATATTGGTACTTCCCAGTGTGGGACTTGTACATAACACAAGTCTGCTCTTCAACAAAAGTTTTTCCAACAACGAAAGTTAAAACAAGAAAATGAGCACAATTTCTTCCACAAAGAGACTATATTTTTTAACAATTTGTCATAAGATGTAAAAAAGACACTCATTCATTTATATATTTTTAAATTCGTCAGCCGTTTATAACCATATTCTCCAACTATTAGATTTTATACAAATTTTAATACTATGAAACTCATCAACAATTTATATTTTGTTTTGTTTAGTATATATTTCAAAATTATTATGAATTAAGAATGATACTTTAGCAATACATATATAACATCAATTGACAAGCCTAGTGTGAGGTTCAATCAAGTCATAATAACAAGCACAATGATGTGTTTATTCAATTCGGAATGGTATGAGAAAGATCTGAGAATGACAGCGAATTAAGTGTAATATTGATTCTGAATTTGTTCAAGGGACAAATACAACTTGTGTAGCCTGTTGTTTTAGGATCTGTGAAGGTCAATTTGTTCATGTGCATACTTCTTGGAATACTAAGATAGTCAATAAAAAAAATCAAAAAATAAAAACATAAACAATATTTTGCATAATAAAACATAAACAATATACTATTAATTAATAATAATAATAATAATATAATAATACAATAAACTTTACTATTAAATTTACTAAATTATCCTAAATATTCGTAATCAAATTTCTAATTTTTTATTAAAAAGTATACACGGGACCATTATTTGTGATGGATACATAAAAAATCGGATAATTTGTCATTGGTAATTATAATCAAGTTTATTCATTTAATAAGTTTTACAAAAAATAACACAATAGTTTCATTTATATTTTAATAATATTATATAACAAAATTTTAAATATTTTATTCTAAATAAATTTTCTACCATAATATAATGACAAACTTAAATATCAAATAAAAGTCAATGACTCGTGTAAATGCATGAGTCTTTAAACTAGTTTATATAGTACAATACATATTACTAATATATATATGTGTGTGTGTGTGTTTACTTTAATTTTATTATTTATGCTAAAAAATATTAGCATTTTTTTTTGTCAAGTAGTCTAGTGGTTAGAAATTCGACCATTAAAGTGGATAAAATGGATGACTATAGTTCGAATCTCAACCCCCTACATATATAATGCAATGTCCTGTCAATTGAACCCATATTTCACGGGACTTTGTTTTTGGATATAGCTCACGGAACATATTAGCATTTGGTTTTATTTAAAAAATGTAGAAAAATTTAATAAAAATATTGAAGGTCAAAAATAGAGAAAAAATATCCCTATGAATTTAAACGATACCTAAAATAACATTCATAAAATGATAAATTATCCGCTATAAATTATTGGTTTAGATTTGTCATAGATAACCTTTGTTTTAATTCAAATTCTAATAGTCAATCTTTCATGCATACCTTCCTGTTGCCTCAAAATTAAGCCAACATTCATACCTAAACTCATAAATCACACTTCAATATTAGTAGTATTTTATTGGTTTAGATTTGTCATAGATAGCCTTTGTTTTAATTCAAATTCTAATAGTCAATATTTCATGCCTACCTTCCTGTTACCTCAAAATTAAGCCAACATTCATACCTAAACTCATAAATCACACTTCAATATTAGTAGTATTTTATTTTATCTATAAGTCACGGTTCAATCAACAATATTGATATTACTAAATTGTACACCTACATATGTTCGAATCCAAAATTGTGCAATTATACAAATTTTGTGTTTATCACTTCGTGTAAATACAAAAAATAAAAACTATAACATGGAAAAAAAGCTTCATTAAATGAATTAATAATTAAAAAATATTTACTAACAATTAATTAATCTAAATGATAAGAGATTTAAACCTTGATAAGAGACTAAATAAGTGATCCTAAATTTGATCAAGTAGATAAAAAATAACTAGAAAACAGAAACAAGAAATTTTTAATACAAACTATAAAAATATTGTTTGACAATAAATTGTAAACTACAAAGATATGTATTTTATATGTATAGATGAACTAACAGAAATGTCGAAATTATTAGATCAGATGTGACCAATGTTCGAACCCTGATCTCTCCCTTTTATGTTTGTAAATTTTCCAAGGGTTTATCATTTCGTCTATCTTATGCGCACAAATCATAGACCAACTAACAGATATGTCGAAATTGTTCGGTTAGATGCGACCGAGGTTCGAACCCTGATTCCTCCATTTTATGTATGTAAATTTTTCAATGACTTGTCATTTCCTCTATCTACCAAAATAAAATGAAGGGTCGTGTTAACTGGTACCCCCAGACACTAGTTAAGGAAACTAAAAAATAAAGTTTTAAATTGAAAATAACATTTTAGAATTTTGAGAAGTTGATTGCACAAACTTCAGTGCCATATTGCTTCCTTAAAAAGTGCCACAGGGGCATTGTTAAATACGTCACAAAGATTCAAACCCGGTCAACATATTTCATGTGATATATCTGTCAACTAAATTAAGCTTACATGAAGACGTCATATTATTATTACCACTACAATAGTACTATCTCTGTATTCATTTAATTTTGAGGAAATACATATTTTCTTTTAGGGTCATCCTAACTAGTGAGTGCCCTAGTTAAGGAAAAGAAAAAAGTTCTACCAAAAAAAGAAAGAAAAATGAAAATTTTGTATTGAAAAGATTACTTTTACACTTTTAACAAATTGATTACACAAATTTCAAGACACTTATACTATTGTTAGCCTCCTTAACTACTGCCGAGTAGGATTGACAATGGGTAGGGTATGGGTAGGGTACTATAGTACCCATCTCCATATCCGCGTGGGTAACAAACTTTGCATATGTACTCATATTCTGTAGGTACCTAAGTACCCATACATGTATCCGTTACCCGCACTTTTGCGAAGATTAAATCGATCAATTATAAAATATCATATTATTTTAAAAAATTCAAAGTTTTTATTTAATGTCGACCTATGAAAATTATAAACAAAATTATTACTCATCTCATGTTAAAGTAATATCTCTGTCGACATATTCACATTGTGTTTTATTATGTTATAAATAAACACTTTTATTAAAAACATATGTAATAATTTAATAGAGTTTGTATTTATAAAATTAATTTACATATGTTTCGTTCCAAATATAAATAAATAAATAAATTAATATACATATACTTTTATATAATAATATAAATAAAATTAATAAATATATATATTATATGCGTATAAGGCTGAGTGGGTACTAAGGTACCCGCACCCGCACTCATACCCGTTCATTTTTGTGGATAATTACCTATGAAGGTGTGAAAAACACAAGAAGGGAGGGTTGAATTGTGTTTTGACAATTTAAAATTTATTCTAGATTCACGAATCTATCAAAGTCTATTTTGCAGCGGAGGAATCAAAACAACAATCAGTAAAACAGAGAGAGTAAGGAAGAGATGAACACACAAAATTTATACTGGTCCCCCTCACAAAACGAAAGTACTCCAGTCCCATTGTACTTACAAGAGAGTTCACTATAATCACACAAGATTACACAATTGTTCAAGCACACAAGCAAGAGACTTCACAATGCTCAAGCACACAAGCAAGAGACTTCACAATGCTCTAGCACACAAGCAAGAGACTTCCAAATGCTCAAGCACACAAGCAAGAGACTTCCAATTTGCTCAAGCACTAAAGCGAGAGGTTAGCTTAAATTACACCTATTGACTAAACTCTATTACAAATGTAATCAAAACTCTTAGTCTTGATTTTGGAATTCAAACAATTCAGAGTTGTAGTCTTGTGCAAATATCTTCTTTTAAGCTCTTGGTGAGAACACTTCTTTGTGCAGTTGATAGGAGCTTTTGTGTTCAACGAATTCTTCTATCTTTCTTTTCTTTTTCTGCACTGGTTCGTTCTCGACACTTTGTCCATTCAAAGAGGTCTTCAATTTATAGACAGTTTGAATAGAGACGTTTGAAATGTGACCGTTGAAAGTACAACAATTTGCCTGGAAAGTTATCTTTGTCTTTTTCCCAAAATAGGCAAACAACTTCTGCTCATTTGTTCCTTGAAGGTAGATGTTTGCACAGAGAGGTAATATTTTACCGTTGTCTTCAACTCCCTTTTTGACTGATTTAGATGACATGGATTTGCCTTTGCATTGGTCATCTCGTCGTTTCTTTAAGCGTAATGGGAATATCTTGAGACGTGACCTTATCAGAGTTGTTGATATTAAGATCGTCGTAGCTTTTGAGTGCATACTGTATGACTTCTGATAGGCTCTTCTGGCTTATGAGATTCTTTGTCCTCTGAAAGGTTGTAAAGCGCTTCTTGGTGAACTCAGACCTTCTGAGTCATTCAGATACTTATATTTTATTCTTGACTTCTCAGATTTTATTTTCTTTCTTTCTGCACACTCAAGTAAATTATTAGTGTTCTCCATCTTAGCAATAATACTTTGTTATCATTAAAACCTCATTAAGTTTATAGAGTTTGTTTGGGAAACCTTTATTGTCCCAATAATCTATACTCGTGCCCGTACTTAAAATGCGAGTTTTTACCTTATCTATTATGAATAATTTCTACAGGTCCACACTGAATATTGGTCAAATTGCGATCGCTACACTGTTTAACGTTTTCTTATCTTAAATTCAAATAATCACTTAGCTACTTAGGAAAAAAAAAAAAAATAGTATGATGTAAGAAACAAAAAACTCTGAAATCTTATTGGCCAGTATTCGTGGTGACACATCAAAAGGCCACGTCACACAACGCCAATATAAAAACCTCGAAACATCTAGATTTTCTTCCCGCGAACTTATTTACAGAAAACACTCCGATCAAAGATTCCGTCACCGTAAAACATCTTAACAGTTCCTATTTCGAACACTCTTCGATAACGATGAACCGTTCAGCCACCACATTGTTCATCATCTTCGCCACGTTGTGTTTCGTTTTAGAATTCGAAGCCAAAACAATCGACCCCTATAAGGTTATTTCTCATAATAGCATTTTTCTTTTTATTATGGTATTGGGGTTTTATAATTTGAGAGAAATTTGAGGTTAGAATAGCGGAAAGGTTGAATTTTGAGGGTTTATTGTGTGACTTCAATTCAAATGCGTAATTAATGAGTTAATTGCATTTCATTATTGGTAATTTGTTTACCTTCATTAGCTAATTTTCTTCTTCTTTCTATTTCAGTTAAAATTTATAGTTCATTTGTATCTTGCAAGATTGTATTTTTTTGCCTTATCTGATTTTGGGCGTTGTAAATCAAATTATTTCTTACTTCTGATATTGACATTGTTTATATTTTATCAAATAATATGAACTTGCAAGTTCTTGTCTTCACCAAAGATTGAGGAATAAGATGGTTTCAAAAGGGGAAATTGGGGATTTTGGTGGAACTTGTTTTAGGGTTTTATAATTTCAGAGAAATTTGTGGTTAAAATGGTGGAAAGGTTGAAATTTTAGGGTTTATTGTGTGATTTGAATTGAAATGCGTAATTAATGAGTTAATTGTATTGCATTATTGGAAAGGTTGAATTTTGGGGGTTTATTGTGTGATTTTAAAATTGATTGTTCATTTGTATCTTGCAAGATTTTATTTTTACCTTGTCTGATTTTGGGTGTTGTAAATCAAGTAATTTCTTCTGTTATTGACATTGTTCATATTTTATCAAAGAATCTGCACTTGCAAGTTCTTGTCTTTACCAAAGACTGAGGAATACGATGGTTCCAAAAGGGGAAATGTGGAATTTTATGTATTGATTTGAATTGTTGTTTGCATAAGCTGATTGCACATGCTTCAATTTTAACAGGTTCTCGGGGTTGATAAAACTGCAAGTCAACGAGAAATTCAGAAGGCTTTTCACAAGTATGTTTACTTTGTAATTGTATTCTTGCTGCTTGTCACATGTTAAATCTTGTAGCCATCTCTGATAAATAACTTGGCCTTATATATTTATTGTTGTTTTTTTTGCAGACTCTCTCTTCAATATCATCCTGACAAGAACAAGGCCAAGGGTGCACAAGAGAAGTTTGCTCAGATAAATAACGGTATATAAAGTTGCTTTCTATTCATTATAAAGTTCATACTTGCAGGACAAAAGATTTAGTAGTATGATAAGGACTTATAGTGTAATAATTTACTTTCAAATTTCTATTTATTTCTTGTTTCAGGATGTTGATTTGAATGTCTTTTTTTTTGTTGCCAACAGCGTACGAGATTTTATCTGATGAACAAAAGAGGAAGAATTATGACTTATATGGAGATGAGAAAGGAAATCCTGGATTTGAAGCTGGCCACCCCGGAGGTCCTGGACATAGCGGCTTTAACTTCAGACCAGGGGAACAATGGAGTAGCGGTGGCCAGGGAGGCTCTAATTCATTCTCCTTTTCCTTTGGCGGAGGCTCTGGTGATTCTAATTCTTTTGGATTTGGTTTGGACGATCTTCTTGGCAACTTTTTCGGTGATTTTGGCAGTTCATTTAGGTCTCAATCTGGGCCCAAGAGTTCCCCCAAAAGTTTTAAAGCCATAAATTCAAATATCTACAAGAAAGAAATAGTTGATGAAGGAATGACTTGGCTTTTGTTATCTTATACACCCTCATTGAAGGGCATCCAACAGTTTGAGTCCACTATAGAGGAGATTTCCAGTACATTGCAAGGAGCTTTGAAGGTTTTTATTTATTTTCGAAACTTAAATACTTTTCATTGATTGTGTTGTAGTTGGCATAACTTATTGTTGCTCTTATTTTATGACAGGTTGGAAGCATTAACTGTGAAAAGGAAGTCTCATTATGTAAGGAGCTTGGTATATATCCGCGCAAAGCTCCAAGGATTTTTGTTTATTCTTACAAGGAGAATGAAAAGGGTTCTCTGGTGGAGTACGGTGGTAACTTGGCTGTTAAGGATTTGAAGGCTTTCTGTCAACAACACTTGCCAGGATTTTCAAAACGGATTCACTTGAATCAACTTGATCAAGTTGGTACTACTGGAAAGTTGCCTAGGGTGCTGCTTCTCTCTTCCAAAAAGAACACTCCTGTAATTTGGCGTGTTCTTAGTGGCTTGTATCGTAAACGCATTACTTTCGGTGATGTAGAGGTATGCTAATGATGGTAGTCAATTCGTTTCTTTCTCTGCATGTAGGGAAAGCCTAGTTCTTCGTTTTAAGGCTAAGAGAAGATAGTTAATTCATTGGTCACACGGAACTTGATTGTTTAGATTCAACCATCATATATGTTTATAATCTTTTAAGCATTTCATTTCTTTCTCTGTATATCTCAGATTGTTTTTTGGTGGAAGTGGCTC
This sequence comes from Trifolium subterraneum, assembly GCA_951799995.1. NCBI lineage: Eukaryota > Viridiplantae > Streptophyta > Magnoliopsida > Fabales > Fabaceae > Trifolium > Trifolium subterraneum. The sequence continues at coordinate 44,625,198 of OX637464.1, read as the reverse complement.
TTGGTGTTATATTAAAAATAAACAAAAATTCATAATGTGTATCTTGAATAATTTGCAGGTTCATGATTCTGATTTGAGAGTGGAAAAACTAGGAGTTGATGCACTTCCAGCTATTGTAGGTTGGCTACCTAATGGAGAAAAGGTTATTCTGAAAACAGGGGTTTTTGTGAAAGATGTAAAATCTGGTGTCCAAGATCTTAGTAACATACTTGATAGTTTTGAGAAAGTAAGTAAAAAGAAAACATCAAGTCAGTCCAAGAAAGCACAAGCTGATTCAGAAGACGGACACATTCAGTTGCTTTCTCGGTCAAACTTTGAGGCTCTCTGTGGGGAAAAAACTCCAGTTTGCATAATTGGTGCCTTTAGATCTTCGAAAGCAAGGGAAAAGCTAGAATCACGTCTCTCTTTGGTAAGTAAAAATTTCACCAACTTAATGGTTTAAAGGGTATATAATATATATAAATTTTATCTTGTGCAAAATCTCAAAGGGAACACTGTTATTTCAGGTCTCACAGATGTCCTTGTCAAGAAAACCAAATGGAGGCGGAAGCTCTAGGGACTCCATTTCCTACGCTGTCTTAGACGCTGCTAAGCAACAATCCTTTCTAAACGCATTTGACAAAACAGGTTATAAATCATCAGATAAGTTGTTGATTGCCTACAAACCTCGGAAAGGGAAATTCGCTGTATTTATGGGTGATATGACAATAGAGGAGGTAGAGAATTTTATCAGCTCCGTTCTAAACGGAGATATACCCTTTAGGGAAACATATAAGAAGCCTGTACTCAAATAGAGCATCAGGGTATTTTTAGTTGCCTACAAGCCTCGCTGTTTTGCAGTATAAATATGAGATAGAATCAGATCAGTTTCTATACCAGTAAGAGTACATATGATGCAGAAAAGAAACAAGTCTAAACTTCAAAATTTCTTAAATGGTCGCCGAGTCCAACTAATTATGTGCAATGGTACGAGATTGACGAGAAATTTTGGCAATGACATATTTCGAAGAAGTTGGTTTTTGGTTGACATGCATGTGAGGTCTAATGTCACATGAATTAATTGGTAGTAGGTGTACAGTAATATTGTTTAACAGCTATCATTTTGGATACGAGACATTTTATATCAGCTCATAAATTGGATATAGTTTTTGTTTGTTTTTAAATTTAAATCTGGATTTGCTTTAGTGTTATCAAATCATGCTGTTATCCTGCAGACTTGGTAAGCAAATTTATCCAACTGTGAAGTGTCATTAGGGCTGTTCAAAATACCGGAGAACTGCAAACTAAACCAAACCAAACCGCACAGTTCAGAAGAAAAATGATCCATGCAGTTCATACTAAATGTGGTTTTTTGCGGTTTGAATTGGTTCGATTTGCGGTTTTATTTTTTGATTGGTTCATATATGATCACTCCTCTATTATAATCTGATGTGGTGGAAGCAATTTTTTAAATTTTCAAATGCCACATTAAATTGTGCCACGTCAGCTTAAGAGAAAAATATGATGAGACTAAATTTTCTTCATAATAATTTTAAAATTAACAAAATAGAGTGACTAAAATTATGTATAGGAGAACCAAAATTCAAACTTTCAAAGTATATGATTGTGTTGGAGCGTTTGGGGCTAATGTATTCCCAAATCTCCCCCAGCTTTAATTGTCGCTATTCGCATCACCGTACCCACGCCACGCAAATGAGAATAATACACATGCGCGCATAGTTTCAAATTGTCCTTTTCCATCAAGTTGTTGCCACTAGCCTCATTACCTGTTGTGGTTTCATTGGTCTAATTACCAGTCAATTACATGGTTCCTCAGATCGCTAAACCAATGGATTCCTTTTCTTTTCCTTTCGATTATTTTTATGATTTGGAAATAACACTATTTTTTTCATCTGTCCTATTTATTCTCAACGTATTTTGTCATAAAAAAAGGTTAGTCTTCTTTTCAACATCATCTTTTTATTTATTTAGATGAGTTACATTTAGAAATCATTACAACTATTTAGAAAATAACACTTTTAATGTTTTGCCATTTTTTCAAAATTTCTTTCTATTTAGATATTTTTTTATTTATTTTATAAATGATGTAAATTTCAAACATTTTTTTGTTTGTTTTCACCACCAGTATTCAGGCCATTGAACCACCTAATCTGGTTCGGGAGTCAGTTCTGACATAAAGTGGTTCCAGCTTCCTCCTGACCGCAGTTGCGGGGATCGAACCAAGGTCCCCCTACCAATTTCAACATCAATCATCACTTGACCAATTAACGACCAGTTAAATTTCAAACCTATTATTAGCTGGTAAATATATGTTTTTGAAACATAGGATCAATGTAGAATTTAATCAAACAAATATTCTTTTACCAACAATAGATTGATCTAAGTGATAAAAAAGTTGACTATTTATATAAGTGATCAAGAGTTTGATCTATGATTATTACTTAGGAAAATAAGTTGATTGGGAGAATAGAATTCACTTTCGATGTTAAACAAATTTGTAACTACTAAACACGGTTAAAACTTCATATTTATATCATGGGAAGGGTGCCACAAAGTTCACCCGTGAGTAAGTAAAGTTTGGTCAAATTAAAAATCGCTGCCATAAAAAATCAAACTTTGATTCTTTCAAATGATTTGTTCTATGAGAATTTCATTAATCACTTAAGTCTCAGTCTAAGAGAACGAATCCTCTCAATTTTTTTCTCTCTCATGTTTTCTCAATTTTTGCATCTTAATCTTAACTAACTTTTCTTTCATTTTTTCTAATTAAAACATTATCACATATTTATGATCCAATGGTCTAGATGTCACATTATTTCCTCAAGTTTTTTTTTTCAATGGAGAGAATCCTTTCTCTAAGTCTAATGTATTAATTAAAAGAACATTTTTTTTTCACCATCAGTATCTGATCAACTGGACCGCCTAATTGGATTAGGGGTCAATTTTGACACAAAGTGATTTCAACCCCTTCAATTCATAATTGAGGTCAAGACATCTTCCAAATTGGTGGGGGACTAAGTCACTTTAAAATCACTTAATTACAACAATAAATATTTGAAAAAAACGTTTTTCATATATTTTTATTATTATTTATTTTATTTATATATTAAGCTATCAAAAATCAATTAAAAATATGATTTTATCATTCAAACTCAAACCCTATCCGTGCAACATTTTACCAAATCAAGTTTATTTTGGGTATACAGATTTTTTACGTGCGTTGATTTTGTTGTATATGAGGATTGTGTTTCTCCTTTTCTTTTTTAGTATAAGATTTTTTATGAAAATGGAAGAAGATGGGTATGATGTAAATGTTTGATGGAAGGTGGAGAAGGAGGGAGTTGGAAGAGGATAGAGTTTGTAAAGGAAGCAAGTAATTTATTCTTCTTCTTCTTCTTCTTTTTTATTTTTTGGGTTTTGATGATGATGGATAGTTGGATAGTGAAGTTGTGAGAAGGAGACGCGGAAAGAAGATGAAGATATGAATTTGTTCTTCTTTTTTAGAAAATGAAAGGGATACTGTAATCATTTTAGTCCCCTAGCCACATAAGCATGAAATGACACATAAGCATATGATATGACAAAAAAATGGACACATCATCAAACGTAACGACAATTTAACGTTTTGGACCATTTTTTAACTAACAGAGCTTCGAATCAGAGACTTTAAAATATATATTTTTTTGTAGAATCAAAGACTATTGTGACAATGAGTGACACTTTCGAATATCACAGTGGTTGCTTACTCCTATAAATTCATAGTTATTTTTAGATCAATTAGTTTAATAGTTAAAAATTTCATAAATAAATTCATAGTTTTCTTTCTATGAAAATAATCATATATTTCTTTCACTAAATCATATCACATTATAGCCACTTTTTTATATTCTAGTGGTTTTTAAATATGTACATGACATAATTTGATTAAATGTATATGTAAAAAGTTTAGAATTATGCTAGTAATACACCATTTAACACACTATTTTCAACACACTCTTTTTAATTGGTTAAATTTTAAATGGGTTCCACCAAATTTATGTGGGGCCTACATGATTTAGTGAGATTCATTTGAATTTCAACTAATTAGATAGAGTGTGTTGGGAAGAGTGTGTTAAGGTGTGTTGTTAACACTCCTCAAAAGTTTATATTGTTAGTATATATACATTAAATTCATATGTTAAATAAAAAATTGTCTTGTGAGTGTAGGTAATAGGAATATTTTTTTAGTGTTAAATATGTTTTTGATCCTATAGTTTTCTAGAATTTCTTTTTTAGCACTTGAAGATTTTTTTTGCACTTTTTACTCCGTGAAGTTTTTTCCATCAATGTTTTTAGTCCCTATTTTTCATTCAACTAGTGCATATCATTCGAAATTTTAAATTTTTTTCCTGCGGTCATGTTTAGTACATTATATGAATCCCTATTACAAAAGTTTAAATTTTTTAAACAAGAGATGAATTAAATATGAATTTTTTAGTTTTTTTGCACATAAAAATTCATAAATAATTCATCTTATGTTAAGAAATTCTAAATTTTTATCGGAGATATTCTTATAATATTATAAACATGAATACAAAAAAACCATTCAAAAATGTGAAAGTATACAAGAGTTTAATTAAAAGTAGGGATTAAAAACACTGACGGAAAAAACTCCAGGAACTAAAAAGTGTGAAAAAAATCTTCTGGGACTGAAAAACTATAGGGACAAAAGACATATTTAACCATTTTTTTATAAGCAAAGATTGTATTAATAAGGAGTACCAAGAGTACTCAAATCCTTACAAATACAAGAGATAGAAAGAGCATAGAACACTTTGAAGGCAATAAAGTGGACTATTACACCAATTACAATAACAATAACCAGCTTTACTACCTGCTCTTCCACTAAACCACAACCAAGAAATAAATTTAATGGATTCAACCAATGCTAAGTAGACTGCCGTCTCTCCTTTAAACACAATGTTATTCCTCATGCGCCATATACACCAAGTAGTAGCTAGCCAAATCAAGTGTCGAACTTTCATACCCTTCTTAGCTTTGACTAGAGAGCCAAAATTCAAAAAATGTTTCCATCCCCATACCCGATAGTTGGAAACAACCCCCACCCACAAAAAAACATGCTTCCAGACTTCTTTGATTTTAGAACAATTAAAAAATAGGCTTAATTATACTTTTGATTATTTATCTTTATTTTAGGCTTTAAGTTGGTACCTTATCTTTTAAAAGTTTCAAGTTGATACCTTATCTTTTCTGCATGTTTCAAGTTGGTACATTCCTTCAATTTGCCATGTGTCTAAATTTAACGGTAATAGTTAAAAAATTGACAGAAGGTACCAACTTGAAACCTGTAGAAAATATAAGGTACCAACTTGAAATTTTTAAAATATAAGGTATCAATTTGAAACCTAAAATAAAGATAAGGAACCAAAAATGTAATTAAGTCTAAAAAATACATGGTTGCAATCCTCCACCTCTTGAGAGCAGAACACATAGAGATATTGTTAAAATATCTTTGGATGCTAAAGAGGCACAAGTAGGTAGCTTCTTAAGAAGCAATCGCCAATCGAAAACGTCCACTTTTGACGGAACATCATTCTTCCACAGTTTTTTCAAAGCAACAATTAAATCTGAAGCTATATAGAAATATTGATAGGAATTTCTATTTATTTACTTTAAAAAGTAAAATTTTAGTCACTAAATTACTTGTTTTTTTTTTTTATAATATGTGAGACTCTTTTTATAAGTCTTCTAACTATTTTATAATCAGAAATGTTATTCAACCATCACATTTGCAACATTTCTATGACATCAAATGAGAGTCGCGTGTATATAATCGGGGATTTCTTCAACACATTTGGTTAACTGACATAAAATCTTTCAAACTTTAAAAAATATTTACTTTTAACTTTGTTTTAACTTTATCATCCGCAAACAATCAAAATGTGTCTCATATATAATTTCTCGTAAACAAATAATTGAGGAGTTGGAGATCAAATTTGGTTAATGCCAGTTAATCGAATATGTTGAAGAACTCCCTAATTATATACATGCAACTCTGCTTAATGTTGTAGAGATGTTGCAAATGTGATGTTCCAATAACATTTCTGTTTTACATTACTGTTTACTTTAACTTCATAATTTAGGTAGCAAACCCTTAAAATATTTAGAAATGGAGTTAGGCACTATTTGTTTGTTTCACAACAAACAGTCAACAGACGCCTCATTGGTCTTTCCTTATTGATATTTCTAGTTCTAGAATAAAGAAGAAAAAGGCAACAATAAAGTTAACAAATCCAAATTTTCATGCACTGTGAGCCATAACAATAAAAATAACAATAATAATAAAGCAAAACAATACTGAATAAACCGCCCCTGGTATCTTCTTTTCAATACAGGTGTTCATTTTCCATTTCCTTGTACCTCCCACTGTCTTACTCATAACCACTTTCCACTCTCTCACTTTCTCAATCACACAACTCATACCCTTTTTGTATATAACAACACCTCTTAGTTTTTCCCATTTCACAAACAATTCATTCAAACCTTTCAATTTCACATCTTTTCCCTTCAAAATCAAACTAAACTTTTCACATCACACTACACAAAAATGGACACAATGTTAGGATCTTTAGACTCAAGTAAACCAACAAGCAACGACATCGTTTCATGCACAAAAGCAAACAGCACATCTCCGATCCAACCGTCCATTCCATCAACTACTCTCTCATCATCCGACGCTACTCTCGGCCGTCACTTAGCACGGAGACTAGTTCAAATCGGCGTCACCGACGTCTTCTCAGTTCCCGGCGACTTCAACCTTACACTTCTTGACCATCTCATCGCTGAACCGGAGCTTAACTTAATCGGTTGCTGTAACGAACTTAACGCTGGGTACGCTGCTGACGGTTACGCTCGATCACGTGGCGTCGGAGCTTGTGTTGTTACGTTCACTGTTGGTGGTTTGAGTGTTCTTAATGCTATTGCTGGTGCTTATAGTGAGAATTTGCCGCTAATTTGTATAGTTGGTGGACCTAATTCCAATGATTATGGAACTAACAGAATTCTTCATCATACTATTGGTGTGCCTGATTTTAGTCAAGAATTGAGGTGTTTTCAAACCGTTACTTGCTTCCAGGTTGGTACTAAATTAGTATATTTTAGCTTTTGGTTTGACTTTTTTGATGCTATTGCTAATTTTGTTTTGTTGTAATAATTGTGTTTATGAAGTTGACGAGTTAGTGTTATAATTGCAGTGAGTTTGACGAAATTACGAAGTTCTAAATAGTAGGTTTTCCTATAATGTAATTTTAGGTGGAAGATCGTGATTCTGTCAAACTCACTGTATAAAACCAAACATAACCAATCGTTAGTTGGTTCAGTGAGTGGCACCGAACTACTGAACTGGTAGGGAGGACCATAGTTCGATCCCGTGCAACTGTGATCGTGTGGGGGCTTGAACCACTTGATGCTAAACATGACGTGTACTTAGTTGTTGTTAAATGGGTTTTGGTGATTGGTTTGATTGTGATTTGATTTGATTATAGGCTGTGGTGAATAACTTGGAAGATGCTCATGAGTTGATTGATACAGCAATCTCAACTGCACTGAAAGAGAGCAAGCCTGTTTATATAAGCATTGGATGTAACTTGCCTGCAATTCCTCACCCAACTTTCAGCCGTGATCCTGTCCCTTTTTCGCTCGCTCCCAAGTAAGTCTTACTTTCTTCCTTTTTAGTAACTAGTGTATTTGGTTTCACATAAGAATCATATGAAGTAACTGACTTTTTGTGTTAAGTTTCAAAGTTTATGACAAACTTAGCGGTGTGTTTGATAGAATTACAGTGAGCCACTATGATTTTAACAAAAATTACACTATGGAGATCAGAATTACGGTGTCACTGTGATTTTGCCAAACTCACTGCTAATCCAAACATGCATGTTTGTTGAAAATAATGTTATGCTAGCATAGCATTCATTCACCTAAACATACAGTTAATTGTTGACTGTTTGGTGGAGGAACCAATAATTTGAAATGTGGATGATTGGTGTTTTATCTAATTTTTGTTTGTTTATTACTTTGTGTGTTTTGTAGATTGACTAACCAAATGGGGTTGGAAGCAGCAGTTGAGGCAGCAGCAGATTTTCTTAACAAAGCAGTGAAACCTGTACTAGTTGGTGGTCCTAAACTGAGGGTGGCAAAAGCATCTGATGCCTTTGTTGAACTGGCTGATGTGAGTGGTTACGCACTTGCTGTGATGCCATCAGCTAAAGGGATGGTTCCCGAGCATCATCCCCATTTCATTGGAACTTATTGGGGTGCTGTGAGTACTGCATTCTGTGCCGAGATTGTGGAATCTGCTGATGCATACTTGTTTGCAGGTCCTATTTTTAATGATTACAGTTCTGTTGGGTATTCTCTTCTTCTCAAGAAAGAGAAGGCGATTATTGTGCAGCCTGACCGGGTTGTGGTTGCTAATGGACCTGCATTTGGATGTATTTTGATGAAGGATTTCCTTAAAGCACTTGCAAAGCGTCTCAAACACAACAATGCTGCTTATGAAAATTACCATAGGATATTTGTTCCAGATGGAAAACCTTTGAAGTCTGCACCAAAAGAACCTTTGAGAGTTAATGTTATGTTCCAACATATACAACAGATGCTGTCTAGTGAAACAGCTGTGATTGCTGAGACAGGGGATTCATGGTTTAACTGCCAAAAGTTGAAGTTGCCTGAGGGATGTGGGTAAGTGTTGAGTGACTGTGATTTGTTGTATTTTTCTTTCAAAAAAAATAAAATCGTGTTTATTGTGCTGATAAAATTGTGTTGACAGGTATGAGTTCCAAATGCAATATGGCTCAATCGGATGGTCTGTTGGTGCAACTCTTGGCTATGCACAAGCGGTCCCCGAGAAGCGAGTCATTGCTTGCATTGGTGATGGAAGCTTTCAGGTTTGTCTTGCATAACTACTTTAAGTATGAGTTTTTCATTCAACATTTGATTTATTTTCGAACATGGTTTCTTATCTTAAATGTTTTGCAGGTAACTGCACAGGATGTGTCAACAATGCTGCGATGTGGTCAGAAAACCATCATCTTCCTGATAAACAATGGTGGATACACCATTGAGGTTGAAATTCATGACGGACCATACAATGTTATCAAGAACTGGAATTACACTGGATTGATCGATGCAATTCACAATGGTGAAGGAAAATGTTGGACTACCAAGGTGAGTCTCTTGACATTGTAATACATACTCCTCAAACTTCTGTAACATGGATATTAAGTGCTGATTCATGCATGCTTTATTTTCAGGTATTCTGTGAAGAGGAGCTAGTGGAAGCAATTGCCACAGCAACAGGACCAAAGAAAGACAGCTTATGTTTCATAGAAGTGATTGTTCACAAGGATGACACTAGCAAAGAGTTGCTTGAGTGGGGTTCCAGGGTCTCTGCTGCCAATAGTCGTCCCCCAAATCCTCAGTAAACTTCAGAATCAGTCTATTGTTACTAGATTGCTGAAATTGCAATCTGATTCTAAAAAAATTAAGAGCTCTTTTAGTCGGAATTTACTTTTATTGATGGATTTCTTGTTTATGTAACTGAGTCTACTTGTTTGTATAAATTCAACCACTTGAGATAAATGGCATGCATCACTCTTTTAATTTTGTAATACTTTGCTGCTTTAAGATTCTTATGCATAGTTTTTGTAAGGAATATTTCCAAAATATAAACTTGGAAATATGCAACTACTGTTTATAGTAATTACTGTTTAGCAATACATGAGTATTGTTGAAGTTGTCCCGGTGGATGTGCAATGGATGAAGATAGGGGTGTGCAAAAAATATGGTGATCCTTAACCAAACAACTAACCAAACCATATCCAATTTTATTATTTCAAACCATTTGAAAAAAAAACCACACCACTCCAAATAAAAAAAACCAATTGTAAACTAGAACCATATTTTTCTAATTGGTTTTAAATTGATTTTGAATCACACAATTAAGTTTCTAATCTTCAAATTAATTGTGTAAAAAAAAGTCTTTAAATTGAAAATCATATAATACAAATTGAAGGAAAAAAAGATTGAAAATTTAAAATAAAATTAAAAAAAACTAGAATTTTTTAAAAAAAACCAAATTTTCAAAATTAAGTTATTAATCTTCAAATTAATTGTGTCAAAAAATCTTCAAATTAATGACCATATAATAAACACTAGAACTTCAAAATAAACTTAAAAAAAAAAAAAACTGGAATTTTTTATTAAAAAAATGAGGAAAAAGAAATCATTAAAAAAACTAATAATAAAAGATATTTTTGACTAAGCTCAACATTTTTTTTTAAAGGAAGCCCAACATTTTTTTATTTGGCCCAAATCATTATTTTTTAACATCCTTTTAATAAAAAAATATTGATATGGTTGACCGGCAACCATGGTGGTTTGACCGGCGGTCAGGGGTGGTTCACGGCGGAGCTCCGGCGACCCACGGCGGAGCTCCGGCGTTGACCGTTGGCTCCGGTGTTGACCACCACCCTTATTATTTTAATATATTTTAATTTAATGTTTTTATTAAAATACTAAATTATAATTATTTTGAAAAAAATAATAAAAAAAGGATGTTAAAAAATGATGATTTGGGCCAAATAAAAAAAATGTTGGGCTTCCTTTTAAAAAAAGAATATTGGGCTTAGTCAAAAATATCTTTTTCTTATTGTTTATAAATCAAAGTATTCATTCATTAAATTAAATACCTTTTCAAAATAATTAATAAAAAAAATCTTTTTTTCATAATTAATTAATAAAAAAAATTAAAATTGGTTTGACTATTGTCATTTGTCATTATTGTCAAGAGAAAAAAAGTGAGTGAAAAATCAATTTAAAATTGGTTTAAAAAGGAGTAACTCAATTTTTCTTACAAATCGGTTATAAATTGGTTCCGAACCGGATATGAATCAAACCCAAATTAGTTTTTAAAAATAACCGGTTTTTGATTTAAATGGTTTTGGATTTAAACCAAACTATAAATTAGGTTTGGTGTGGTGTGGTTTTTAAACCATGCACACCCCTAGATGGAGCGACCTGTAGGTACACGGTTCGATCCCTTCGTTGAGCTGTTTTGCTTTTTATTTGTTAATTAATTTGAACGCACGCCAACACACTAGGGAGACGGTTACTAATATATTTCGAATTGTGACAGTTAATAACGGTTATTAAGAGGAGTTATTCTCTTAATCAAGTCATGGTAATTTCTCTATATATAGAGAAACTTGGAAACAGTAAAGGACACACAAATTTGACAGAATTCAACCAATATCTTCCCATTTACTTTATTCTAAATCATTCTTCATTTTCATTAATGCATGAATGAAATTGTAGAAATCATAATTCTGTAAAATGTAATTAGAGATGTTCTTGTTGTGTTAGTGCAAACCACATCAAGGGTATTCAAAATATCCTGCAGGGTATTCGCTGTTCATATCCCAATTGCATCCAATATCGTATAATTGGTGGGGGCGAATAAAACCTAAAGGTTAGTGTGACTACACACGCTTTGAATCTTTAGTGCATCCATCACCGACTTCTTCTTTGTTCAGTGTTACAGTATCTGCCCAACAAAATCTCCAACAATCTTTAGGTTCTATTTCTAATCAATGGCTGCATCACTCAAAGAAATGACTTCTGATTTTGTGAAATTGGATAAGTTTGATAGAGGTCACTTTAACCGATGGCAGAAAAAGATGAGATTTCTTCTCACAACCTTGAAAGTGGCGTATGTTCTGAATACTACAAAACCAACAGAAAGAGAAAATGAAAGAATTGCTGAAACAAGAGAAAGACAGAAGTGGGAAAATGACGACTACATCTGCATGGGCCACATCCTCAATGGACTGTCAGACTCACTTTTTGACATCTACCAAAGTAGCGGTTCTGCAAAGGAACTGTGGGAGAAACTTGAAACAAGGTATATGTTGGAAGACGCTACCAGTAAGAAATTTCTTATCTCTCAATTTAATAATTATAAAATGATTGATTCTAGACCAGTGATGGAACAATTGTATGAACTTGAACGAATTCTTAATAATTATAAGCAACATAACATGCATATGGATGAAACAATAATTGTTTCTTCCATAATAGATAAACTTCCTCCATCATGGAAAGATTTTAAAAGGTCTTTGAAACATAAGAAAGAAGACATTTCTCTTGAGCAATTGGGAAATCACCTTCGTCTAGAAGAAGAGTATCGGAAACAGGATAATACTAAAGACCAACATACTCATGAGAAAGTATATGTTACGGTGGATGGAAAGTCCGGTAAATCCAAGGATAATATGGATATAGACGGAGAAAATGTTCATGACAACAATGGAAATGGACAAAAGAAAAGAAAGAGAGGAAGTTGTTTCCATTGTGGTAAACCGAGACATTTCAAGAGTGAATGCAGGTTCTTGAAAAAGCAGAACAAAGAGAAGAACTCTAGTGCACAAAATGATGATCTTGTTGCATAGAAGTGACTTCTAGAAATTACTCACCCTTAAGAATATATTATGTACCGATGTTGGGAATATTGTAATTTAAGTGTGTTTGTTTGTAACTAATTTGAATTTGGTTTGTATAACTTATTATGTGTGATATTTATAATATGATATTGTGATTTGCATTTATATTGTTGTGTTTGAACAATTATTATAGAGGTTGATGCTTATTTTATGAATTTCCTATAAACATGAAGTGTTGAATTTGCTTATGATAAAACTAATTGGTTAATTCCGTTAGAAAGTTTAATTAATTATTAGTTGTTATAACTACAAATATTATGTCAGATTGTTATTATAAGTACTGATATGTGCATAGTCTTTATATATGTTTATAACAATATGCATGTTTATGGTTTAATCATTAAAGTCCTTTTAAATGTATCATGATTATGATTTTGGAATGAATATACTTGTCTGAAATTAAAACCAAGTATGTATGTCTTTAAATTAAAACTAGTCTTTGAAGAAAAGAATAGTGTTTTGCAGTGACATATCCAAACCATGTTTTGAAGGCAGTGTTTCCATAATGTCAAGTATGATTTATGTGAAAATTTTAAAGTCTAAATTTTTATAAGTTTTCGATATAATAACAATGATGAAAGAAATACATGTTTGATGTTTGTATGTATGATAAACAATATGACATGCATTACTTTATAGAATTGAAATCTAATTTTAAGTGTTTTAGATTTGATTATAGTTTATGATTAACATGTATGTAACTCATAATTTGTTAATTTATGATTATGGATCATTGGAAAATTGGTGATCATTATTATACATGTTTTCTATTTTCTGAATAAATGATATTCAGTGTATGTTGAAATGTAAGTGAAAACTTTAAATCATAATATTTGTTATTAAATGGTTTAGTTTAATAACAAAGGTGAAATGATTTAAAATGAATTTGTATAAAATACAAAGTAATTGAATGACTCAAAGTCATGAATTTATGATAGTTGGTTGAACTATCAAGAACACATATAAAAGGCATAGTTATGTAAGTGATTGAATATTCAAAATTATTTAAGTGGAAAACTTGCAATTATTTGACGAAATGATTGACAAGGGTTTGGATATGATGTTAAAATCATTGAATACATAATTACGGATGTGATACAAACCCGGATCTAATTGATTACCAATGGTGGAAACTCAACTCACACTTGAATAATATCAAGTCTTGAGTTCAATGGTGAAAGTACACTATTAGAGTGATTGAAATACTTGATAATAGATACATCCCAAGAGATAAAAGTACTTGAACCATAAGATTAAAAGTGGTAGGATGATGTTTTCCTCTTAATAGACATATATCATATATTTGCTTGAATGCATAATTATGGGTGCATTTATGAGATAGTCTACCTATATGAGAATAAAGTGAGACCGCTTCATAGAGTTCAAGGGTTTGACTCTTAAATTCTCATGAAAAGGATACGTGACACAAGACCTTATTGAATGTGTCAAATTTAATAATTCTTTTGATAACACCGAGATTTCATTGTAAGTTATGCACACTTGTTCAAATAAATAGTTGGTTCAAAGCTTGTCTACCAATGTCTATTCGGGATAAGTGGAACACATTATCTTACTAAGTAATTGTTCAAATCGTGAGATATCATTGTCTGAAACCATGATATTTCCAGAAATATGGATTTAGTTATATTTTGTAAATGGTGGGGGATTGTAAGGAATATTTCCAAAATATATAAACTTGGAAATATGCATTGAACTACTGTTTATAGTAATTACTGTTTAGAAATATATCAACATTGTTGAAGTTGTCCCAGTGGTTGTGCAATGGATGAGTGACCTGTAGGTACATGGTTCGATCCCTTTGTTGGGCTGTTTTGCTTTTTATTTGTTAATTAATTTGAATTATCAGAATTCGAATTTTTAGCAAAAACGGTTACAGATGGGAGTCAAACACGGATCCTTCCATTACTGGTGAGACAAGCACGTCAACACACTAGGGAGACAGTTACTAATATATTTCGAATTGTGACAGTTAATAACGGTTATTAAGAGGAGTTATTCTCTTAATCAAGTCATGGTAATTTCTCTATACATAGAGAAACTTGGAAACAGTAAAGGACACAAATTTGACAGAATTCAACCAATATCTTCCCATTTACTTTATTCTAAATCATTCTTCATTTTCATTAATGTATGAGTGAAATTGTAGAAATCATAATTCTGTAAAATGTTATCAGAGATGTTCTTGTTGTGTTAGTGCAAACCACATCAAGGGTATTCAAAGTTTCCTGCAGGGTATTCACTGTTCATATCCCAATTGCATCCAATATCGTATAATTGGTGGGGGCGAATAGAACCTAAAGGTTAGTGTGTGTTGACACCAAAATTATATTGATGATATTCATTTCGACTTGGTATTAGAATTTGAATATAAGAATAAAACTCATTTCGACTGGCCATGAAATGTGATTTGTTGAAGACATTCAAACGAAGAGTTAAAGTGTCGATTAAGCAAACAACTCCTACAGAGAAGTTATCAGAAGTTATTCAAAGAGACATGTGTCAATATTAGATATAGGAAGTTATTAAATAAGACACTTGTCACAATCTTAGATGTAGGAAGTTATTTTCTATTTTCTATAAATACTTGTAATTCTTATGTATTAAGGGTTGGATCCTATTTTATGAAAGTCTTGTAACACCCACACTGCGTGGGCAAACGGGTTTAAAGGCGGACATAGAAGGATTTCATCCACCATTTACATTCAAATGTCATTTAATCTTTCAAGTTCTTTACTTGTTTTCCCTTTAAAGTTTCTGCGCTTTATCATTCCATTGCAATTTATATTCAGGTTCTTTAACTTTTATTTGCAAATCATTTAACAAGTTTATGCAATTTTACTTTAATCCTTTTTGTATTTTAATTTGTTCTTCGAACATTCATACTTTTCTAGAAAATAATGCACAAATATGTTCTGGGATTTACCAGTTGATCCCTCAAGTAATTAATTTAAACTAGCGATTGTTTACCAAAAATCAGTGTAAACAGTGTGACTACACACGCTTTGAATCTTTAGTACATCCATCACCGACTTCTTCTTTGTTCAGTGTTGCAGTATCTGCCCAACAAAATCTCCAGCAGTTATTGTGAGTAAACAATCATGGTGATGCCTAAATACTTTGCTGTTTCAATTTATTGGCATTATATTTTTGACATAAAAAAAATCAAAGTGTTGTAGACAGACATTTTGTTGTTTGATCGTTTCATGCAATGTTTAGTGCGCATAGTTTTCTGTCAACTGCTCTGGTATATAAACTGAAACACTATTGCAATGATATATACTTCATTGTGAAATTTTACAAAGAAGTATTTCAAAAGTTGGATTTGTTTATTTACTCATTTGTAGTTTGAATAACTTAAAAGGAGCTATGTGATATTTAAAAAACTTATAGAATTTATCTGATACAAACGTAAAATTTGAAGGACCTATAGATGCATTTTGCCATTGGTATATATTATCTTTTAATTTAAACTAGACTACTATTTAGTTTTATTATTTTTTGTAGACATATTAAAATATAATATATAACATTCAAATAATATTTGTAGAATCCTATTGAAAAAAACGAAGTTAGGAAATATAAATATATAATTAAAACAAAAAGTGCAAAAAAATATAAAAAAATCTCACCAAAAATCCAGTTTTTACATCATATTCATTCAATTGTTTTTTTAATTTTAAAGCAAGATTGGAGCAATTGTGAGAAAACGATAGGAGGTCAGTTGATTTCGGAAGATCATGACAAAAATATGATGGAACATTACATTTATCCAAATTGAATTTCATAGGAGGAGTGAACTTAGGAGGATGAATAACACAATCAAATATGTCCTTTAAAATCAGTCTAAACTAATAAAATCTCTGAAGCACCATACTGGATATTATAAAAATCACGCAATGCAGGTCATCCATGTGTAAAATATATATTGCCATTAATTTTTTCAACTAAAACTTCAAATTGATTTCCATTTGGATCAATAAGTGTAGCATAACGATGTACGTTGTCACGAAAATCAGATGCAAACATTTTTGGTAACATGACTGCGCCCTAAAATAAAAATAATAGCAGTGTTAAATATTTGTATAGCAAATTGCGATGAGGTATTTTTTTACCAATTTAATTAAATTAAAATATGTTAATTAGCGTTAGCTGGAGAAATATATATCTTTATATGTTATTAATAATAGATATATTAAGGAAAAATATATATTGAATATTAAAAAATTAGATAGATCAAATAAAAATAATTGGATTAGAAAAAATTATTTGAATGTTTGATAAAGAAAGAAATGAAGTTAATTCAGGTAGATCAAATAAAAATAATTGGATTAGAAAAAATAGATTAAATGTGTGATAAAAAAAGAAATGGAGTGAAGGTAAACAAAATCAGACATTATTATTAAGAAAAATATATATTGAATTTGGAAAAAGAATAATGCTATATAAAGCGAAGAGATTCATCACGAAAATATCATGAACTCGTGTTGTATGTGGACTTGAAAATACGACTTTGAAAACTTTTTTAC
This sequence comes from Trifolium subterraneum, assembly GCA_951799995.1. NCBI lineage: Eukaryota > Viridiplantae > Streptophyta > Magnoliopsida > Fabales > Fabaceae > Trifolium > Trifolium subterraneum. The sequence goes on along the minus strand of OX637464.1, from coordinate 44,608,091 downwards.
CAGCTATAATGTTATTAACTCACAAACCCACTATTTATTGGTTTTTTTAATAAAAAATTGCAATAAAATATTTCACACACTACAAAAGCAAACAGTAACCATCATCACTACCGCCACACCGTCATGGATCTTCATCACTATCAAGAATATGATGTTTTTAAATGGAAACATTAAATGAGAAAAAAAATAAAATAGCAATTAGAAAAACAGATATTTCTAGATTGAATTGTACTTCATAATCATGTATAAACCCTGTGATTTTCTTCAAACCTGTAGCCAAAGAGCTGTAATTTTTTTTTCAGAAATCTAAATGGCATTGGCATCAACGTTGCCATGAGGAAATGAGGAAGTTGATTGTTGAAACATATTTATGTGTCTTTCTTTGGAAGGTAGAAAACGAGGGATCTACGTTCTACTTTGATTGAATCATCTTCTACTACGCCATGGAAGTGACGGTGCAGGTGTTGAGGAAGAAGAAAAAATTGAAAAGAAATAGGAGGAGGGAGGGTGGGAGGGAGGGTGGGAGACGCCAGTTGCCGTGTGACACTTTTTTTTTTTTTCAACAGCAGAATAAGAATATATATATAAAAACGGAAATAATGAGAGACTTATCATTGAAAGTCGTAATTATTAGTTTGTGTAATCAAAATATATTAAATGAATTTAAATAGTTTAGTGGTAAATGAACAAATTAATTTTGAGAGGATATGAGTTCGATTATTGGTGAAGAAATTTTTAACATTTTTAATAATTAAATTAAGGTTTAAGTAGGATTAAATTAGGGTTACTTACAGACTTAACTACTTTTTTTATATATAATGATAATATAAGTAGGGATGTCAACGGGGCGGAGAATGTGTGGAGGAAGCATCCCGTTCCCCACCCCGAAATATCCGTGGGGGAATTTTTACCTCCATATCCATCCCCACGGGAAATTTTTTGCCTCCATCCCCATCCCCACGGATCCCCACAGTACCCACGGGGATCCACGGAGATCGAATATTAGAAATTTTCTATATTTTACGAACAAAATTATGATATTATTTTTTCCTTTTTTATTAATAAATAAATAAATATTTTTCATAACAAAAAAACATTACATAACAACATATGCATAATCATATAAAAATTCATAACAAAAATATATCAGAATTCATAGCAAAATAGAAAATTAGAATTGTCAAATATAAATAAACCTCCATTTTCGGATCTCAGAAATAAGTAACTGCTCAGGATGTATCTACAATGCTGCGATGTGGTCAAAAAACCATCATCTTCCTGATAAACAACGGTGGATACACTATTGAGGTTGAAATTCATGATGGACCATACAATGTTATAAAGAACTGGAATTACACTGGATTGATTGATGCAATTCACAATGGCGAAGGAAAATGTTGGACTACCAAGGTGAGTCTCTTGACCTTGTGATGTATACTCCTCAAACAGTGAAACTTCTACTATACCATGGTCCATGGATATATATAAGTGCTGATCAATTGCTTTATTTTTTTTGAACGGGCAAATATTATTATTAATAATCAGGTCTCTGTACAAGACGAACAAAGACCTGTAAAAGAGGAGCTACAAACACAAGTGCTTATTAATTGCTGATTCATGCATGTTTCATTTTCAGGTATTCTGTGAAGAGGAGCTAGTTGAAGCAATTTCCACAGCAACAGGACCAGAGAAAGACAGCTTATGTTTCATTGAAGTGATTGTTCACAAGGATGACACTAGCAAAGAATTGCTTGAGTGGGGTTCCAGGGTCTCTGCTGCCAATAGCCGTCCTCCAAATCCCCAGTAAACTTCAGAATCAACCTATTGTTGCTAGATTGCTGAAATTGCAATCCGATTCTAAAAAAAAAAAGAGCTCTTTTAGTCGAAATATACTTTTATTGTTGGATTTCTAAAAAAAATAAGAATAATAAATTCAGTCACTTGAAATAAATGGCATGCATTACTCTCTTTTTATTTTGTAATACTTTGCTACTTCAAGTTTCTTATGCATAGTTTATGATTGAGTAAATAATCATGGTGGTATCTAAATATGTTAGAAATTGCCACCATAGTTTTTGAGTATACTGAAATTACAATAACATCAATAACATCCTCAAATGTGTTTTTTGTCAAAAAAATTATGGATCAAACCGAAGAACAATGAGAGCACATAGACATTGATATCAACTTCCTCCACTAAAGAACATAATTTCACATGAGACGAGTCTCAAGAGTCTCATGAAAACCATACATGCACATAGACTAAATGTGAACCCCATTGTAATACGAGAATTGCGGGGTGTGATGTGAATAGTATACCACTAAGATACAACAAGTATTTTTGCTTCATATAACTTACCACGAATTTCACCGTATGTTAAGCATTATTATTCCAGAACTGGTTCATAATTAGTTTACTATACTAGTTTGACACATAACACTTAAATGTGACTAAAGCAAACATTTTTTTTTTCCAAAAAAAATTAAAACTTTTGAAATATTTGGGGGAGATATTTGGATATTTGAAAAAGTAAACTTTTTTTTATTTTGATTTATTTAATTAATTTTTTTTTTTGAGGAATCTCAATTTTAAATTACCACCGAGTACTTGTTGATTTAATTCAATTCCATTCCACGTGTACCATATAATCAATTTTCATGTGTTTTTAGTTGTGCTATGAGTAACTCAACTTATTTTGTTACTCAACTACAAGGCCGCCCCTGATTTTTTGGAGGCCACATGTAAATAAAAACACAATTTTTGTAAAAAATAATTACCCTTGATTTAAATTACAAATAGCATAAAAAAAATAATCATCTCTGCAATTAACGTAAAAAGATTCATAGTCTAATTAATAACAATAAAATATTTTCTAACTACTTAAAACGAGTTATTTTTGGAACATTTTTTAAAGGAAATTCGTGAGTTAAGTAACGTATTAAATTTTCACCCCCTAATTTATTAAACCTTCAACTCCATAACAAAGATGATGAGCTTGCCAATTGGGCTTTTGCAACTTACCGTGTAATATATTAATTTTTGTACCTTCTAATTTACTAATACTACTGCTCTTAAAAAAAATTGAGCCCTAAAATGAGAGCCGAACCGGTCAATCACTTATGTTGCTACATAATTTTTTTATTGCCACACCACCATGTGCTACGTACTTCCTTGTCCTTTCTATTATATGTTTCTAAGCACATGTTGCACATGGACTATTTTTTTCTTTCCCTTATTAGATCATTTTACGCGTGTGATGGATAACTCAACTGATTAAGCAAGTTAAGCAAGAGTTAAGGAGTCGGACGTTCATGATTCAACTCTTGACAAAGAAAAAACTAACTTAACATTATAATAAATCAATAAAAATAGATAATTTCACCGTAACTTATCATATCTTCTCTCACCATCTTTCATCTTCTTTCTTTCTCCTACCATTTTGTAAATAAAAAAAGTGAGGTATACTCTATCCTTTGATAATTTTGGAGTATTTTGTATGTTACAACTTCAAGTGTTATTTAAAGAGAATGATTAAAAATATTAATTATCGACGAAGACGGTGAAAATACGAATAAAACTAGACATATGACAATAAAACTCATATCCGCGGGTACCCGCCCAAACCCTACCCGCTTTGACGGGGAAAACCCGAGTTGACTGAGTTTGAGTTTGGGTATGGTTTTCCCCGATTTCAAAAGATGGGTTTGAGGCGGGTAACAGGGACATTGATACCCACCCCGAACCCGTCCCGCTTATGTTAAAATTAGATTTTACCTCTTTAAAATTAGAAACTCTTAAACAATCTCTTAAATTATATTCATATGTTTATTTTTTATTTTTAATTTGAGTAATAAACAAATGATTTTCTCTATTTATTTTATTTATTTAAAAAAATATTGTTAAAACAAAATAATTTTGGACTTTTAACCTTTTTTTTTAATAAAAAAATACTAAAATACAATCATAATTCATGTGGAAAGATGCGTAATGGGAATACCCGAACCCTATTGGAGATACCCGATCCCCGTTGGGTAGGGGTTTGGGGTTATACGTTTTATCCCCGCATGGAATTGGGATGAGTTTGGGGAAACCCGAACTTTATGGGTTTGGGATGGCAAAATCCACCCCCCGCCCCGCCCCGTTGCCATGCCTAAATAAAACTTCCAATGTAGTCTATAAAGAAGTATTTCGTAATATACCATGATTTCTGTTGTATGAACATTTATCCAAATTTATTGTCGAACTAATATTTAATGGTACTCGACTTTTTTATATACATTTTAGTGTTAAAAATTTTATATCTTATTTTTTCAAATTACAGCTAATTAGAACCGTGCACCGCACAGGTCAAAGTTCTAGTTATTACATAATTACTCTACTCTCCCTGCTTTATAAACATCAACAACATATTCATTCTTCACTTCAAATCCTTTCAAAGAAGAAAACTTGTCTCATCAAATGGGTGATACCTCTATCCTTGCTCCTTCGGTCCAAGAGTTGGCAAAACAAGGCATTCAAAAAGTTCCAGAACAATATCTTGTACCAAATCAAGACCCTGTTCTTGTATCTAACATAACAACTTTAACACAACTTCCAATTATCAACTTTGATAAATTATTATGTGAAGATGATGCCCAGTTTGAGAAACTAGACCAAGCTTGTATAAGGAATGGGGTTTCTTCCAGGTTTGGATCAATTATTTGCATCTCTTCTTTAAAGTTTCAAAATAATTAAATATCGTTTTAAAGTTTTTTTTTTTTTACTAAAAGACAAAGGATATATATATTCATTCAAATTGATAGAGTACATCGATGCAATACAAATTCAAATTCGGTAAAAACAAAAAGGATAAATCTGCGAACAAACTCACAATATTCATGTTAATAGCATAAAACGGCAAATTGCATAAGCCTACAAATATGACTATTTTGATGTGTGCCTCCGGATCGATAGCGTTGATGACACCAAAGTTGACATTGATGGGATCTGCACTAGATCGAAATTAATCTTTCAACCTGAAACAAATGAACACCGCACAAAGACGGGACAACAAAACACTCCGCACAAAGACGAAACAACACAGTACTCCGCACAAAGATATGACAACAAAATACACCGTATGAAGGCGGAAAATCAAAACAAACAAATATGTGAAAATCATACTTATTTGCTATAACGAGAAAGAAAAAACAACTTAGAGGGGTGATTTCAGGACAAAATTGACCTTAAATCACCCATCTTCGATAGACTAAATCAGGTAAATCAATAAATGAATGAATAACTATACCAAATTTTACAAAACCATCCATAATAACTATCGGTTATATATTACAGCTAATCAATCATGGAGTTGAACCTTCACTAGTAGAAAATGTGAAAATTGGTGTTCAAGAATTCTTCAACCTTCCGATGGAAGAGAAAAAGAAGTTTTGGCAAACATAAAAAGAAATGCAGGGATTTGGACAGTTGTATATTCCATCAGAGGACCAAAAACTAAGATGGGGAGATGCATTTTTTATTAAAACTTTTCCATTGCACATGAGGCTTCCTCATCTATTTCCTTGTATCCCACAGCCATTCAAGTGATTTTCCCACATACATTTTAAGAATAACTATTAAAACAAAATTTTCAAAGCTGGAGCAAAGAGAAACTTAAAGGGTTTATGAGGTATCATTCCTCTATTATTATATATTATATTATATTATTATTATTATTGTTCAAAAAATACAGTTAAATCTCAATTAGCACCAAAGAAAAGGAATTACTAACGTATTAAACAGTCAGCAACACAAAGGGTTCGAAGACAAAGGAAAAATGCAACACGTTCTTAGACTGCAAATGAATTGGTCGTCGGAGATGAGTGTGAGAATGCTAGAGTTTGTCTTGCTCCTTCATCTTCCTTCCCAAGTTTGCAAAGCTGGGGCAGAGAGAAACTTAAAGAGATTATGAGGTATCCTTCCTTTATTATTATATATAATATTATATTATATTATTATTATTCAAGAAATACTGTTAAATCTCAATTAGCGCCAAAGAAAATGAATTACTAACATATTAAACAGTCAGCAACACAAAGGGTTCGAAGACAAAGAAAAACACAACACGTTCTTAGACTGCAATGAATTGGTTGTCGAAGATGAGTGGGAGAATGCTAGGGTTTGTCTTGCTCCTTCATCTTCCTTCCTATGTTTGCAAAGCTGGAGAAGAGAGAAACTTAAAGGGTTTATGAGGTATCCTTCATTTATTAGTATATATTATATATGATTATTATTATTATTATACAAGAAATACTGTTAAATCTCAATTAGCGCCAAAGAAAAGAAATTACTAACATATTAAACAGTCAGCAGCACAAAGGGTTCGAAGACAAAGGAAAAATGCAACACGTTCTTAGACTGCAAATGAATTGGTCATCGGAGATACGTGGGTGAATGCTACGGTTTGTCTTGCTCCCTCATCTTCATTCCTTTGTTTGCAAAGCTGGAGCAGAGAGAAACTTAAAGGGTTTATGAGGTATCATTCCTTTATGATTATATATTATATTATATTATTATTATTATTATTCCAAGAAATATTGTTAAATCTCAATTAGCGCCAAAGAAAAGGAATTACTAACATATTAAACAGTCAACAACAAGAAGGGTTCGAAGACAAAAGAAAAATGCACGTACTTAGACTGCAAATGAATTGGTCGTCGGAGATGAGTGGGAGAATGCTAGGGTTTGTCTTGCTCCTTCATCTTCCTTCCTTTGTTTGCATAGTTGGAGCAGAGAGAAACTTAAAGGGTTTATATTTTATTATATATTATATTATTATTATTATTATTATTATTATTCAAGAAATACTGTTAAATCTCAATTAGCGCCAAAGAAAAGGAATTACTAATATATTAAACCGTCAATAGCACAAAGGGTTCAAAGACAAAGCAAAAATGCAACGCGTTCTTAGACAACAAATGAATTGGTCGTCGGAGATGAGTGGGAGAATGCTAGGGTTTGTCTTGCTCCTTCATCTTCCTTCCTTTGTTTGCAAAGATGGAGCAGAGAGAAACTTAAAGGGTTTATGTGGTATCATTCCTTTATTATTATATATTATATATTATATTATTATTATTATTTAAGAAATACTGTTAAATCTCAATTAGCGCAAAAGAAAAGGAATTACTAACATATTAAACAGTCAGCAACACAAAGGGTTTGAAGACAAAGAAAAATTGCAACACGTACTTAGACTGCAAATGAATTGGTCGTCGGAGATGAGTGGGAGAATGCTAGGGTTTGTCTTGCTCCTTCATTTTCCTTCCTTTGTTTGCAAAGCTGGACAACAGAGAAACTTAAAGGGTTTATGAGAATCATTCATTTATTATTATTATTATTATTATTATTCAAGAAATACTGTTAAATCTCAATTAGCGCCAAAGAAAATGAATTACTAACATATTAAACAGTCAGCAGCACAAAGGGTTCGAAGACAAAGGAAAAATGCAACACGTTCTTAGACTGCAAATGAATTGGTCGTCGGAGATTAGTGGGAGAATACTAGGGTTTGTCTTGCTCCTACATCTTCTTTACTTTGTTTGCAAAGCTGGACATGAGAGAAACTTAAAGGGTTTATGAGGTATCCTTCCTTTATTATTATTATTATTATTCAAGAAATACTGTTAAATCTCAATTAGCGCCAAAGAAAAGGAATTACTAACATATTAAACAGTGAGCAGCACAAAGGGTTCGAAGACAAAGGAAAAATGCAACGCGTTCTTAGACTACAAATGAATTGGTCGCTGGAGATGAGTGGGGGAATGCTATGGTTTGTCTTGCTCCTTCATCTTCTTTCCTTTGTTTGCAAAGCTGGAGCAACGAGAAATTTAAAGGGTTTGTGAAGTATCTTTCCTTTATTATTATATATTATATTATATTATTATTATTATTCAAGAAATACTGTTAAATCTCAATTAGCGCAAAAGAAAAGGAATTACTAACATATTAAAATGTCAACAGCACAAAGGGTTCGAAGACAAAGGAAAAAGGCAACACGTTATTAGACTACAAATGAATTGGTCGTCGGAGATGAGTGGGAGAATGCTAAGGTTTGTCTTGCTCCTTCATCTTCCTTCCTTTGTTTGCAAAGATATTAAACAGTAAGCAGAACAAAGGGTTCGAAGACAAAGGAAAAATGCAACACGTTCTTTGACTGCAAATGAATTAGTCGTCGGAGATGAGTAGGAGAATGCTAGGGTTTGTCTAGCTCCTCATCTTCATTCCTTTGTTTGCAAAGGTGGAGCAGAGCGAAACTTAAAGGGTTTATGAGGTACCCTTCCTTTATTATTATATATTATATTATTATTATTATTATTATTATTCAAGAAATCTTGTTAAATATCAATTAGAGCCAAAGAAAACGAATTAGTAACATATTGCACAGTCAGCAGCACAAAAGTTTCGAAGACAAAGGAAAAATGCAACACGTTCTTAGACTGCAAATGAATTGGTCCTCGAAAATGAGTGGGAGAATGCTAGGGTTTGTCTTGCTCCTTCATCTTCCTTACTTTGTTTGCAAAGCTGGACAAGAGAGAAACTTAAAGGGTTTATGAGGTATCCTTCATGTATTATTATATATTATATTATTATTATTATTATTATTATTATTCAAGTAATACTGTTAAATCTCAATTTGCGCCAAAGAAAATGAATTACTAACATATTAAACAGTCAGCAACACAAAGGGTTCGAAGACAAAGGAAAAATGCAACACGTTATTAGACTACAAATGAATTGGTCGTCAGAGATGAGTGGGAGAATGCTAAGGTTTGTCTTGCTCCTTCATCTTCCTTCCTTTTTTTAGAATGATATTAAACAGTCAGCACCACAAAGGGTTCGAAGACAAAAGAAAAATGCAACAACGTTCTTAGACTGCAAATGAATTGGTCGTCGGAGATGTGTGGGAGAATGCTAGGGTTTATCTTGCTCCTTCATCTTCCTTCCTTCCTTTGTTTGCAAACTTGGAGCAGAGAGAAACTTAAAGGGTTTATGAGGTATCCTTTCTTTATTATTATATATTATATTATTTTATATTATTATAATAATAATTATTATTCCAGAAATACTGTTAAATCTCAATTAGCGCCAAAGAAAAGGAATTACTAACATATTAAACAGTCAGCAGCATAAAGAGTTCGAAGACAAAGGAAAAATGCAACACGTTTTTAGACTGCAAATGAATTGGTCGTCGGAGATGAGTGGAAGAATGCTAGGGTTTATGTTTCTCCTTCAACTTCCTTCCTTTGTTTGCAAAGCTGGGGCAGAGAGAAACTTAAAGGATTTATGAGGTATCATTCCTTTATTATTATATATTATATTATATTAAATTATTATTATTATTATTATTATTATTATTATTCAAGAAATACTGTTAAATCTCAATTAGCGCCAAAGAAAAGGAATTACTAACATATTAAATAGTCAGCAACACAAAGGGTTCGAAGACAAAGGAAAAATGCAACACGTACTTAGACTGCAAATGAATTGATCGTCGGAGATGAGTGGGAGAATTCTAGGGTTTGTCTTGCTCCTTCATCTTCCTTCCTTTGTTTGCAAAGCTGGAGCAGAGAGAAACTTAAAGGGTTTATACTTTATTATTATATATTATATATTACATTATATTATATTATTATTATTATTATTATTATTATTATTCAATAAATAATGTTAAATCTCAATTAGCGCCAAAGAAATGGAATTACTAACATATTAAACAGTCAACATCACAAAGGGTTCGAAGACAAAGGAAATATGCAACGCGTTCTTAGACTGCAAATGAATTGGTCGTCGGAGATGAGTGGGAGAATGCTAGAGTTTGTCTTGCTCCTTCATCTTCCTTCCTTTGTTTGCAAAACTGGAGAAAAGATAAACTTAAAGGCTTTAGAGGTATCTTTCCTTTATTATTTCATATTATATTATTATTATTATTATTATTATTCAAGTAATACTGTTAAATCTCAATTTTCGCCAAAGAAAAGGAATTACTAACATATTAAACAGTCAACAACACAAAGGGTTCGAAGACAAAGGAATAATGCAACGTGTTCTTAAACTGAAAATGAATTGGTCGTCGGAGATGAGTGGAAGAATGCTAGGGTTTGTCTTGCTCCTTCATCTTCCATCCTTTGTTTGCAAAGCTGGAGCAGAGAGAAACTTAAAGGGTTTATTCTTTATTATTATATATTATATATTATATTATATTATTATTATTATTATTCAAGAAATACTGTTAAATCTCAATTAGCACCAAAGAAAAGGAATTACTAACATATTAAACAGTCAACAGCACAAAGGGTTCGAAGACAAAGGAAAAATGCAACGCGTTCTTAAACTGAAAATGAATTGGGCGTCGGAGATGAGTGGGAGAATGCTAGGGTTTTTCTTGCTCCTTCATCTTCCTTCCTTTGTTTGCAAAGCTGGAGCAGAGAGAAACTTAAAGGGTTTATGAGGTATCATTCCTTTATTATCATATATTATATTATTATTCAAGAAATACTGTTAAATCTCAATTAGCGCCAAAGAAAAGGAATTACTAACATATTAAACAGTCAGCAACACAAAGGGTTCGAAAACAAAGGAAAAATGCAACACGTACTTAGACTGCAAATGAATTGGTCGTCGGTGATGAGTGAGAGAATGCTAGGGTTTGTTTTGCTCCATCATTTTCCTTCCTTTGTTTGCAAAGCTGGAGCAGAGAGAAACTTAAAGGGTTTATGAGGTATCATTCCTTTATTATTATATATTATATTATTATTATTATTATTATTATTATTATTCAACAAATACTGTTAAATCTCAATTAGCGCTAAAGAAAAGGAATTACTAACATATTAAACAGTCAACAACACAAAGGGTTCGAAGACAAAGGAAAAATGCAACGCGTTCTTAGACTGCAAATTAATTGGTCGTCGGAGATGAGTGGCAGAATGCTAGGGTTTGTCTTGCTGCTTCATCTTTTTTCCTTTGTTTGCAAAGTTGGAGCAATGAGAAACTTAAAGGATTGATGAGGTATCTTTCCTTTATTATTATATATTATATTATATTATTATTATTATTATTATTATTATTATTCAAGAAATACTGTTAAATCTTAATTAGCTCAAAAGAAAAGGAATTACTAACATATTAAACAGTCAGCAACACAAAGGGTTCGAAGACAAAGGAAAAATGCAACACGTTCTTAGACTGCAAATGAATTGGTCGTCAGAGAAGAGTGGGAGAATATTCGGGTTTGTCTTGCTCCTTCGTCTTCATTCCTTTGTTTGCAAAGATATTGAACAATCAGCAGCACAAAGGTTTCGAAGAGAAAGGAAAAATGCAACACGTTCTTAGACTACAAATGAATTGGTCATCGAAGATGAGTGGGAGAATGCTAGTGTTTGTCTTGCTCCTTCATCTTCCTTACTTTGTTTGCAAAGCTGGACAAGAGAGAAACTTAAAGGGTTTATGAGGTATCCTTCCTTTATTATTATTATTATTCAAGAAATATTGTTAAATCTCAATTAGTGCCATAGAAAATGAATTACTAACATATTAAACAGTCAGCAGCACAAAGGGTTCGAAGACAAAGGAAAAATTCAACATGTTATTAGACTACAAATGAATTGGTCGTCGGAGATGAGTGGGAGAATGCTAAGGTTTGTCTTGCTCCTTCATCTTCCTTCCTTTGTTTGCAAAGATATTAAACAGTCAGCAGAACAAAGGGTTCGAAGACAAAGGAAAAATGCAACACGTTCTTAGACTGCAAATGAATTGGTCGTCGGAGATGAGTGGGAGAATGCTAGGGTTTGTCTTGCTCCTTCATTCCTTTGTTTGCAAAGCTGGAGCACAGCGAAACTTAAAGGGTTTATGAGGTATCATTCCTTTATTATTATTATTCAAGAAATACTGTTAAATCTCAATTAGCGCCAAAGAAAAGGAATTAGTAACATATTGAACAGTCAGCACCACAAAGGTTTCGAAGACAAAGGAAAAATGCAACACGTTCTTAGACTACAAATGAATTGGTTATCGGCTATGAAGCCCGGATACGTGACTGCCGCGATACGTTATTTAAAAATTAAATTTAAAATTAAATATATAAATGCACAATATATAAACATAACAAAAATCGAAAATGATAATAAATTAAAATTCAAATTACTCAAATTGAGCAAACAATTGACGATTACATATTGAGCAAACAAGTGACGATTACATATCTTTAGTTAAGTAAGTACTAATAAAAAATAACATAACTAGTAACTATCCAAAAAAAACATCAAAAGTATTACACAAAGAACATCATCCTCTAACATTCACTATTTAAGAGGAAACACAGATTGTATCAGTATGATGTCCTTCAATTCTATCATCATAGGACATTAATTGTCCGATACTTCTCTGGTACGTGTATCGAGAAGTATCTGACACGTATCGGTAATTTTTTCTTTAAAAAAATAATATTAATTGTTCGATACTCTCCTATACGAGTATCGAAGAGTATCGGGCGAGTATCGGTATCGGACACGATACTTTGCCATTTTTGGAGTATCGGGGATTCATAGGTCATCGGAGATGAGTGGGAGAATGCTAGGGTTTGTTGGAACAAAATATGTGTTAATACACACCCTTAGGTTTTGATGATAACAAAGTATTAAATGGACAATTGATGGTACTAATGTTTAAATTAAGTGCAGGAGAATTCAATGTTTAATCAAGAGCACACTTAATTTAAACCCTGATGAAACCAATGGAAGTCTGAATAATTAGACTCTGAAAGAGTTCAGATGCTACAACGTGGTCAGAAGCTATACAAAGTTCAGAAGCTCAAAGTAGATCAGAACGTCTGAAGCTGTTCAGGAACTCAGAGGAGTTTAGAAGCTCAAGGATGTTTAGAGGCCTACAAGAGTTCAGAGACTGTCTGCTAGTCATGAGTCATTCAGAGGATGAAGACGTTCAGAAGCTGAATTGCGAAGGACTATCAGAGGCCAACCATTCAAAGACCAATTAGACTCCAAGTTATCAAAGGTTCATCAGAAGCAAAGGAATTCCCAGTCATCAGAGGGCTACATCAACTACAACCTATCAAGCCTGATGACTTGTTCTAAGGTCAACTAAATTGCAACGGTCACAAAGGATGTGATCCCTTTCTCTAGGAGCTAGTTGTACCTTATAACTGTACTATTGGACAAACAACAAAGGTGAAGCTTCTCTGCAAAGGAAGACGTGGCTTTACTCAACGGATCTTCAAAGTCTACAGCTGTCCAATTTACAACGGGAACTTCTCCAACGTCTCAATGCCTTTCTCAACTCATATAAATATGCCAAAGAAAGAATTGATGACTAGCGCTCTTCATTAGATAAAATCTCTCAGAAGAATGTGAGAATTTGAATTGTAATAGATACTATCTCTCAAATGAAGTGAGCATAGAAACTAGCTTAGAGCCTCTGAAGTTATTATGTTTGTAATAAGTTTTAAGCTCATAAGTTAGTAGTAAGTCTTCTGCTTAGTGTAGAAGCAACAAAGTCTTCTGCTTAGTGTAGAAGCACGTAAGTCTTAATCTTAGTGATTAGAGCAATGAAGTCTTGAGCCTGAGTGCTTGAGCAAGGAAGCCTCTGATCTTGTGTGATCAGAGCAAGGAAGTCTCTCTGTCTTGTGTGACTTAGAGCAGGAAGTCTCAAGCTTGTGTGCTTGAGCAAGGAAGTCTTTGATCTTGTGTGATCAGAGCAAGGAAGTCTCTATGTCTTGTGTGACTAAGAGCAGGAAGTCTTGAGCTTGTGTGCTTGAGCAACTATTGTAATCCTTGTGATTATAGTGAAACTCTCTTGGAAACAAGGGGACTAGAGTACTCTCAATTTGTGAGGGGAACCAGTATAAATTTTTGTGTGTTCTTCTCTCTCTCACTCTCTCATTTACTCCTTCATCATTCATAACGCCATAAGTTAATTGTGTGAATAATCCGTTGTGCTTTAAAGACTCTGAAAAGGTTTAAATATCTTGGAAAGTTTTTAAATATCCAAACACAATTCAACCCCCCCTTCTTGTGTTTTCTCCACGCACCTTCAATTGGTATCAGAGCTCCGGTTCTGTTGGTAAATCACTTAACCGTGAGACAGTCAAGATCCAAAGGAGAAAACCTCCATGGCTCAAAACATGGATGAGTGGAAGCAGAAGCTATATCAACAAGTTGCTGATCTTAGCAAGAAATTTGAAGATGAACTGAGCTTAAATAAAGATCTGAGCAACAATCAAAATCCTTCCACATCAGGGGCTAATCAAACTTCTAGTATTGTTTCTACAGCTACTACTCTTTGCCTCATTAGTGATGATAATGAAAGCATTCAGTGGGCAACAGTAAATGGTTTGTTAGATCAATATGAGGAGTTTAGGATGGAGGAAAATGAGAGCATTGAGAAAATGAACATAAGGTTTCAAGCTATAACAAGCAAGCTTGAAGAGCACAACAACAAACTCAGCAACAAAGAGCTTGTAAGCAAGTTGCTGAGAAGTTTGCCTCTGAACTGGAATGAAATTCCAAATACTATAGAGGAAACTGAAGACATCAATTCAATGAGTCCTGAATCATTGATTGATTTACTCAGAGTCCATGAATTGGCTCTGAAGGATATGCAAGAGCTGAATGTTGAAGAAGCAGAAGCAGCAAGGAAAGGAAAGCAAGCATTGGAGCATGAAGATCTTGTTGAAGAACCTGATGAAGAGTATCTTGAAAGGTTTTCAAGAAAAATTCAAAGATGGTACAACTTCAAGAAGAATGGAGGAAGACTGGCTAAAGGAATGACAACATGGGATGTACTAGACAACTTCTCTGAAGATGAGTCTGAAAGAGCTCCAAAAGCTGAAGGATCAAGTTCAGAAGATGGCTCAGACTCTGAAGAAATGCAACACAAAGGGTCAGAGATGAGTGGGAGAATGCTAGTGTTCGTGTTGCTCCTTCATCTTCCTTCCTTTGTTTGCAAAGATATTAAACAGTCAGCAGCACAAAGGGTTCGAAGACAAAGGAAAAATGCAACACGTTATTAGACTGCAAATGAATTGGTTGTCGGAGATGAGTGGGAGAATGCTTGGGTTTGTCTTGCTCCTTCATCTTCCTTCCTTTGTTTGCAAAGCTAGAGCAGAGAGAAACTTAAAGGGTTTGTGTGGTATCCTTCCTTTATTATTATTATTATTCAAGAAACACTATTAAATCTCAATTAGCGCCATAGAAAATGAATTACTAACATATTAAACAGTCAGCAACACAAAGGGTTCGAAGACAAAGGAAAAATACAACACGTTCTTTGACTGCAATGAATTGGTCGTCGAAGATGAGTGGGAGAATGCTAAGGTTTTTCTAGCTCCTTCATCTTCCTTCCTTTGTTTGCAAAGCTAGAGCAGAGCGAAATTTAAAGGGTTTATGAGGTATCCTTCCTTTATTATTATTATAATTATTATTATTATTATTCTAGAAATACTGTTAAATCTCAATTAGCGCCAAAGAAAAGGAATTACTAACATATTAAACAGTCAGCAGCACAAAGGGTTCAAAGACAAAGGAAAAATGGAACACGTTATTAGACTACAAATGAATTTGTCGTCGGAGATGAGTGGGAGAATGCTAGGGTTCGTGTTGCTCCTTCATCTTCCTTCCTTTGTTTGCAAAGATATTAAACAGTCAGCAGCACAAAGGGTTCGAAGACAAAGGAAAAATGCAACACGTTATTACACTGCAAATGAATTGGTTGTCGTAGATGAGTGGGAGAATGCTAGGGTTTGTCTTGCTCCTTCATCTTCCTTCCTTTGTTTGCAAAGCTAGAGCAGAGAGAAACTTAAAGGGTTTATGAGGTATCCTTCCTGCATTATTATATATTATATTATTATTATTATTATTATTATTCAAGAAATACTGTTAAATGTCAATTTGCGCCAAAGAAAAGGAATAACTAACATATTAAACAGTCAACATCACAAAGTGTTCGAAGAGAAAGGAAAAATATAACAAGTTCTTAGACTGCAAATGAATTGATCGTCGGAGATGAGTCGGAGAATGCTAGGGTTTGTCTTGCTCCTTCATCTTCCTTCCTCTGTTTGCAAAGCTGGAGTAGAGAGAAACTTAAAGGGTTTATGAGGTATCCTTC
Organism: Trifolium subterraneum; assembly: GCA_951799995.1. Taxonomy (NCBI): domain Eukaryota; kingdom Viridiplantae; phylum Streptophyta; class Magnoliopsida; order Fabales; family Fabaceae; genus Trifolium; species Trifolium subterraneum. The sequence goes on along the minus strand of OX637464.1, from coordinate 44,591,935 downwards.
CTTTATTATTATATATTATATTATATTATATTATATTATATTATTATTATTATTATTATTATTATTCAAGAAATATTGTTAAATATCAATTAGCTCCAAAAAAAAGGAATTACTAACATATTGAACAGTCAGCAGCACAAAGGTTTCGAATGTTGGAACAAGAAAGGTTTCCCAAACAAACCCTATGAACCTAATGTTGTTTTGATGATAACAAAATATTTTTGCTAAGATGGAGAACACTAATAATTTACTTTAAGTGTGCAGATAGAAAGAAGATAGAATCTGAGTAAGTCAAGAACAGAATATAAGCATCTGAATGACTCAGAAGGTCTGAGTTCACCTAGAAGCGCTTTACAACCTTTCAGAGGACAAAGACTCTCAGAAGCCAGAAGAGTCTATCAGAAACCATACTGTATGCACTCATAAGCTACAACGATCTTAACATCAACAATTCTGATAAGACCACGTCTCAAGATATTCCCGTTACGCTTAAAGACATGACGAGATGACCAATGCAAAGGAAAATTCATATCGTCTAAATCAGTCAAAAAGGGAGTTGAAGACAACGGTACAATATTACCTCTTCTGTGCAAGCATCTACTTTCGAGGAACAAAGGAGCAGAAGCTGTTTGCCTACTTTGGGAAAAAGACAAGAATAACTTTCCAGGAAAACTGCTATACTTTCAACGGTCACATTTCAAACGTCTATATTCAAACCATCTATAAATTGAAGACCTCTTTGAATGGACAAAGTGTCGTTTAAAAAGAACGAACCAGTGCAAAAAAACGAAGAAAGATAGAAGATTTCGTTAAACATAAAAACTCCTATCAACTGCACAAAAAAAGTGTTCTCACCAAGAGCTTAAAAGAAGATATCTGCACAAGACTACAACTCTAAATTGCTTGAATTCCAAAATAAAGACTCTGAAGTTTTGATTACATTTGTAATAGAGTTTAGTCATTAGGTGTAAATTTAGCTAGCCTCTTGCTTTATTGCTTGAGCAAATTGGAAGTCTCTTGCTTGCGTGCTTGAGCAAATTGGAAGTCCCTTGCTTGTGTGCTTGAGAATTGTGAAGTCTCCTGCTGTGTGATCTGGAGCATTTGGAAGTTTCTTTCTTGTGTGCTTGAGCATTGTGAAGTATCCTGCTGTGTAATCTGGAGCATTTGGAAGTCTCTTGCTTGTGTGCTTGAGCAATTGTGTAATCTTGTGTGATTATAGTGAACTCTCTTGTAAGTACAAGGGGACTGGAGTACTCTTGTTTTGTGAGGGGAACAAGTATAAATTCTGTGTGTTCATCTCTTCCTTACTCTCTCTGATTTATTGATTGTTGTTTTGACTCATCCGCTGCAAAATAGACTCTGATAGATTCTTGAATCTAGAAGAATTTTTAAATTGTCAAAACACAATTCAATCCCCCCTTCTTGTGTTTTTCACACTATGTCTGGAAATCACTTTACAGTGAGACAGTAGATCCTGAAAAACACTATGTCTAAGTTGCCACATCCTTCAAATGAAAACTTTACCAACCTTAGTTGGTGGAAGCAAAATTTCTATGGTAACAATGAACAAGAGAGAGAAGATAATTGTTCAGACAGAAAGGAAGAAGAACTTCATGAAGAAAGCTCATCCAACGCTAACAACGAAGAAAGCTTTATCAATGGAATGATAAATCAAGTCAAAGGGATGTACAACCTCTGTTGGACAAATGAAGAAAGCTCCAAGTATGAAGAACAAATCAAGGCAGAAACCTTGATTCAACAATATGAGCTATTCATCATGGAAGAAGATGAAAACATTGAAGAAATGTTCATAAGGTTTCAAAACCTTATAGATGGTCTAAAAGCACTAAAAAGACACTACAACAAGACTGATCAGATTTTGAAAATCATACAAAGCTTGCTGTGTGAATGGGAACATGTGTCTACAAGATTTGAAGAAAAAGAAGATATTGACAAAATGTGTCTTGAATCACTGATAAGCTATCTTAAAAATCATGAAATGATTTTAAAAGATAGAAGTGATAAGAAAGACAATCTTGTCAAAGAAGAAAAAGGAGCATCAGAAGAGCAAAGCTGTGAATCTAGAAATGAAGTAGATCTTGGTCAATTGATAAAATGGGTTGAATGCAACCTTACACAAAGGGAAAGTCTCAAAGAGCTAAAGCAAGAGGAAGAAGAAAGATGTCTACCAGAACCTGTCCTAGAAGACCAGAACGATGACTACCTTGAAAGATTCACAATAAAATTTCAAAGGTGGAAGCTCTCAGAAGAGAAAGGAAAGTAGTAGATGGTCAAAGCTCAACCTGGGAAGAAATCAGCAGATTCTCTAGTGATGAATCAAAAGATGAAGGTAATCTAGCACTAATGGCAAGTGATCACCTTTCAGATTCAGAAGATAATTCAGAACTAGAGTCAGAAGAATTTGAACAGGTAATCAACTTTCTATCTGCCAATCAGCTTCGCGGAGTATGTTTTAGAATGTTATCAAAGCTTTCTATAGTCTCACAAAACTGCAAAATGTTAGAAGAAGATAACAAGTTGCTCAGTGAACAATCAAATAACTTTGAAAAATTATATATAGATTCCTTAAGTAAAATTAGGGAACTAGAAGAACATTGTGCTACTTGTGATAAATCTCATATGAAACACAAAAGTGTTTACCAAGAGGTTTGTGATAAGTACACTGAGCAAACTAGATTCAATGTCATACTTCCACATCTTTATTCCTCTTTCATATCTAAAAGAGCAAAGGAACCAACTACATCTTTTGAGTGTTATCAAAATTTCGGAGGGTTAGGCTGGAAAGAGTCAGAATCTAAGATTGAAAAATCAAAGAATCTGAATATTTTAGGACCATCAACCTCTGAAATAAGAAAGCTACAAAGTCTTAGAAATAAGGCTCAAACTTCTTATGATTCAAGTGGTAAGAATCAAGAAGACTCAGAAGATGTACACAGGATAGAAAGCTCTAAGACTAACCCAAAAGGACCCATCAGAAAATGGGTACCAAAAGGTAAAATTATTCTTATTGCAGATCTTCCAAGAAGAAACAAGGGAATTCCCAACTCATGGAGACACATCACTTATAAAGGACAAGAATCTGTCATTTTCAAGGATTATATCGATAATGAAAAACCTATACTTGATATAGAGGAAAATGAAAATGAGCTCAACTATGAGTCAGAACCTGATAATGACTCAGCAAGAAGAGAATCAGAAGCTGGTGAATATGATCCCTTTGGACATCTCAACAAAGAAGATGAAGATACATCATCGTGGGATGATGATCTCGACCATGATTGGTAGAAAAGACTCGGAGTGGAGGACACAACCATTCAGAACCATGAAGAGGTCAAAAGGAGCGTCATCAAAATCTGGATGGAAGTCAACTAAGAGGCAAGAAAGTACTTCAAGAAAATCTTAAAACAACCTCAGTGTCCTCAAGACAAAACAAAGAGTAACAGGTATGTAAGAATTCAGTTGCCAAAAGAAGTTAAGACGTGTGATCACAATACTTAAGTAAGCAATTCTGTTGCTGCCACCTAGAACAATCTCAGCCTCTGAATGATATCAGAAGCAGTTGTCTAAGATCCTCTAACACGGAAGCGGAAAAGGTTAAGTTTTTTTTTAAAATTTGACTATTCTTCGCCTAAGTGACAGTTACTAAATACGTGATTCACCACGTGTCTTAATTTTAATTGGATAATAATGCAGTTAATGATGAAAAACTTCTGAATTCTAAACGTTAAAGCTTTCCCGCCATTTTTATCAAAACCGTATTATATTTTTCAAAAAGGTTTCCCAAACAAAACCTATGAACCTAATGAGGTTTTGATGATAACAAAGTATTATTGCTAAGATGGAGAACACTAATAATTTACTTGAATTGTGCAGATAGAAAGAAGATAGAATCTGAGTAAGTCAAGAACAGAATATAAGCATCTGAATGACTCAGAAGGTATGAGTTCACCAAGAAGCGCTTTACAACCTTTCAGAGGACAAAGACTCTCAGAAGCCAGAAGAGTCTATCAGAAACCATACTGTATGCACTCATAAGCTACGACGATCTTAACATCAACAATTCTGATAAGGCCACGTCTCAAGATATTCCCGTTACGCTTAAAGACATGACGAGATGACCAATGCAAAGGAAAATTCATATCGTCTAAATTAGTCAAAAAGGGAGTTGAAGACAACGGTACAATATTACCTCTTCTGTGCAAGCATCTACTTTCGAGGAACAAAGGAGCAGAAGCTGTTTGCCTACTTTGGGAAAAAGACAAGAATAACTTTCCAGGCAAACTGCTATACTTTCAACGGTCACATTTCAAACGTCTCTATTCAAACCATCTATAAATTGAAGACCTCTTTGAATGGACAAAGTGTCGTTGAAAAAGAACGAACCAGTGCAAAAAAAACGAAGAAAGATAGAAGATTACGTTAAACACAAAAGCTCCTATCAACTACACAAAAAAAGTGTTCTCACCAAGAGCTTAAAAGAAGATATCTACACAAGACTACAACTCTAAATTGCTTGAATTCCAAAATAAAGACTCTGAAGTTTTGGTTACATTTGTAATAGAGTTTAGTCATTAGGTGTAAATTAAGCTAGCCTCTTGGTTTATTGCTTGAGTAAATTGGAAGTCTCTTCCCTGCGTGCTTGAGCAAATTGGAAGTCCCTTGCTTGTGTGCTCGAGCATTGTGAAGTCTCCTGCTGTGTGATCTGGAGCATTTGGAAGTCTCTTGCTTGTGTGCTTGAGCATTGTGAAGTCTCCTGTTGTGTGATCTGGAGCATTTAGAAGTCTCTTTCTTGTGTGATTGAGCATTGGAAGTCTCTTGCTTGTGTGCTTGAGCAATTGTGTAATCTTGTGTGATTATAGTGAACTCTCTTGTAAGTACAAGGGGACTGGAGTACTCTCGTTTTGTGAGGAACCAGTATAAATTCTGTGTGTTCATCTCTTCCTTACTCTCTCTGATTTATTGATTGTTGTTTTGACTCCTCCGCTACAAAATTGACTCTGATAGATTCTTGAATCTAGAAGAAATTATAAATTGTCAAAACACAATTAAACCCCCCCCCCCCTCTTGTGTTTTTCACACCTTCAATTGATATCAGAGCCCCGGTTCTGTTACTAATCAACTAATAACTTGATTATAATGATATTTTACAAAGAGTTACAAGAAATTAGAGTTTTCCTAATTTCTACCCTTTTCCCAAATCTCTTCCCGTGACCAAGAGATTTAATCAATATGTGATTATAGGATGAAAGAAACAGGTTACCAACCCTAAGGAACACCCAAGAGAACCCCTCTAAATCCCTAGATTGATGTTGGTGACCAAAACCTTGTTTTTCCCCTTTCTCTCTCTTGCTGGCGGCTGCCTTTCTCTCTCTTGCTGCTCTCACAATTGTTGCAGAAAAATATATCAGTATATATAAGGCTGTGTGTTGCGTGCCACTCAGCCAACCAGGAGCTATTGCTCCAATCCTGACAAGCATTGCGCGCCACGCAAAGCAAGCTGCGCGCCACGCAAATCCAGCACCAGAAACTGTTTTTGCTGCTTCAAATCCAATTCAAAGGCAATTTCCAACACAATGACTATATTTGATTACACAGGTAGTTTGAAATTTATAGTCATTCTTTTTTTAACGAAGTGGGTCATTCTCATCAAGTGACAGAAAAATGAGTTTTGCGGCTGTTGTTAGATGTCAAATTTGTCATTGATATTCTCAGAAGAAACCAGGGCCAAAGTTTGACAATTTCTTTTGTAGTGGTGCTTGTGTTTTCAAATTGGATTTGTCTAGCTTGGATAGGTTTTGTTTATGAAACAACTTAATGTATTACAAGAGTTATTGTTTTATTAGAGCTAGTGTATATTGGAACAACACTATTTCTTAGAAAATTAATAATATTGTATATTTTGAAAGTCTATATATTGGTACTATTTTAAAGGGCCTTTTTTGCTGTAGTGTGCCAAGACTTAATTTTGTGGTTTAAACTTAAAGACAATGAACCGTCACTAAAGGTTAGAAAATGTGTAAAGTAAAAAAATTGCACTCTAGCACCTGGCCACGCCTGTGTATGAATGGCCATGGTCGTGCTCATAATACGCCTTGAACCCCTGCCATGGGCCATGCCTGGCTGGCCACAGGTCGTGGTAGGCTATGCTGAAGCAAAATCAGTTTTTGGCCTTCTCTATTTTCCCATTTTATTGTCCACTAATTATATTAAACCATTTATCCATTAGTTTTCCACGAAAGTTAAGCTTCTCAAGGCTATATATATATAGGACCTCTAACACTTGTAAAATCAAAAAGCTTCATATTGTATACATTTCTATATTATCAAGAAAATTCTTTGTTTTATTTAATTTTCTCTTGTGTTCTTAGTTTAGGTGTGAGTAATTCACCACTATCTTAGGGTTATTGAAAGTAATCCATAGCATTCTCTCTGAGAAGTCGATGTATGCTTTGATCCTTTATGCTATGGCCAGCGTATTGCACTTACCGTGCGTCTATGGATATGCGAGTATCTCCATCTTCTTTTCGCGGGGTGTCCCGTTAATTGCCAATCCGAGAGGGGACGATTGCAAATGATTATCCCATTTTTACATGATAAAAGTATGATTCGATTGGATTAGAAACCATTTGCTTGTGATGAAATCTATGATCCTAGGATGATTTTATTACAACATATGGCTTACTTTGCTTGGTTGATCAATCTCTCACAAAAGCCAAACCAAATCTCCAATATTCTCTTCATATTTGTTTTCTGTTTCTCTAATTTTCCTAATCTTTATAAACAAGTTTTACCTTGTATATTCTTAGTTCCTGTGGATCGATGCTCTTTTTATGACGGGGATATACTCGTACACTTGCGAGCGTATGAATCATTTCATAGTTACTTTCTTCATTGGAGTATGTCTATGTGATTGATTGAATTTTTTTTTTGTTGACAATGTGGTTGATTGAGTTTAAAGAGAAGTGAAATCCACCTTATTTAAAGCACTATTTCATGTAAATATAAAATTAATTTTAGGCCTTGAATCAAATCATCAAATCAAATTTTAAAATTAATAACTCGCTTATTGTTTTTATCATTGACATTATGGGAACCATTTTTTTATAAGCTGACATGGGAAACATGTGATAGAAGTGTGTATAAAATTTAAAATGAATTACATAAAAATAAATATCGGAGATCCTCTAAAATTGTCTATAATTTAGGGATTTGATTCATCAAAAGATAAATATTGGATAGAACAATAAACGACAGAACAACACAAGATAAACGTGTAAAATATTGAACAAATTGTGTTTTACATAATGTTTGACGGATAAAAGATTTTAGGCAATTTGTGCAAATAAAAAAAAAAATGTCATGTGATTTAATGAATGATGAAAATTTCAATTTTTGTCTAATTCCTTATCTCATTTTGTCCAAAATAAAATAAGAGAAACCCACATGTGGTATATTATTATTCAATAATACATGTGTTCATTTTTTATTTCCACGTACCTCCCACTCTCTTTCTCTTAACCACTTTCTCAAATCTAAATCCTCAATACTTTATTTTGTATAGTTTCTTCCAAAAAAAAAAAGAAGAGTAAAACGTTATTTTGTATATATACAACTATACAAGTCTTTTTCCATTTGTAACTTCAAACCATTCAACAAGAAAGACAAACAAACACTTCATATATGTTCTCAAACCAGTGATCATAAAAACCAAAGCATTACCAAAATGGACACAATGTTAAACTCTTTGGACTTAAACAAACCAACAAGCAACGACATCGTTTCATGCTTAACACCTAACAGCACAGCAACAATCCAACCGTCGTCCACGGCGATTTCCTCCGCCAATGCTACTCTAGGCCGCCACCTAGCACGGAGGCTAATTGAAATTGGCATCACTGACATTTTCTCAGTTCCCGGAGACTTCAACCTTACACTTCTCGACCACCTTATCGCTGAACCAAAGCTTAACGTAATTGGTTGCTGTAATGAGCTTAATGCTGGTTACGCTGCTGACGGTTATGCTCGATCACGCGGCGTCGGAGCTTGTGTTGTTACGTTCACTGTTGGTGGTTTGAGTGTTCTAAATGCTATTGCTGGTGCTTATAGTGAGAATTTGCCGCTAATTTGTATAGTTGGTGGACCTAATTCCAATGATTATGGAACTAATAAAATTCTTCATCATACTATTGGGATATCTGATTTTAGCCAAGAATTGAGGTGTTTTCAAACTGTTACTTGCTTCCAGGTTGGTTCCAAATTTTTACCATCTTTTAGTTTTTTGTTTGACTTTTTTCAATTATGGACTGGACCAAGCTAAGATCATTTTCCAATTTTTTAATTCTATTGTTTGGTTAATTAATTTAGAAAAATGCTTAAAAGGAGAAGAAGAATTTATGAAGTAACTTGTTAAGTTGGTCAAAATATATCGACTATAATTTTAAATTATCTCAAAATTTACTTTCCAACTTCGGTCAAGTGATCCGGATACTGGCGGTGAAAACAAAAAGAGAAAGAAAAGAAAAAAATCACGTGGTGATTCTCGCTAGTTGTGGTCAAGTGGTGATTGACGTTGTAATTGGTATGAAGAACCACAGTTCGATCTCCCGCAACTACGACCAGGAGGGGCTGAAACCAATTGATGCTAGAACCGACCCCAAACTAAATTAGGCGGTCCAGTGACCCGGATACTGATGCTAAAAAATATATATTTCGCGTAACATGTCCCAGATGATTGTTTTCAACCCTTTTATTAAATACTAGTACGGGTTGCGGCGTTGCCGCGATTTTTTTATCTCAGGGCGATATCGTCGTAATTAAATAGAAACAATTAATTTTATATTGTATAATTTAATTTTAATTTCACTTTTTCTATTAAGATAATGCAAAAAAATATTAATAGCGTAAATTGTAATAGGTCATTTAATTTCAATTTACACTTTCTCTATTAAGATAATTTAAAAAAATACTAATAAAGTAAATTGTAATAAGTCGAATATTGTATATATAATACGAAATTAGTCCCGTCACAAAAAATTTCATCACCAAATTTTTTTCCCTGTATATATTTTTCTATCCGTTCCTTTTTAAATGTCACTTTTGAATCTTTGACCACTCCACACATACCAATGCATAATTATCAACTAATTTCGACGAAAGGTGTATTGAACGCGCTTCACCCACCACTTGTGAGCTATTGTTTTAATTTTATAAATATTATGTTTCCCACTCTGCTCTTATCTCTAGCCTGCCTGACAGCTTTTTCAACTAAAACTCAGTTTGGATAGATACAATAACAGTTTGGTGATAAAAATAAAAATTAGGCTTAATATATATTTGGTCTTTTATATGTTTATTTTAGATTTTTAATTTGATCTTTTAAATTTAAAAAGTTTAAATTTAGTCTTTTTAGTCAAATTTTGGTTTAAATCATCCATGTAACTAACAAATTTGCATATTTAGGAGAGTGCTAAATGGAAGTTTTAAACGAAATTAACTAAAACTTTAACAAAAAGTTAGACAAAATTAATTCAAAATTTAATTAAAAGGATCAACTTAAGTTGATATAAGTAATATAAGGGATCAAATTAAAACTTTTAAAATATAGATGGATAATATAAAAAGATTAGATAAGTATACCCTTTTAATTCTATACCAAAATACTAGTATTTTTCAGGAAAAAACGCAAAGGAATAAGAGGTTGGCAATTATGGCTTTCAAGATTGTTACTTTTGGGTCAGAATAACTTAATATAAGACAGCCAAGAGACAAATTGTTTCTTTATTGTTAAAAAAAAAATTGAAACAAAGTTATTTGAAGCGTTCGTGTAATTCCGACGAAGAGGTTTGTCGTACTAATTAAGCAGCATTTTCCTTTTGATAATTAATATCTTTAATTGCCTATTATAGAAAATTATGAAAATTTTATATTTTGAAAATATTCGTTGAGACAAATTGAGTAATTTTATAAAAATATATGGTCAAAGTAGATTATGTGAATAGTTTACAATGGTTAAAAGCGACACTTAAAAAAATTAGAGAATAGTTAAAAACATATTCCCCATGTATAATAGTTATTTAAATTTTTCATCAGCAACAACTTGTTACATGTGTGTAATACTTATTTAATTTTTTTATTAGTGGCAACTTGTTTCCCCGTGTATAATAGTTAATTTAAATTTTCACCAACAACATTTTATCATATGTATAAATAATTATTTTAAAAAAATTTATTGACAACAACTTATCACATATAAAACAGAAAACAAAAGTATTAACCTTTTGCAAAAAGAGATTTCTATAATATGTTAAACATAATCACGGAAAAAAAAAAATCAAAGTTTTTAAGGGCCAAAATAACAAAATTCATATTTAATTCATCCATTTTTAAAATAAGTTAACTTTTTGCTAGAGAGATTTATATAGCGCATTAAAAAAATCAAAATGATATACTTGAGTTAATTTAAAAGCATGGAAAAAAGATGCGACGAAAAATATCTAGGGTTATGAAAAAATATATAATATGCGAGTAGAAATATAGGTGTATAGAAATTATTAAAAAAAAATGCATGCGAATTATATATGAGTAGAAATATAGGTCCCCGTAAAAATTATAAAAAAAATGCATGTGTATTTTTTTGGTACAGGTATGTGCATTAATATATGAGTAGAAATATAAGTCCCAGTAGAAATTATAAAAAATTAGATATGCGTATTAATATATGAGTAATAATATTTGTTTGCGTAGAAATTATAAAAATAATAGACAATTATATTTATGTGAGTAGGAATATGGATCCGTAAATAAATGATAAAAAATTTTAAATCTGTTTAAGCTTTTAAATAATTTTTTTCAATTCTTTGTAATTAATCTTTTAAAATAAGGAGTAAATATGAATTTTTAAAATTTTAAAAGATAAATATAAAACAATTATCAAAAAAATATAAAAGTAATAAAAATGACTAAAACTACATGCATAAAATTTTGTAGTGACCAAAACATTTCACAATATTTTATAAGGACTAAAAACAAAATTTGGTAATTTTTTTGGGTCAAGTAGTCTAGTGGCTACACTCATACATTTAAATGTGGAGAAATATGGAATCCGGGATTCGAACTCCAATCACGTCAATAATATCCCTGGTAATTTTATAGGGACTAAAAACATATTTAATCAATTAATATATAAGTAGAAAGATAGGTCTCACATAAATTATCAAAAAATAGTAAATTTTACTAATATATAGTGTAGATCTCGTAGAAATCACAAAAAAAATTAGGTCATAATATTAATATATGAGTATAAATATATGTCTCACATAAATAATAAAAAAAAATAGACAACTTTATTAATACGTGACTAAAAAGTATAGGTTCCCATAGTAATCACAAATAAAAAGCAAATCCTCGTATTAATATAGGTCACGCAGAAACTATACAAAAATAGACAATCTTATTAATATATGAGTAAAAGTATAGGTCTCATATAAATAGTAGAATTAAAATATAAAAATAATGTATAATAGATAATGATTATAATAATATTATTTTATTAAAATTTAGTGCAAAAGACAATTATACGGATGAATTTGATTATTTGTCAAACAATAAAAATATGTATTTTAGGATAGTTTAGGAATTTGATATGTAGTTTACTTTCCTAAATATACATGATAAAGAATTTCAAATCATGATAAAGAATTTGATTGTTGTATTGTGAAGTTAATGAGTTTGTTGTTTGTAAAAAATGGGTTTAGATGATTGTTTTGATTGCGGTTAGTTTTGAATAATAGGCTGTGGTGAATCACTTGGAAGATGCTCATGAGTTGATTGATACAGCAATCTCAACTTCATTGAAAGAGAGCAAGCCTGTTTACATAAGCATTAGCTGTAACTTGCCTGCAATTCCTCACCCTACTTTCAGCCGTGACCCTGTCCCTTTTTCGCGCCCTCCCAAGTAATTCTTTCTCTCTTTTTTCTTTTTTAGTAACCAGTGTGTATTTGGTTTCACATAGAAATCATACAAAGTAACTGAGTTTTTTTGTTAGGTTGAAAAGCTTACACCAAACCTGATGGTGAGTTTGACAGAGTCACAGTCTATGAAGCACGGACACAGACACGGACACCGATAATAATTTGAAAAAATAATATAATTAAGTGTAATCATAAGTGTCAGTGTCGTGTCAGTGTCGGTCCGACACGGGACACGGCTAATATGAGGAGTGTCCGTGCTTCATAGGTCACAGTGATCCGTTGTGATTTTGGCAAAAACTACACTTTGTAGCTTGTACAGAATCATGATGTCATTGTTATTTTGCCAAACTTACTGTTAATCAAAACATGCATGTTTATAGAAAATCATGTTTGGAAAACTTTGACCAAAACACACTTAATTGTTAACTGTTTTTTGGAGGAACCAATTATTGGAAATGTGGATGATTAGTCTTTCATCCAATTTTTGTTTATTTGTTTGTTGCTTTGGGGTGTTTTGTAGATTGTCTAACCAGATGGGGTTGGAAGCAGCAGTTGAGGCAGCAGCAGAGTTTCTCAACAAAGCAGTGAAACCTGTACTAGTAGGTGGTCCTAAATTGAGGGTGGCAAAAGCATCTGATGCCTTTGTCGAACTGGCAGATGTGAGTGGTTACGTGTTTGCTGCAATGCCATCAGCTAAAGGGATGGTCCCCGAGCACCATCCTCATTTTATTGGAACTTATTGGGGTGCTGTTAGTACTGCATTCTGTGCCGAGACTGTGGAATCAGCTGATGCATACTTGTTTGCTGGTCCCATTTTCAATGACTACAGCTCTGTTGGGTATTCACTTCTTCTAAAGAAAGAGAAGGCGATCATTGTGCAGCCCGATCGGGTTGTGATTGCTAATGGACCGTCATTTGGATGTGTGTTGATGAAGGATTTCCTCAATTCACTTGCAAAGCGTCTCAAACACAACAATGTTGCATATGAAAATTATCGTAGGATATTTGTCCCAAATGGGACACCTTTGAAGTCTGCACCAAAAGAGCCTTTGAGGGTTAATGTTATGTTCCAACATATACAACAGATGTTGTCTAGTGAAACAGCTGTGATTGCTGAGACAGGGGACTCATGGTTTAACTGCCAAAAATTGAAATTGCCTGAGGGATGTAGGTAAGTGTTGACAGAATGCGATTTGTTGTAGTTAAGTTTTCAGTTTTTCTTCATGTTGTTTACGGTGCTGATAAAATCTTGCCGACAGGTATGAGTTCCAAATGCAATATGGCTCAATTGGATGGTCGGTTGGTGCAGCTCTTGGATATGCACAAGCGGTTCCCGAGAAGCGAGTCATTGCTTGCATTGGTGATGGAAGCTTTCAGGTTTGTCTTACATAAATACTTAAAATGTGATTTCAAATCAACATACATGGTATTTTTTTTATCTCTCTCTTAAATGCTTTGCAGGTAACTGCGCAGGACGTATCAACAATGCTGCGATGTGGTCAGAATACAATCATCTTCCTTATAAACAACGGCGGATACACCATTGAGGTTGAAATTCATGATGGACCATACAATGTTATAAAGAACTGGAATTACACTGGATTGATTGATGCAATTCACAATGGCGAAGGAAAATGTTGGACTGCCAAGGTGAGTCTCATGACATTGTGATGTATACTCCTCAAACAGTCAAACGTCTGCTGTAACATGGATATATATAAGTGCTGATCCATGGATGATTCATTTTCAGGTATTCTGTGAAGAGGAGCTAGTTGAAGCAATTACCACAGCAACAGGACCAAAGAAAGACAGCTTGTGTTTCATTGAAGTTATTGTTCACAAGGATGACACTAGCAAAGAGTTGCTTGAGTGGGGTTCCAGGGTCTCTGCTGCCAATAGCCGTCCTCCAAATCCTCAGTAAACTTCAGAATCAACCTATTGTTGCTACATTGCTGAGATTTTAATTTGATTGTGAAATTTGAGATCCCTTTAGAGGTGTCATTTTACAGAATTTACTTTTATTGATGGCTTTCTTGTTTATGTAATTGAGTCTACTTGTTTGTATAAATTCAGTCACATGAAATAAATGGCGCACATCACTCTTTTTATTTTTTAATACTTTGCTGCTTCAAGATTCTTATGCATGGTTTCTGTTTGAGTAATAATCATGGTGGTCCCTAAATATGTTTGAATTTTACACTAGTTAATAGTCATTGAACATATCAAAGTTACAATAACATCCTCAAATGTGTCTTTTGTCAAAAAAATTATGATCTAACGGCCTAATGGGAGACATATTCTATGACGACCAAATTAATTAACTAAAGACATATTCGAAGACTAAACTGCATAGCGAAATATGCATTTAGGTTGTATACTGATTTTTATCTTCTTGCCTTTTGGTTCATGAGATGCAGAGAGAAGAAAAGCAGCCGAGTCATGTAACAGAGATTGAGTGAGAAAAGAAGAAAAGAGCACGAAGAGAGAAGAGATGAAATAGAGTACTCACCGGGGCTGTGCAATGGGAGACGGCATTGTTGGAGGCTGTGAGACGGTGTATAGGACACGAGCGGTGCTGTGTTGTGCGAACAGTGTGGTGGGACAGAATGGAAAAGAGGCAAAGTGGCAAATCCTAACTTTTTTTTATCAAACCATGTCTGACTTGCGTTCCTTTTATACTTCATATTCTTTTTTATTCTAAAAACCGTGTGCCGTATCTCTTATATTCAGCCTTATCATATGCCATATCAGTGTCATTCAGCCGTATCCCAAAAGTATCGGCCACATTTTAAAAATACATAAACTTTATCTGTCACATACTTCCCCTTTACGTATCGGACATGCATTGGTGTCGGATAAGTGTCACTGATACTTTGACCATATTGGAGAATCAGTGCTTCGGACTGAATTCTCTAGGACGTGTTTTATATGCTGTGCGGTGATTTAGTAATAACTTTTTTGCTTTAGCAATGAAATTGGGGTCATTTGTATTCTGGTGTATCTTCTTTTGGATAGAATGGTTACTTGAATTTATTTTTTTGACTAAGGTTACTTGAAATTTTAAAAATAAAATTACAGATAGTAAGATACTTTAACTGAACCTAAAAAACTTGACAGTAGAAAATACTTAAAAAAGATTAAACTCACAAAATCCACAATATTTTTGTCTGTTTGTTTTGTAGCTGTTGGAATGATGACTTTTGGAAGGAAGGAAGTTTCTTAGTTCTGTATGTGGAGCCCACACCATTCACTTTACTTCTCTCAGCCTGTTGTATATGAATTTGTCTTCCTTCCATGGACACAGTGCATACATCTTCTCATCATAACAGGAAGAAGTGAACCAATCTCTGAGTGGATTTTTGCAGGATTTCGGAGCAGATAGACTCAACTTCAATATTTTCAGGTGAGAACTTGTGATATATATACCATTTTATTTATGTGAATGATATTTTGACATCAAATATAGCAATTAAATGGTTAACACATTTCAAATATGTGATTACCATAGTTCGGTGGATGATTAATATATATATTTGCATATGTATATGTATACTTGAACACCTGAAAGTCGTGTTTTATGACGTTTATAACCGTGGTTAATTGTGTTTAGTGAATTGTTAACGAGTTAAGATACTTTGTTATATTCACTAACCATCACTAAATATAATTAACCACATATTTAAATTGTGCTAATCATCTGATTTGTTATCAAAATTTGATGTCAATTTTGTATGTCAAAGTAACAACTCTATTTATTTATACAGTTTCCACTATCAACATTTAGTACTAGTAAGCTCTAATTTACACACAATTTCATTTATTATACTATTATTATACATGTAGGGTAAGGAACTTCAATTTTTTCCATGGATTCTGATAGCATCCAAAGCTATAGATATAGATATGATGTGTTTATCAGTTTTAGAGGTGTTGACACCCGCAATACCTTTGTTGATCATCTCTACGCTCATCTCACTAGAAAAGGTATTTTGGCCTTCAAGGATGACAAATTGCTTCAGAAAGGTGAATCAATTTCAACTCAACTTCTACAGGCAATTAAAGATTCACGGGTATCTATCGTTGTCTTCTCAAAAGATTATGCTTCATCAACATGGTGTTTGGATGAAATGGCTGCTATTGATGAATGCAGTAAAAGATTGAAACAAGTTGTTTTCCCTGTTTTCTATGACATTGATCCATCTCATGTGAGAAAACAAAATGGAGTGTATGAGGATGCCTTTGTTTTACACACCGAGCAACTGAAACATGATCCAGACAAAGTTGCTCAATGGAAGAGTGCCATGGCCTCTTTGGCTGGATCAGCAGGTTGGGATGTTAGGGATAAGTAAGTATAAAGCATTCTTTTTGTTGTATTACATTCGTAATTAAGCATTTAGGTCGTTCAATTAATTTTTGTGTGTGTGCAACAGTCTAGTTTACAAATCAAGTTTGTTTGAGAAAATTGTATTTCTCTTCTCTATTGGGTGGAAGCATATTGCACATTTTTATCAATCACATTATATGCACTTACATATTATCTTATGCTGCTTCTTGTTTTTTTCCCTTGTTCTCTTATGTGAGAGTTAATTTAGTGATCTTATTTTCCCCTTTCTTTCAGGCCAGAGTTTGAAGAGATTGAAAAAATTGTCGAGGCTGTGATAAAAAAATTGGGTCATAAATTCTCAGGGTCTGCTAATGACCTTATTGGAATACAACCTCGTTTAGAAGCATTAGAAAGCCTTTTAAAACTAAGCTCAAAGAACAGTGGTTTTCAAGTTTTAGGAATATGGGGGATGGGCGGAATAGGAAAGACAACTCTTGCGACTGTCTTGTATGACAGAATCTCATATCAATTCGACGCTTGCTGTTACATTGAGAATGTAATTAAAATTTATGAAGATGGCGGTTCTATTGCTGTGCAGAAACAAATTCTTTGTCGTACTATAGAAGAAAAAATTCTAGACACACACAGTCCTTCTGAAATAGCAAGAATTGTAAGAAATAGGCTATGCAACATAAAGCTCCTTCTAGTTCTTGACAATGTTGATCAAATTGAGCAACTCCATGAATTGGATATAAAGCATGTATTGCTTCACCCAGAAAGTAGAATAGTCATAATCACTAGAGATGAGCATATTCTTAGAGCATATGGAGCAGATATAGTTTACGAGGTTGAATTGATGAATTGTAATGAAGCACATAAACTTTTGTGTAGAAAAGCCTTCATAAGTGATTATTCAAGCAGTACATTTGCAGAGCTGATTCCCGAGGTTTTAAAATATACTCAATGTCTTCCATTGACAATTAGAGTAATTGGTTCTTTCTTGCACTCTCGAAATGCCAAGCAGTGGAAAGCTACCTTGGATAGATTGCGGAATAGTCCACCGGACAAAATATTGAAAGTACTTCAGGTAAGTTATGATGGACTAGATGAGGAAGAAAAAGAAATATTTCTGCACATTGCTTGTTTCTTTAAAGGCGAGAGGAAGGATTATGTCAGCCGAATTCTAGATGCTTGTGGATTGCAGCCTGATATTGGAATTCCACTTCTTGCTGAAAAATCACTCATAGCCATTAAAAATGAGGAAATTCATATGCATGAAATGTTGCAAGTGTTGGGGAAGAAAATTGTTCAAGGACAACATCCAGATGAGCCGGGATTTTGGAGTAGGTTGTGGCTGTACAAGGATTTCCATTATGTGATGATGACTGAAAAGGTAACATATCTCTCCAAATATTTTCTTATTTCCATTAAATTATATCTTCAAATAATTATTTTATATTTCTAATATAAATAATTTAGTTAATATTTATTTGATACACGATTTTGGGTAAAAGAAAGAGCAAGTCAGGAAAAGTTTGTGTTCAAAGTGTAATTTAAGTTTCCTCACTCCAAGGAGACGAGTGAGGACTCCAACTACCAAGTCATTAAATGTGAGATCATTTGGTGCTTCAATTGATCGTTCTCTTAGGATTGGATGTAGTTCAATGCGTTATGGGTGATCGTTTGTCCAACGTAAATTCTCTAAAATTGATTTGGTTAATTGAGTTTGAAGTGACACAATATTATTGGATGTTTTTACTCTACAAGTAAATTTGATGTAAAACTTAGTGAAAATGTTTTAACCTAACGCAAGAGCACATATTATTATTTCTAGTCAAACCAATGTTTGCAAGCTAAATCAATTTTTAATGGCTGTAACCACATATCTGTATTTTTACTTGAAATTACGTTTGATAGATGAAAAATCAACCTGATAGTCTTAATTGTGAACTCTTAACAAATACTCAAATCATTTATCATCATTTACCTTTTTATTCCTTTTTACCATATGCTTATTCTTATTTTTCAGAAAGCAATAGAAGCTAAAGCCTTAATTCTAAATCGGAAAGAGGATGACTTGAACTTCAATGAGTTGAGGGCTGAAGATTTGTCAATAATGGAGCGCTTGAAACTGCTCATATTAAATCATCAGAATTTTTCAGGAAGGCTCACATTTCTTTCTAATTCCCTACATTATCTTTTGTGGAATGGTTACCCTTTCATTTCTTTGCCATCAAATTTTCAACCATATCACCTTGTTAAATTGAATTTGCCTAATAGCAGCGTTGAACAACTATGGACAGACGTCCAGGTACATTTAGTACTCTTTTCATCTACATGCTCCTAAATAAGCAGTTCAGAAATTAAATGAGGTAGCATTAAACAGTTGAAAAGTTACACCGTTTAAATATCTTGGATCCATTATACAAAAAGCTGGAGAAATAGAAGATGTAAAACATCGAATTCAAGTTGGGTGGTTGAAAGTACCGCTAAAGATGAAGGCCAAATTTTATTTTTTTTTGAACAAGCCAAGAAGGCAAAATTTTATTGATTCGGCTTAGGTGGTTTGAGCATATAGAGAGAAGATCTATTGATTCTACAGTAAGAAAAGTAGATTAGATGGACAGTAGTTAAATCACTAGAGATAGAAGAAGACCTAAAGAACTATAAGAAAAACTATTATGAAATCTAGAGATTAATAAGTTGGATAGAGATATATGATAGAACATTATGGCGTCGTTTAATCCTTGTAGTCAACCTCAGCGAGTGAGATAACGCTTGGTTGTTGTTGCGATGCAAGTTTGCCTATAAAATGTTTCGTTTTTGGTAATGTTATTAAAAAAATGTTTTCAAAATTAATGATGCATTTTGTTTTTCGAAAAGGCCTATTAATCTATTATTGCAATTGTGAAATCATACTAGAGTGAATTACTGAAATCCAAATTGTAATACAACAATACTAACATATAGATGGCTAATTCTCCGCTTCACAGCAATTACCATAAATCGAAAAGAGGATGACTTGAACTTCAATGAGTTCAGGAAGACACTCATTTCTTTCTAATTCCCTACGCTATCTTTTGTGGAATGGTTACCCTTTCATTTCATTGCCATTAAATTTTCAACCGTATCACCTTGTTGAACTGAATTTGCCTAATAGCAGCGTTGAACAACTATGGACAGACGTCCAGGTACATTTAGTACTCTTTTCATCTACATGCACCTAAATAAACAGTTCAGAAATCGCCTGAGTAACAGTTGAAACTCGCCTTAGGTGGTTTGAGCATATAGAGTGAAAATCTATTGATTCTATGTTAAGAAAAGTAGATTAGATGAACAGTAGTTAAATCACTAGAGATAGAAGAAGACCTAAAGAACTATAAGAAAAACTTTTATGAAATCTAGAGATTAATTAGTTGGATAGAGATATATGATAGAACATTATGGCATCGTTTAATCCTTGTAGCCAACCTCACCGAGTGAGATAATGCTCGGTTGTTGATGCGATGCAAGTACGCTTATAAAATGTTTCGTTTTTGGTAATGTTATATAAAAAAATGTTATAAAATGTTTCGTATAAGCATGACCCTTTTAAAATTAATGTTGCATTTTGTTTTCGAAAAGGGCTATTAACCTATTATTGTAATTGTGAAATCATACTACTAGACTGAATTACTGAAATCCAAGTTGTAATACAACAATACTAACGTATAGATGGCTAATTCTCCACTTCACAGCAATTACCATATTTGAAAAGGATGGATCTGAGCAACTCTAAAAATCTCAAGATGACCCCATGCTTTAAAGGGATGAAGAATCTTGAGCGACTAGATTTTGCAGGATGCATAAGCTTATGGCATGTTCATTCATCAATTGGACTTCTTACAGAACTTAAATTCTTGAGTTTGCAGAACTGTAGCAGTTTGATCTGCTTTGATTTTGGCAGTAAATCAAAGTCAAGTTCTCTGAGAGTTTTGTGTCTCTCTGGTTGCACAAAACTTGAAAATACTCCCGATTTCAGTGGATTATCAAATCTTGAGTATCTTGACATGGATCAATGTACAAGTTTATATACAATTCATAAATCTATTGGGGATCTTACAAAGCTTAGATTCTTAAGTTTGAGAGGCTGCACAAATCTTGTCAGATTACCTGACAGCTTTAACGATATGACATTTCTTATGACACTAGATTTATGGGGCTGCTCTAAATTTACGAATCTTCCACTGGGATCTATATTCGGTTCTCAAACTCAACAATCTTTGATTTTTATCGATTTGAGCTTTTGCAATATTTCTCATATACCAATGCTATTGGAGAATTAAGGGGTTTGGAGAGACTAAATTTACAGGGCAATAACTTCACTGGACTACCTTCTGCCATCTATGGACTTTCCAGTCTATCATATTTAAACTTGTCTCATTGCCACGAGCTTTGTAGTTTACCTATGCTCCCATTTCAAAGTGGTCAAACAAATTCAGTGGGAAGATATTTTAAAACAATGTCTGGATCCCGTGATCACAGGTCAGGATTGTATATTTTTGATTGTCCCAAGCTGAAGTTAAGACCCAGAAGTTCAAAATACTTACCATTTAAATGGCTAAAAAGACTAGTTGAGGTGCGCATTATGCCTACCATACCTTTCACCTCTATCCAGTTTTACAGTCATTCATTTTTTCTCTTGTTTTAATACTTGTCATTTTGTTTGGTACTAGGAACCTCATCACTTCCGGTGTGGCTTTGACAGTATTCTTCCTTGGTTTGATTACCTATATAGTGCAAATAGTGGTGTTCCTCTTTGGTTTGATCACCGATTTTACAGGATTTCAATAATAAGGATAAAGGAGTCTGATCTTCATCTCGACTGGCTCGGCTATGTTTTTTCTATAGTGTTTCAGGTGAATAATCATTCTGCAGTGTATGGTTCTAAACACCAATCGCTTTCCACAACACTGCCACATCCTTTTTATCTTTCTTTTGAAAGCGAATATACAGAAGAATGCTTTGAAATGCCACTTAATTTGGAGCGGGGTATGGTTGATGGAAAATATTATCTTTGGACAATCTATATTTCTTGGGACGACTGCCATTTTGTGAAAACAGGAGCGCAAATAACATTTAAAGCTAGCCAAAGAGTGATTATGAAGGAATGGGGGCTGCACATGCTTACCAAGAAAAACATAGAGGGCTCAGAAGAAGAGATAACAACACTAAGATATAAGTATCCGAGAAAAGATCATCCTATACAGGTCATTGATAATGTAGTGGAAAGCAACAACAAATTTGAGCCTAAAATCCAGCTTCCTTACAACTGGTTAGTATCTGATGAAGATGAAGCCGTGATTGATGAAACTAAGAGGAAAGAAATTGATCTTTCTAATCTAGGCCTTTTGACAAATTAGGTAAACCTTGTTTATCTAAGAATTTCTCTTCAATTAATATGTTGAGGACATGTTTCCTAATTTAACTATTGATCAGTTCTTTCAATCCCTGCTCATATATGAATACGTAGCTGTAAAATAGGAAGTTGGATTGCAGATTTACACAAGGATTGGTGATTATTTTTTCTATGAGATGCAGTTATGGTTTCTCTGATATTTAATTTGGATTGACATTCCATCCTATCTACTCTCTTCAAGTCTTCTTGTTAGCTTGTGTGGCTAAGCCCAATAATTTATATGGACTACATGGACAAATGTGCAATAAAGTGCAGTAGGGTTTTATACTTCAAAGTGATTATTTTTTTATGCCCTTTTATTTGTCTGTTTTTGATTCAATGTTTAGAGTTTTTTATTGTTGGGTTGGGATTAATATTCAGATTGTTTTTAATCGTCATAAGTTTTGTCTAATGGTGAACACTCCGGTACACAACTGAGGTGGATAATTCTGATAGGTCCAAAAATTAATAAATACTATTTGTGAACCCATCACAATTATCCACTTCAGCGGTAAACGAGTCTATTTTAGCTAAATATATATTTGCCTATTAGAATGAGTACTACACTTTGACCTAAGTAAATATACAAAAGTATGAAGAATGAATAGAGCAACTTTAAATTTTCATTTCTAAAATACATTCCATATTTTGAAGTTACAGCTAAGTGTCATGCTTTAAAAAAGGGGTTTTCATGTTAAAATTCCATCTGGTTTGGACTTAACATATGTGAATTTGTGTCATTCTGGCTTTGTGGGACAGATTCCAATAGAGAAGTAAATATGCAACATAACATGCTCCATTGAAACATTCCTAAATTTCCAGAATCATGTGCTCTAAGAAAACTAGATCTCAATGGGAATTAAATGGAGGGTCCAATTCCCAACTCTCTTGAATTGCAACTCATTAGAGGTGTTAGATTTTGGAAATAATCAGATTAATGATACATTTACATGCTTAGAATTTTTTTGTAAGTAATTTATTGGCAAAAATTTCACCCATAAGCTACAATTTCACCAATAAAATGAATAAGTTGATTGGAACTTCGGCTCCTGCATATAAAATATGTTATTCTTATCAACTGAACTAAGGTCACGAGAATATATTTGAATATTTATATTCCTTGATATAAAATTGGGTTGAAATTTCTTAGTTCACATGTTGAACCATAGTCCAACCGACTGAGTCACGATTAATTCAACACATTTTTATTTTGACTTAGATGCAATTTTCGTCTTTCTACTTTCAATTTTTTGAAACTTTGGCCCTCCTATTTTAAAAATCAATTTTTTATCGTCTATTTTAATTTTTCTTGAGAGTTGGTCTTTCATTCCATTTAAGAGTCAATTTTGATTATATGGGTGGAATTGCACACTTGACAATGAATTATATTATAAACAAAATGATGAGCAAAAAAATTTGTCAATTATTAATTAATATATTTAACATTTTCTATAGTTTTTTTTTTTTTAAATATCTTTATTGAAATAGAGGAATAATATTTTGGCATAGTGTCACATCATTAATTACATTGGCACATCATTATTGGAGTTGCACAAAATTGACTCTGAAATTCACCTTTTTTTACCCTCTATTTTACCATTAAATAATAACTAAGTTTGATCTGTGTTTCTTTAACTCTTAACAAATCTATTCAGTTTCAAAATTAACTAAATATAAATAAAACAACATGATAAATAGTTAAATTAATTATATTTTAAAATCTTAAATCAATTTTTTTTATATTTGTAGTCACTTATTTAACCCAAATAATCGTATGAACTTTTTGTTATAAATAATCTAATGAATAGAATTCCACTCTCACAAAATGAATAAATAGAATATTTAGAATTCAAAACTCAATTTGAAAGGACAGGAAGTCACTATGATATTTTATGTTATGTTACTTTCCGAGAAGACCCAAAGGTGAAATGAATGAAGACTTTTTGGAAGGGGGGAAGCTTCTGAGAAACCACACCCTTCACTTTGAGAAGTGCTTCTCTTTTCACTGCAATGCATCAACTCATCATAACAATTAGAAGTGAACCAAACTCTGAGTGAATTTTTGAGAGAGAAGTGTAAGGGCACTGTTGCTCTAAGCCCGGATTTCAGTGAAGACAGAACTCAACTTCAAAATTTTCAGGTAACAACTTATTCTATATTATTATATATCATTGTATTTATGAGAAATTGTGGTATTCATTCTCGTTTAGCTCTTGCAATCACAACCAGCAATGGTTGAAATTAAAAAGAGAAAGGAACCTAACTTAGAGATGTTAGGAAAGGCTACGTCAATGGTTTTATATTATAGAAATATAAAACCATTGACGTAGCCTTTCCTAACAAGAGAGAGGTAAGCTAGATCCTATCCCAACCTACATATTTTGACACAAAATTTGGCAAAAATTAGATGGTTAACACAGTTCAAACAAGTGGTTAATGCAGTTGAGTGAATTGTTAATGAATATAACTAAGTTTTGTTGCTCATTAACTATCCACCGAACACAATTAAAGTTGACTTCATGAACCACGATTTTCAAATGTATATTTGAACACAAATTTGTGGACACATTGATTGTTGTGACAATTGTGAGGTGAGTTAAGTTCCACATTGCTTAGAAAAGTGCAGGTTGAACACTTTATAAGTGAGATGACACATAAACCTAACGCCTTAAGGTTTTGAGTAAAAAGTGTGGTGTACAGCTCACTTGTGAAATTGTTCTAAGCCCAATGTGCATGATCCTATATTTTAACACGTTGAATACCTGAAATTTTTGGTTGATTACGTTCAAAATCATCATTAATTGTGTTGGGTGAATGATTAATAAGTTATGACATTGTTATATTCATTAACTATTTACTAAACATAATTAATCACATATTTATATTGTGTTAACCATCTAGTTTATTGTCAAAAATTGAAATTTTTAATTAATAACTTACACTATCAATATCTTATAGACTAATACTCTAATTTACATATAATTTCATTTGTTATACTATCATTATACCTGTAGGGTAGGGGAGGTATGGCCTCAATTTCTTCAATGGATTCTGATAGCATCCAAAGCTATAGATATGATGTGTTTATCAGTTTTAGAGGTGTTGACACCCGCAATACCTTTGTTGATCATCTCTACGCTCATCTCACTAGAAAAGGTATTTTGGCCTTCAAGGATGACAAATTGCTTCAGAAAGGTGAATCAATTTCAACTCAACTTCTACAGGCAATTAAAGATTCGCGGGTTTCTATTGTTGTCTTCTCAAAAGATTATGCTTCATCAACATGGTGTTTGGATGAAATGGCTGCTATTGATGAATGCAGTAAAAGATTAAAACAAGTTGTTTTCCCTGTTTTCTGTGACATTGATCCATCTCATGTGAGAAAACAAAATGGAGTGTATGAGGATGCCTTTGTTTTACACACCGAGCAACTGAAACATGATCCAGACAAAGTTGCTCAATGGAAGAGTGCCATGGCCTCTTTGGCTGGATCAGCAGGCTGGGATGTTAGGAATAAGTAAGTATAAAGTATTCTTTTTGTTGTATTACATTCGTAATTAAGCATTTAGGTCGTTCAATTAATTTTTTTGTGTGTGCAACAGTCTAGTTTACAAATCAAGTTTGTTTGAGAATATTGTATTTCTCTTCTCTATTGGGTGGAAGCATATTGCACATTTTTATCAATCACATTATATGCACTTACATATTATCTTATGCTGCTTTTTTTTTTTCTTCCCCTTGTTCTCTTATGTGAGAGTTAATTTAGTGATCTTATTTTCCCCTTTCTTTCAGGCCAGAGTTTCTAGAGATTGAAGAAATTGTTGAGGCTGTGATAAAAAAATTGGGTCATAAATTCTCAGGGTCTGCTGATGACTTTATTGGAATACAACCTCGTTTAGAAGCATTAGAAAGCCTTTTAAAACTAAGCTCAAAAAATGGTGGTTTTCAAGTTTTAGGAATATGGGGGATGGGCGGAATAGGAAAGACAACTCTTGCGACTGTCTTGTATGACAGAATCTCATATCAGTTTGACGCTTGCTGTTACATTGAGAATGTTCGCAAAATTTATGAAGATGGCGGTTCTATTGCTGTGCAGAAACAAATTCTTTGTCGTACTATAGAAGAAAAAATTCTAGACACACACAGTCCTTCGGAAATAGCAAGAATTGTAAGAAATAGGCTACACAACATAAAGCTCCTTGTAGTTCTTGACAATGTTGATCAAATTGAGCAAATCCATGAATTGGATATAAAACATGTATTGCATCACCCGGAAAGTAGAATACTCATAATCACTAGAGATGAGCATATTCTTAGAGCATATGGTGCAGATATAGTTTACGAGGTCGAATTGATGAATTGTATTGAAGCTCATAAACTTTTGTGTAGAAAAGCCTTCATAAGTGATTATTCAAGCAGTACATTTGCAGAGCTGATTCCTGAGGTTTTAAAATATACTGAATGTCTTCCATTGGCAATTAGAGTAATAGGTTCTTTCTTGCATTCTCGAAATGCCAAGCAGTGGAAAGCTACCTTGGATAGATTGCGGAATAGTCCGCCGGACAAAATATTGAAAGTGCTTCAGGTAAGTTATGAAGGACTAGAAGAGGAAGATAAAGAAATATTTCTGCACATTGCTTGTTTCTTTAAAGGAGAGAGGAAGGATTATGTCAGCCGAATTCTAGATGCTTGTGGATTGCAGCCTGATATTGGAATTTCACTTCTTGCTGAAAAATCACTCATAGCCATTAAAAATGAGGAAATTCATATGCATGAAATGTTGCAAGAGTTGGGGAAGAAAATTGTTCGAGGACAACATCCAGACGAGCCAGGATTTTGGAGTAGGTTGTGGCTTTACAAGGATTTCCATTATGTGATGATGACTGAAAAGGTAACATATCTCTCCAAGTAGTTTAATTTTTTTTTTTTATTTTCTTATTTCCATTAAATTATATCTTCAATAATTATTTTATATTTTTAATATTAATAATCAGGAAAAGTTTGTGTTCAAAGTGCAATTTAAGTTTCCTCACTCCAAGGAGACGAGTGAGGACTCCAACTAACAAGTCATTAAATGTGAGATGATTTGTTGCTTCAATTGATCGTTCTCTTAGGATTGGATGTAGTTCAATGCGTTATGGGTGATCCTTTGTCCAACGTAAATTCTCTAAAATTGATTAGGTTAATTGAGTTTGAAGTGACACAATATGATTGGATGTTTTTACTCTACAAGTAAATTTGATGTAAAACTTAGTGAAAATATTTTAACCTAACGCAAGAGCACTTATTATTATTTCTAGTCAAACCAATGTTTGCAAGCTAAATCAATTTTTAATGGCTGTAACCACATATCTGTATTTTTACTTGAAATTACGTTTGATAGATGAAAAATCAACCTGATAGTCTTAATTGTGAACTCTTAACAAATACTCAAATCATTTATCATCATTTACCTTTTTATTCCTTTTTACCATATGCTTATTCTTATTTTTCAGAAAGCAATAGAAGCTAAAGCCTTAATTCTAAATCGGAAAGAGGATGACTTGAACTTCAATGAGTTGAGGGCTGAAGATTTGTCAAAAATGGAGCACTTGAAATTGCTAATATTAAATCATCAGAATTTTTCAGGAAGACCCTCATTTCTTTCTAATTCCCTACGTTATCTTTTGTGGAATGGTTACCCTTTCATTTCTTTGCCATCAAATTTTCAACCATATCACCTTGTTGAATTGAATTTGCCTAATAGCAGCGTTGAACAACTATGGACAGACATCCAGGTACATTTAGTACTCTTTTCATCTACATGCTCCTAAATAAAAAGTTCAGAAATTAAATGAGGTAGCATTAAACAGTTGAAAAGTTACACGGTTTAAATATCTTAGATCCATTATACAAAAAGCTGGAGAAATAGAAGATGTAAAACATCGAATTCAAGTTGGGTGGTTGAAATAGATGAGGGATTAGGTGTTTTATGTGATACGAAAGTACCGCTCAAGATGAACGCAAAATTTTATTGATTCGGCTTAGGTGGTTTGAGCATATAGAGAGAAGATCTATTGATTCTACAGTAAGAAAAGTAGATTAGATGGACAGTAGTTAAATCACTAGAGATAGAAGAAGACCTAAAGAACTATAAGAAAAACTATTATGAAATCTAGAGATTAATAAGTTGGATAGAGATATATGATAGAACATTATGGCGTCGTTTATTCCTTGTAGCCAACCTCAGCGAGTGAGATAACGCTTGGTTGTTGTCGCGATGCAAGTTCGCGTATAAAATGTTTCGTTTTTGGTAATGTTATTAAAAAAGGTTTTCAAAATTAATGATGCATTTTGTTTTCCGAAAAGGCCTATTAATCTATTATTGCAATTGTGAAATCATACTAGAGTGAATTACTGAAATCCAAATTGTAATACAACAATACTAACATATAGATGGCTAATTCTCCGCTTCACAGCAATTACCATATTTGAAAAGGATGGATCTGAGCAACTCTAAAAATCTCAAGATGACCCCATGCTTTAAAGGGATGAAGAATCTTGAGCGACTAGATTTTGCAGGATGCATAAGCTTATGGCATGTTCATTCATCAATTGGACTTCTTACAGAACTTAAATTCTTGAGCTTGCAGAACTGTAGCAGTCTGATCTGCTTTGATTTTGGCAGTAAATCAAAGTCAAGTTCTCTGAAAGTTTTGTGTCTCTCTGGTTGCACAAAACTTGAAAATACTCCCGATTTCGGGGGATTATCAAATCTTGAGTATCTTGACATGGATCAATGTACAAGTTTATATACAATTCATAAATCTATTGGGGATCTTACAAAGCTTAGATTCTTAAGTTTGAGAGGCTGCACAAATCTTGTCAGATTACCTGACAGCTTTAACGATATGACATTTCTTATGACACTAGATTTATGGGGCTGCTCTAAATTTACGAATCTTCCACTGGGATCTATATTCAGTTCTCAAACTCAACAATATTTGATTTTTATCGACTTAAGCTTTTGCAATATTTCTCAAGTACCTGATGCTATTGGAGAGTTAAGGGGTTTGGAGAGACTAAATTTACAGGGCAATAACTTCACTGAACTACCTTATACCATCGAAAGACTTTCCAGTCTATCATATTTAAACTTGTCGCATTGCCACGAGCTTTGTAGATTTCCTATGGTCCCGTTTGAAAGTGGTCAGACAGATTCAGTGGGACAATATTTTAAAACAATGTCTGGATCCCGTGATCACAGGTCAGGATTGTATACTTTTGATTGTCCCAAGCTGAGTGTAAATTATCTTGAGATACAGTCACGTTTTTCCGTCCCCAATTTCAGTAAAGCAGTGAGAAAAGCAGAATACTTTTCATTTAGATGGCTAAAAAGACTAGTTATGGTGCGTATTATGCCTACCATACCTTTCCCCTCTATCCAGTTTCACAGTCAGTCATTTTTTCTCTTGCTCTAATACTTATCATTTTGTTTGGTACTAGGAACCTCATCACTTCCGGTGTGGCTTTGACAGTATTCTTCCTTGGGTTCACAGTGTTCCTTTTTGGTTTGATCACCAGTTTGACAGGGTTTCAATAATAAGGATAAAGGAGTCTGATCTTCATGAAGACTGGCTCGGCTATGTTTTTTGTATAGTGTTTGAGGTGAATAATCATTCTGCAGTGTCTGGTTCTCAACATCAATCACTTTCCTCAACACTGCCACATCCTTTTTATCTTTCTTTTGAAAGTGAACATACGGAAGAATTCTTTGAAATGCCACTTAATTTGGAGCGGGGAATGGTTGATGGACAAAATTATGTTTGGACAATCTATATCTCTCAGGACCACTGCCATTTTGTGAAAACAGGAGCGCAAATCAGATTTAAAGGCAGCCAAAGAGTGATTATGAAGGAATGGGGGTTGCACATGCTAACCAAGAAAGACATAGAGGACATAGAGGACATAGAGGGCTCAAAAGAAGAGATAACAACACTAAGATATAAGTATCCGAGAAAAGATCATCCTATACAGGTCATTGACAATGTAGTGGAAAGCAACAACAAATTTGAGCCTAAAATCCAGCTTCCTTACAACTGGTTAGTATCTGATGAAGATGAAGCCGTGATTGATGAAACTAAGAGGAAAGAAATTGATCTTTCTAATCTAGGCCTTTTGACAAATTAGGTAAACCTTGTTTATCTAAGAATTTCTCTTCAATTAATATGTTGAGGACATGTTTCCTAATTTAATTATTGTTGAGGACAAATGCAATATGCCCTTTTCACATTGTGTTATTTTTGAAGAGTTTATTTTGTATTTTTGATACAATGTTTAGAGTTTTTTGTCATTTGGTTGGGAATATTGTTCAGATTGTTTTTAATCATTATAAGTTTTGTGTAATTGACTATATTTAGTAACTCTGCAATTTCCGCCGGCTGAAACACTTACGTGTTAAGGGTTGAGCAAATCTCTTCTTTTTGTTACAAAATACAGTCACAAAAACATGTAATGTGAACCACACCGTTTGGCAAAACTGTTTTATCTTCAAAATCTAGTGCAGATACAACTCTTTGGCTCATTATCTTTCATGGTTTCTAATTCCATCTGAGAAAATTAATTAGGATAACCTGTCTTTTTCTGCTAGTGAACTATAGCTTTTACGTTGTATATTAGTGGTTCCTCTGTGTCATAAGATGATAAGTGCAAAGTGCAAACAAATCTATTTTAGCTAAATCTATATTTGGCTATTAGAATGAGTACTACACTTTGATTTAAGTAAATATACAGAAGTGTGAAGAATGAATATAACAACTTTGAATTTTCCTTTCAAAAATACATTCCATATTTTGAAATTACAGTTAAGTGTGATGCTTTTAAAAGGGTGGTTTCAAGTTAAATTTCCAGCTAAAAAGATAATATAATAGAAAACAAACTAGATTTGTCTTTGATAAATTTTATTAAGGCACATTAGTTTAATTTAGACACCACCTTTAATCCTTAAGAATCACAAATGTTAGTAATATTAGTCTTCAAGTTCTAATACATCAACTGTCAACTGTGAATTTTCAAGAACTAACATTACTACACTTTATAGCCACAATTTCTTGCCTCATTAAAGTGACTTTTCAGAAACTTAACACAGCAAAATTACGGCATTCTCCTGAAGGACACATACAACTCACTATGAACATAAGCTTCTCTTTAATATGTTTTATTTGGGAAGTTTGGCCACAAACAGAAACCAAACACAAACAAACAGCAGCTGACCAAAATATTACACATACCACAACCAACAACTAAATACTAAATGTAAATAGTCACACTACTTGGACCATACAATGGATACTATCCAACAAAAAACACACCAGAATACAAATGACCCTAATTTCATTCCTAAAGTAAACAAGTTCCCCTCCAAATCACTGCACAGCACATAAAACATGTACTGAAGAACTCACAAAAAAGACAACAGGACACAATCTTCTCCTCAGTTTCAGCCCTTCTCAATCTTAAGAGGGAACATGCATATTTTGTCTCCTCATTCCCAACTTCAACAACATCATCCATCTTGACCCTTACACCAAAGCAAACAAATTCAATGTTTACTTTCCTTTTTGAATGGGTGACCTATTCCGAATCAAGACCATCTAATTTGGAGGTAGAGGAGTCATAAGCAGCTCAAAATCAATTTTCTGCATTAAATTACATTACATGGAAAAGCAATTAGAACTGAAAAAACAATTTGGCACTTACAATAGAAGGTTCTTCAGCGTCTATCATTCCATTTGGAAACTACTGGTTTAATCTATAAGGACTGAAGTTTGTGAAACAGTACTACTGGAAAAAAAAAGCAATGAAGTACTACTATGAAAGTGACTGGATACACAATTGTTATGTAATTTGTGTAATTGTTCAGAAATCATAATCGTCATCCTTGTGATTTCCTATTGTACATCTTCATATATGCAGGGACAGAACAATAATTAAATTATGAAACATGTTTCAACATATTAATTGAGAAATTCTTAGATAAATTTTGTTTACATAAGCTAGATGCACTATAATAATAATAATGTACTGACACATCATTAATTATAGTAGTTAATAATTAATTAAATATGTTAATTAATTGTTAATATTGTGTCATTGGTTGAAGATGATATTACCCTCAGGCTTGGAAAAGAAACTGTGATTTCACTGCGGTCTTCCTGTCAAAAGGCCTAGATTAAAGAGATCAATTTCTTTCCCCTTGGCTGTATCATTCTCAACACATTCATCAACTGAAACTAACCAATTGTAAGGAAGTTGGATTTTTGGCTCAAAGCTGCTGCTGCTGCTGGTTTCTTCCATTTTATAAAACTTTAAATGAGGATCTGTTCTCGGTTTCCATTCTGAGGCCTCGATGTCTTCTTTGGTTATGAGGCGCAACCCACATTCCTTCATAATTAAATTTTGGCGGGCTTTAAATTTGATTTGAGCGCCTGTTTTTATAAAGTGACAGTGTTCCAGCGAGATATAGATTATCCAAAGATACTTTGAGCCATGAATCTCATTCCCTTCCAAATTAAGTGGCATATCAAAGTGTTCTTCAGTGTGTGTACTTTCAAAAGAAAGATAAAAAGGATATGGCATTGACAGTGATGACGAGGGTGATTGATGTGATGAACCAGATACTTCAGAACAATTATTCACCTCAAATGCTACACAAAAAACAAAACCAACCCAATCAAAATGCATATCAGAGAAGGGTATCGATGTCCATACTCTTAAACCCCCATTAAATCGGTGATCGAACCAATGTGGAATAGTAGGAATAGGATATTCACGACAGT
The DNA here is from genome assembly GCA_951799995.1 of Trifolium subterraneum. Lineage (NCBI taxonomy): Eukaryota > Viridiplantae > Streptophyta > Magnoliopsida > Fabales > Fabaceae > Trifolium > Trifolium subterraneum. The sequence continues at coordinate 44,559,366 of OX637464.1, read as the reverse complement.
CCATGTTTGTCCAATGCCAAGGAAGAACAATGTCAAAGCCACACCGGAAGTGACGAGGTTCCTGGTACCAGATGAAAAATCACATAGGTATATAAGATTATTGGTGCGAGAGAGATGTGTGACAGAGTGAAAAAGGGGGAAGAAATATAAAATGCAATTGCAGTCAATCTTATATATTAGCCAATAAAAATGGAAAGCAACTTGACAGATAATGATCAGTTGACTTAAGGGTCAATAGAAAATATATATAATCCAAATATGATGAATAGAGCAAAGATACCTTTTCAAAATACCTTGTAATAACGAAGCACTGTCTAACGGGGGAATAGGGAAATATATAAGCACAAAAGTACAACAAATTTAAATATATTGTGTAGTAAGAGAATCAGTTGAAGGAAGGCAAAGTACACACCTGAACTAGTCTCTGTACCCATTCAAATTGAATGTCTTCAATTACATCTTTGTGGAGCTCTTCTTTGCACGGGAACAAGTGTTCGGCCACCTTGGGACAGTCAAAAACATATAATCCAGACCTATTATCACGGGATCCAGATGTTGTTTTAAAATATCTTCCCACCAATAATGGGTCACTTTCTGTTGGGAGGTTAGGCAAACATTCAAGACTGTGGCAATGAGACAAGTTTAAGTATGCTAGACTGAAAAGCCTATTGATGGTAGAAGGAATTGTAACAAAGTTATTTCCCTGAAGATTTAGTCTTTCTAAACACCTTAAGTCTCCAATAGCATCAGGTAATTCAGAAATATTGCAAAAGCTTAAGTCCAGAAAAATCAAAGATTCCAGGGGTGAGGAACAATCAAAAAATCTCAGGGGAAGATTGGTAAATATTGAGCAGCCATATAGATCTAGAGTTGTAAGAGATGCCATGTTATTAAGGCCGTCAGGTATTCCAACAAGATTTGTGCAATATCTCAAACTCAAAAATCGAAGCTTTACAAGAGCCCCAATGGATTCATGAATTGTGGATAAACTTGTACATTGATCCATATCAAGGTACTCAAGATTAAATGCTCTGGTAAAATCTGGAGGATTTTCAAGTTTGGTGCACCCAGAGAGACGAAGAACTATTAACGAACTTAAACTGGATACGCCGTTGAAGTCAAGTCTTACCAAACTACTACAGTTTTGCAAACTCAAGAATACAAGTTTTGTAAGAAGTCCAATTGATGGATCAACCTGCGACAAGTTTATGCATCCTGTTAAATCTAGCCGCTCAAGATTTTGGATCCCTTCAAAACTTGGTGTCATACCGAGATTTTTAGAGTTGCTCAGATCCATCCTTTTCAAATAGGGGAGATACTGTGAAGCGAGAATTAACAACTGACATATTAGTATGTTGTAGTAAAACTATAATTTCATTAATTCGCTCTAGTTAGGTATCAAAGTTGCAAATTACAACAATCGTCAAATCATTTCCCACCTAATGTAATCAGCAACGCTATTAAGTCATATAACATGGAAAAACCATTTATTAAATACAGTTTAATTTTAGTTCATTATTATGTGTAGAGTTTTGAAAAACTCGTGCAATCATTTACATCATTAAAATATATTGACCAGGTAATAATCACCAAAGAAAACAATATTTGTTATTTAATTTCAAAAAATTGTATCACCATGGAATAAATATGGAAGAAAGAATAAAGTACCTGGATGCCTGTCCATAATGTTTCCACTCTGCTATTAGGCATATTCAATTCAACAAGGTCAGATGGCTGAAAATCTAATGGCAGAGAAGTGAAAGGATAGCCATCCCATGAAAAATAACATAAGGAATTGGAAAGTGATATGGGACTTCCTGAAAAATTCTTATGATATAATATGAGCAGTTTCAGTCGTTGCATTTTTGATAAATCGTCAGCACTCAAGGTATTGAAACTCAAGCCATCCTCCTTTTGATCAAGAACTATAGCTTTAACTTCTATTTCTCCCTGAAAATTTAAGAATAAGCGCATTGTAAAAGGAAATAAAATAGTACTATCATTCGAATTAACTAAATTCTTTTTTGTTAGAAATACGGAGTATAAAATTATTATCTGCAAAAAGATATAAATATAAATGGGAAAACCATAGAATCTGTTCAGAAAGATATGTTACCGTTTTAGTCCTCATCGCACGATGGAAATCACTGTAAAGCCATAATCTACTCCAGAACCCTGGCTCGTCACTATGTTGTCCCCGAACAACTTGCTTCCCCAACTCTTGCAACATTACATGCATATGGATTCCCTCGTTTCTAAGGGTTATGAGCGATTTTTCAACAAGAAGTGAAATTCCAATGTTTGGGTACAATCCACAAGCATCTAAAATTTTCCTTACATAATCGTCCCTCTCCCCTTCAAAGAAACAAGCAATATGCAGAAATATCTCCCTCTCTCTTTGCTCTAGTCCCTCAAAACTTGTCTGAAGCACTTTCATAATTCCACTATTTGGATTATTCTTCCATCCATCCAAGGTAGCTTTCCACTGCATAGCATCTCGTCTATACAAGAAAGAACCCATTACTCCAATCGCTAATGGAAGAAGTTCAGCATGTTTTAGTACCTCATGAACCAGCCCTTCAAAAAAGATGTTTGAATGATCTTTTTTGAAAGCTTTTCTACACAAAAGTTTATGAGCGTCATTTTCATTCATGAATGGAGCCTTATAAATTACATCTGCATCATACTGTTTTAGAATATGCTCATCTCTAGTGGTTATGATTATTCTACTTCCTGCAAGAAGAGACTTGGGGTCTATATTCAATTCCAGCAGTTGCTCATATTGTTCAACATCGTCAAGCACTACAAGAAGCTTTATGTCACACAGCCTATTCATTACAATTCCCGATATTTCAGAAGGACTGTATACATCTAGATTTTTTTCTTCCATAGTTTGACAAAGAATTCTTTTATGCACAGCAGTAGCACCGCCATATCTACCACCACTATTTCTATAAATGTCGCTAAAGTTTTCAATAAAACAGCTAGCATCAAACTGATATGAGATTCTGTCATACAAGACAGATGCAAGAGTTGTCTTCCCTATTCCACCCATCCCGCATACTCCCAAAACTCGAATGTCATCCTCCTTCGAGTTTAGTTTTAAAAGGCTTTCTAATGCTTCTACACGAGGTTGTATTCCAATAAGGTCGTTAGCAAACTTTGAGAATTTATGACCCAATTTTTTTATTGCAGTCTGAACAATGTGTTCAATCTCTGAAAACTCTTGCCTGATATAAAGGAAGAAATGAGATCAAAACAAGGGGGAAAAGGCAACACATAAGATTATATATACTAACAAATTAACAATAGTAACAAATATAACAGTTGTCGATCAAAAATGTTGTATTTGCTTCTGCCCAAAAGGGAAATTTTTTAATTTGATCAAATAAACTTGTGATATGTAAACAGTGCAGTCAATCACGAATCACAAAATAGTAGTTTTCTCAAATTCCGCTATACTACACTACAGTGCCATTATAGCCGCTATTTGACACATTTTGTACTAATTGCACATTGCAGAATAATAGTGATTTCCTCAAATTCTGCTATGCTACAACATTATATAATCCCACTATTTGACAACTTTGTACATAAAACAGTTGGGTGTTAAAATGGATGGATTTTGATTAGATTGTTAATGGATGGATCAAAATAATCCATTAATCTATTAACAATCCATTAAAATTCATTCAAAGAATCTAATCCAATCCATCCGATAAAATCCATCTAATCCATACAATTTCATCTTTCCAATGGATGGATATCCAGTCCATCAACAAAATTAATTTAAATATTATTGTTTAATTTCATACAAAACTAATAATTGGATTTGTAATTAAATACTATTGTTTAATTTCATAAAAAAATAGGAGTTTAATTGTGGTGCACCGTCGGTGTAACATTTTTTTACACATGCATCCAATGATATGTTGCCAAATCATTTAATGAATATGACACATCATGTGTTTTTAAACATAATACATGATGTGTTGGTATATTATTGGATGCATGTGTAAAATAACTTTACACTGACAGTGTATATAAATTAAATTTAAAAAACAGTATTTTAATTTATTTATTTTTTAAAAAATTGTGGTGTTTTACGGTAAAAATAGAAAAAAAAAAATAATAATTATGAAGGAATAATCCATTGGATTTTTAAAAGTTGTTAGATGGATCAAATCTATCCATTTAAAATGGATGGATGGCATGAATTTAAAAATGCATGAATTTAGATAGATAATGGATAAAATTGACACCTCTAAGTTGGTTATACGTCAAAACTCAATTAAACACCAAAATATGTAAAACAGCAAAGAAAACCTTTATACTTACTTGTTTCTAACATCCCAACCAACTAATTTAGCCAAACAAGTCATAGCTCTCCTCCACCGAGTAACCTTCTCCAAATCATATCCAAACTGCTTAGTGTGTAAAACAAACGCACTCTCGTAAACTCCAATCTGATTTCTTACATGAGAGGGATCAACATCATAGAAAACAGGAAAAACAATTTGTTTCAATTCAGCACGGCAATCAGCAATAGCGGCCATTTCATCCAAACACCAAGTAGATGAAGCATAATCTTTCGAGAAAACAACGATAGAAATCCGTGAATGTTTAATTGCTTGCAAAAGTTGAGGTGAAATAGATTCACCTTTCTGAAGCTCTTTGTCATCTTTGAAAGTGGAAATACCTTTTCTGATGAGATGAGAGTATAGATGATCAACAAAGGTGTTGCGTGTATCGGAGCCTCTGAAACTGATGAACACATCATATCCCTTGCTTCGGATTCTACCAACAGTAGAAGTAGAAGCTGTGGCAACTCCTCCATGATCCAAAGAAACATCCGGTAAGCTTTGGATATATTTTGAAATTGCATCTATAAAATGATATGAAAAATAATCCAATCAAATAAATATAATGAAAATAAAAAGGAATGAATTAAAAAGGAATGGATTATTATCACCTGAATATTTTGTTTTTTCCATATTCTCTCAAAATCCTTAATTAAGAAGCATAGTAGAGAATCAGTGCAGCATAATCCCTTGATTGAACTTAAAGGAAGTCGTTGAACGAAGGGTGTTAGTAGTAAGAAGGAAAGTAACAAACTCAGTAAGGTGTGACGAAACAAGGAGGAAGAAGAAAGGAAAGAAGTGAGAATGCAACAACGCGTTGATACCTGGAGTTGAGGATCCTCTCAATTTCTTATTATTTCCATTTCTTCCATTATCAAAGTTTTTAAATGTTTTAAGATACATAAAAGACATTTGAACCCACTTAATGTCACATTTTTGTATTTGTAATTTCCAAAACTATATAGTAATTAAAGAAATGGAAATAATTGGAAATGGAGAGGATCCCAACTCTGAAACCTGACCATGGACACAATCTCTCCATTTGTTTTACTCTCCATTTTCTATCACAATTACTATAGTTTTGATGAAATTTTAAATATATACTCCCTCCGGTCACTATTATAAGCAAAAAAACCATTTTTTAGGTTCATTGAAAAAGTAATGTATGTAGTCAATAATGTACGCTAGATGCATTACTTTTTCAATGAACCTAATATGTGATTTTTTGCTTATAATAGTGACCGGAGGGAGTATGAAAAAGTTGGCCCACCAAGTGTCACATTATTGCATTTAGGGGTGCTCGCGGTGCGGTTCGGTTTTGAGCATAAAAGTCATTCTAACCGCGAGATAAAAATGTATGCAGTTCGGTTTGGTTCGGTTGATTTTTAAAAAGTCATCCAAACCAAATCAATGCGGTTAGGGTTGGTTCGGTTTGTGCGATTTATCGCTATATAAAAAATATGACAATATTACCAACTTGTTACAAAATAAACATAGGAAATTTTAATTTATTTATTGTTTACATGATATAATATGCGTAAACATAAATTCCATATACATAAGAACTTTTTTTTAATACCAATGATATAATTTTAGATCATGTTAAATGATATGTTTTGACAGCCTACTGTTTTATGGACTTAATTTGGGTTGGGCTTGTTAAGTTTGACTATGTAATAGGTTGATTGCTACTAGTTGATAGAGTTAAGTTATGTATTGCGGTTTGGTTCGGTTTTCTAAAATGAAAACCGCAAACCAAACCAAACCGCGCGGTTTAGAAGAAAAATGATCCATGCGGTTTAAAATAAATGCGGTTTTTTGCGGTTTCGATTTGGATTGATTCGGTTTTTACTTTTGGATTGGTTCGGATACTATCACCCCTAAATTTGCATTTATATTCCCAAAACATCAGTAATGACAAAAAAAAGAGGATACTTAAACCCCAATTGCCATGATTACATTTATATAAGAATAATGATAGGAACACGCTCTTTAACACACATATCTCAACACACTCTCTTTTATTGGTTAAAAATTTACTTGGGTCCCATAAATTTTATATGGGGTCCACAATTTTTTATGGGACACATATGAATTTCAATCAATAATAGAGTGTGTTAGAGAGTGTGTTTCTAGCATTTTTTTTTTTTTATACTTGTTTCTAGCACTTCTCTTTATATATAATAATAATAATGAGTTTCAATCTCCATTTGTTCTCTCTCCATTTTTTTCATTATTAAATTTATTTATTTATTTATTTTTACCACCAGTTTAATCTAGTTTAGGGTCATTAATTTCTGGAATCAAGTGGTTCCAGCCCCCCGATCGCTTCATTATTAAAATTTTGGAAATATAAATACAATGATGTGATATATAATATGTCAAATTATTTAATATACTCATTCCGTTCCATATTAGAAACAAAAAAAATCTTTTTTTTTTGTCTCAAGTTATAAACAAAAGTAACTTATTTTTACCATTTTCAAGATTTACTTTTCCTTATTCTTATGAAATTTAATGCAAATTGCATTTAATTTATTCTCTCTTTTTATTCACATATTATAAGAGAATAATGTCTTTTGGACACTGATATTTTGATGAGTTTAATTGTTGTGCACTGTCAGTGTAAATGTTTTTCTATACATGCATTCAATGATGTGTTGACACATCATTTAATGAATGTGACATATCATTTGTTTTTAAGCACAATACATCATGTGTTGATATATTATTGGAGGTACATGTAAAAAAATATTACACTGACAATGCACAATAATTAAATTCTATTTTGATATTCTAACAAAAGGTATCCTAATGATTCCATTAATATGATTCCATGAGTGAAAATAGAAGCAGTTTTTGTTGACAATTAATATGATTGGTATGATTGGTGGGTCTGCATCAATGTAGGGCTTGTGCAACCGTGGGCGGCTATTGTGATGGGAATTCTATCTGGGAGCATTCCTTGGGTGACCATGATGATCTTACATAAGAAGTCAAGTCTTCTACAAAAAGGTTGGGTTTCTCTTTCTTTTCGGAAAGAATTTCTGTGCATTTAATTTAGTCCACACTCACTATATAGTTTAATGAGTTTTGCTAACGAGTGTCTCCGGGACACTCTTTAAACATTCTATTTAAATAAATTTTTTATTTAAAAAATTAAACAACACAATTTTCAATGCATTGACTTTGCAGTTTCCATAAATTTCTATAAAAAATTTACTATTTAAGGGTTTAAAGAGTGCCCCGGGGCACTCGTTAGCATTTGCCTAGTTTAATTATGTATATTTCTTACACTTGTATGATGAAGTGTTAAGTATATTTCTTACACTTGTATTTTATTGGTTATGATTTGCTAACTCTCTGTGTTGTGTACTTCTACTTCTAGACCGTTGGGTGGTCTAGGTTTACAAGTTATGTGTTTATTTGATGCTCAAATGTGGTTATATTCAATGTATAAAGTCTTTCTTGACTTATTGTATTTATTTTGGAAAATGTATCTTTTTATAAAAAGAATTTTGTAGACGATGTTTAGGTTAATTAATCATTTAGCTAACTATGTTGACGTTTGTAATATCTTAACCAAATATTTTATAATTAAATTGTGATTTTCCATTGCGTATTTTGAAAAAGATTTTTAGTAAGTGAAGAACTATTTAAATAATGGGTTGAATGTTACAAGGAGAGAGAGGTTCACCGCCGATTTACATCTTCTATCTCCTCATTTTGTTAGACTGTTGTTAGATTGTTGTTGCTGTGTGTGGGTGAGATATGGGGTTTTTTTTTTCTTTTTTTTCTTCTTCTAGATTTTTCAAGAAGATTGATGATGAAGATTGATTAATAAAATGTTAAAGATGATGGAGATGGATTTTTCAGAATTTCTTAATAAAATAAGAATATAAAAAATCTAACACTTCATATTTTTTATGGAGTTAACGTTGTAAATTAGCATCAGGGACTAATTTGACTAACAAATTGAAGAGTCGGGAACTATTTTCTATTTTCATAATGTACATTCAGGGACCATCGTAGTTTCCCCATTTAGGTTGGTCTCTCATGCCAACTCAACAAGCTTATGTGTATCCAAAAAAATGTTAGATCAGGTTCTTGTTGAGTTAACAGACAAATTTAACGTTATAAACTAAACAGACTAACGGAATACAAATTTAGGGACTATGTAATAGTTTTTGCTTATTGAATGATCAGAATAATAGGGAATTATCCATTGAGGCCAGGTTGTTAAAATCCCGATTTAAAACCTAAAAATCATAGATTTTACGTTTCTAGGTCATCATTTCGAGTTAAATCGCTGGTAGAATCCTTTTTGGGTAAATATAAATATAATATTATTTTCATATGAGGTAAAATCGACGATTTTCCGATTCGATTTTACGTTTCGATTTTACCTAGGCAAAACGAATTAGGGAGCTTCTATGGTACATATGAAAAATTTCAATGTACCGGTACATTAAATTGTTTAATTAATAAATTAATGATTATTTTACAAATCAAAAAACCATTTGCCGATTATTGTATTTCAGTGATGATAATGTCATAAGAAAAAACACAATTTCAATGTTTTTTAAGCATTACACTAATTTTTTTACATTTTTCCATAAAAAAATTCAATATTAACTATTATGAGTGATAAAAATTCAAAAAAATATAAAATTTTATTTTTTTTACAATTTTGATAAATAGTATTTAGTTATTATAATATTTTAAATGATAGAAAAATGATTTCTTTGAAAAAAAAATCATTTACCTAGTAATTTAATAATCTAATGTACCGGTACAATGAAATTTATCTTATGTACCATAGAATTTGCCAACGAATTAAGGTAAAAACTTCATTCTGACAACCTTCCATTAAGGGAACAAATTATATGTTTTCCGAAAGAAAAAAAAAACTTAAAATACGTGTCCAAGCTAGGAAGCGTGGTTGACGCAAGTGGCATGTACCACTTTTCATTCAATTATCCATGGTACACTGACGCAAGTGGCACGTGCCTCAAATACCACCCCCATATAAGTTACTTTCCGGGAAGACCCAAAGGTGGGAAGTTTCTGAGAAACCACACCCTTCACATTTCTGCCTGAGTCTGTTGCATAGTATAAAATTTGTGGTGCTTCTCTTTTCACTGCAATGCATCAACTCATCATAACAGTGAGAAGTGAACCAAACTCTGAGTGAATTTTTGAGAGAAGTGTAAGGGCACTATTGCTCTAAGCCCGGATTTCAGTGAAGAGAGACTCAACTTCAAAATTTTCAGGTAACAACTTATTCTATATTATTATATATCATTGTATTTATGAGAAATTGTGGTATTCATTCTCGTTTAGCTCTTGCAATCACAACCAGCAATGGTTGAAATTAAAAAGAGAAAGGAACCCAACTTAGAGAGAGGTAAGCTAGATCCTATCCCTTACATATTTTGACACAAAATTTGGCAAAAATTAGATGGTTAACACAGTTCAAACAAGTGGTTAATGCAGTTGAGTGAATTGTTAATGAATAGTTGCTCATTAACTATCCACCGAACACAGTTAAAGTTGACTTCATTAACCACGTTTTTCAAGTGAACACAAATTTGTGGACACATTGATTGTTGTGGCAATTGTGAGGTGAGTTAAGTTCCACCTTGCTTAAAAAAGTGCAGGTTGAACACTTTATAAGTGAGATGACCCATAAACCTAACGACTTACGGTTTTGGGTAAAAAGTGTGGTGTCCAGCTCATTTGTGATGTTGTTCTAAGCCCAATGTGCATGATCCTATATTTTAACACGTTGAATACCTGAAATTTGTGGTTGATTACGTTCAAAATCATCATTAATTGTGTTGGGTGAATGATTAATAAGTTAACATACCCTAAGTTAGGAGAATATTAACATGTTCCCTTATGGGCACATGTTAAGAATACAAATTTGGTAAAAAAATTTTTTTTTTTTAACCAGTGTGGTAAAAAATTTGTTGCATCTTGTGTATTCATCAACTGTTTGAACATTAAATGTCTTGTATTATTAAATGCAAAATTTCTACTTTTAGGTAGCTTAACATGTGTCTGGGCACATGTTAACATGACCCAATAAGTTATCACATTGTTATGTTCATTTACTATTTACTAAACATAATTAATCACATATTTATATTGTGTTAACCATCTAGTTTATTGTCAAATATTGAAATTTTTAATTATTAACTTACATTATCAACTATCAACCCACTTGGGTTGGCCTAGTGGTGTTGGTTTAGGTCCTTGGAGTATGCTCCTCTCAAGGTCTCAGGTTCGATTTCCTCTGGTGCAAATTTCAGTGGGCTAGTCCATACAGAGCAAAAAAACTCTGGCTTTAAATGAGCCCCCCGCAAGTGGGCGGTGGGATTGGTCCCCTCGGATTAGTCGGTCCTAGGGCCGGATATCGAGTTTTTTTTTAAAAAAAAAAAAAATTACATTATCAATATCTTATAGACTAATACTCTAATTTACATATAATTTCATTTGTTATACTATCATTATACCTGTAGGGTAGGGGAGGTATGGCCTCAACTTCTTCAACGGATTCTGATAGCATCCAAAGCTATAGATATGATGTGTTTATTAGTTTTAGAGGTGTTGACACCCGCAATACCTTTGTTGATCATCTCTTCGCTCATCTTACTAGAAAAGGTATTTTGGCCTTCAAGGATGACAAATTGCTTCAGAAAGGTGAATCAATTTCAACTCAACTTCTACAGGCAATTAAAGATTCGCGGGTTTCTATCGTTGTCTTCTCAAAAGATTATGCTTCATCAACATGGTGTTTGGATGAAATGGCTGCTATTGATGAATGCAGTAAAAGATTGAAACAAGTTGTTTTCCCTGTTTTCTACGACATTGATCCATCTCATGTGAGAAAACGAAATGGAGTGTATGAGGATGCCTTTGTTTTACACACAGAGCAACTCAAACACGATCCAGACAAAGTTGCTCGATGGAAGAGTGCCATGACATCTTTGGCTGGTTCAGCAGGCTGGGATGTTAGGAATAAGTAAGTATAAAGTATTATTTTTTATTGTATTACATTCGTAATTAAGCATTTATGCCGTTCAATTAATTTTTTTGTGTGTGCAACAGTCTAGTTTACAAATCAAGTTTGTTTGTGAAAATTGTATTTTTCTTTTCTATTGGGTGGTAGCATATTGCACATTTTTATCAATCACGTTATATGCAATTACATATTATCTTATGCTGCTTCTTTTTTTTTTTGCCTTGTTCTCTTATGTGAGAGTTAATTTAGCGATCTTATTTTCCCCTTTCATTCAGGCCAGAGTTTGAAGAGATTGAAAAAATTGTCGAGGCTGTGATAAAAAAATTGGGTCATAAATTTTCAGGGTCTGCTGATGACCTTATTGGAATACAACCTCGTTTAGATGCATTAGAAAGCCTTTTAAAACTAAGCTCAAAAAACAGTGGTTTTCATGTTTTAGGAATATGGGGGATGGGTGGAATAGGAAAGACAACTCTTGCGACTGTCTTGTATGACAGAATCTCATATCAGTTTGACGCTTCCTGTTACATTGAGAACATTCGCAAAATTTATGAAGATGGCGGTGCTATTGCTGTGCTGAAACAAATTCTTTGTCGAACTATAGAAGAAAAAATTCTAGACACACATAGTGCTTCTGAAATAGCAAGAATTGTAAGAAATAGGCTACACAACATAAAGCTCCTTGTAGTTCTTGACAATGTTGATCAAATTGAGCAACTGAATGAATTGGATATAAAACATGTATTGCTTCACCCAGAAAGTAGAATAGTCATAATCACTAGAGATGAACATATTCTTAGAGCATATGGAGCAGATATAGTTTACGAGGCCGAATTGATGAATTGTAATGAAGCTCATAAACTTTTGTGTAGAAAAGCCTTCATAAGTGATTATTCAAGCAGTATATTTGCAGAGCTGATTCCTGAGGTTTTAAAATATACTCAATGTCTTCCATTGGCAATTAGAGTAATAGGTTCTTTCTTGCATTCTCGAAATGCCAAGCAGTGGAAAGCTACCTTGGATAGATTGCGGAATAGTCCGCCGGACAAAATATTGAAAGTGCTTCAGGTAAGTTATGAAGGACTAGAAGAGGAAGATAAAGAAATATTTCTGCACATTGCTTGTTTCTTTAAAGGAGAGAGGAAGGATTATGTCAGCCGAATTCTAGATGCTTGTGGATTGCAGCCTGATATTGGAATTTCACTTCTTGCTGAAAAATCACTCATAACCATTAAAAATAAGGAAATTCATATGCATGAAATGTTGCAAGAGTTGGGGAAGAAAATTGTTCGAGGACAACATCCAGACGAGCCAGGATTTTGGAGTAGGTTGTGGCTTTACAAGGATTTCCATTATGTGATGATGACTGAAAAGGTAACATATCTCTCCAAGTAGTTTAATTTTTTTTTTTCTTTTTCTTATTTCCATTAAATTATATCTTCAATAATTATTTCATATTTTTAATATTAATAATCAGGAAAAGTTTGTGTTCAAAGTGCAATTTAAGTTTCCTCACTCCAAGGAGACGAGTGAGGACTCCAACTAACAAGTCATTAAATGTGAGATGATTTGTTGCTTCAATTGATCGTTCTCTTTGGATTGGATGTAGTTCAATGCGTTATGGGTGATCGTTTGTCCAACGTAAATTCTCTAAAATTGATTAGGTTAATTGAGTTTGAAGTGACACAATATGATTGGATGTTTTTACTCTACAAGTAAATTTGATGTAAAACTTAGTGAAAATGTTTTAACCTAACGCAAGAGCACTTATTATTATTTCTAGTCAAACCAACGTTTGCAAGCTAAATCAATTTTTAATGGCTGTAACCACATATCTGTATTTTTACTTGAAATTACGTTTGATAGATGAAAAATCAACCTGATAGTCTTAATTGTGAACTCTAACAAATACTCAAATCATTTATCATCATTTACCTTTTTATTCCTTTTTACCATATGCTTATTCTTATTTTTCAGAAAGCAATAGAAGCTAAAGCCTTAATTCTAAATCGGAAAGAGGATGACTTGAACTTCAATGAGTTGAGGGCTGAAGATTTGTCAAAAATGGAGCACTTGAAATTGCTAATATTAAATCATCAGAATTTTTCAGGAAGACCCTCATTTCTTTCTAATTCCCTACGTTATCTTTTGTGGAATGGTTACCCTTTCATTTCTTTGCCATCAAATTTTCAACCATATCACCTTGTTGAATTGAATTTGCCTAATAGCAGCGTTGAACAACTATGGACAGACATCCAGGTACATTTAGTACTCTTTTCATCTACATGCTCCTAAATAAAAAGTTCAGAAATTAAATGAGGTAGCATTAAACAGTTGAAAAGTTACACGGTTTAAATATCTTGGATCCATTATACAAAAAGCTGGAGAAATAGAAGATGTAAAACATCGAATTCAAGTTGGGTGGTTGAAATGGATGAGGGATTAGGTGTTTTATGTGATACGAAAGTACCGCTCAAGATGAAGGCAAAATTTTATTGATTCGGCTTAGGTGGTTTGAGCATATAGAGAGAAGATCTATTGATTCTACAGTAAGAAAAGTAGATTAGATGGACAGTAGTTAAATCACTAGAGATAGAAGAAGACCTAAAGAACTATAAGAAAAACTATTATGAAATCTAGAGATTAATAAGTTGGATAGAGATATATGATAGAACATTATGGCGTCGTTTAATCCTTGTAGCCAACCTCAGCGAGTGAGATAACGCTTGGTTGTTGTTGCGATGCAAGTTCGCTTATAAAATGTTTCGTTTTTGGTAATGTTATTTAAAAAAGGTTTTCAAAATTAATGATGCATTTTGTTTTCCGAAAAGGCCTATTAATCTATTATTGCAATTGTGAAATCATACTAGAGTGAATTACTGAAATCCAAATTGTAATACAACAATACTAACATATAGATGGCTAATTCTCCGCTTCACAGCAATTACCATATTTGAAAAGGATGGATCTGAGCAACTCTAAAAATCTCAAGATGACCCCATGCTTTAAAGGGATGAAGAATCTTGAGCGACTAGATTTTGCAGGATGCATAAGCTTATGGCATGTTCATTCATCAATTGGACTTCTTACAGAACTTAAATTCTTGAGCTTGCAGAACTGTAGCAGTTTGATCTGCTTTGATTTTGGCAGTAATTCAAAGTCAAGTTCTCTGAGAGTTTTGTGTCTCTCTGGTTGCACAAAACTTGAAAATACTCCCGATTTCAGGGGATTATTAAATCTTGAGTATCTTGACATGGATCGATGTACAAGTTTATATACAATTCATAAATCTATTGGGGATCTTACAAAGCTTAGATTCTTAAGTTTGAGAGGCTGCACAAATCTGGTCAGAATACCTGACAGCTTTAACAATATGACATTTCTTATGACACTTGATCTATGCGGCTGCTCTAAATTTACGAATCTTCCACTGGGATCTATATCCAATTCTCAAAATCAACAATCTTTGGTTTTTCTTGACTTAAGTTTTTGCAATATTTCTGAAGTACCTGATGCTATTGGAGAATTAAGGGGTTTAGAGAGACTAAATTTACAGGGCAATAACTTCACTGAATTACCTATTACCATCGAAAGACTTTCCAGTCTATCATATTTAAACTTGTCTCATTGCCACGAGCTTTGTGTTTTCCCTATGCTCCCGATTGAAAGTGGTCAGACAGATTCAGTGGGACAATATTTTAAAACAATGTCTGGATCCCGTGATCACAGGTCAGGATTGTATACTTTTGATTGTCCCAAGCTGAGTGTAAGTTATTATAACACACCGTTACCTTATTTCCTCTCCAAACTCAGTAGAAGAGTGAGAAGAAGATCAGAATGCGTTTCATTTAGATGGCTAAAAAGACTAGTTGAGGTGCGTATTATGCCTACCATACCTTTCCCCTCTATCCAGTTTCAGTCAGTCATTTTTTCTCTTGCTCTAATACTTTTCATTTTGTTTGGTACCAGGAACCTCATCACTTCCAGTGTGGCTTTGACAGTATTGTTCCTAAGTTTTCTGATGATTGTCTATGTAGTGCTGTTCCTCTTTGGTTTGATCACCAATTTAACAGGGTTTCAATAATAAGGATAAAGGAGTCTGATCTTCATGTCGACTGGCTCGGCTATGTTTTTGGTATAGTGTTTGAGGTGAATAATCATTCTGCAGTGTCTGGTTCTCAACATCAATCGCTTTCCTCAACACTGCCACATCCTTTTTATCTTTCTTTTGAAAGCGATCATACGGAAGAATGCTTTGAAATGCCACTTAATTTGGAGCGGGATATGATTGGTGGAAAAGATTATGTTTGGACAATCTATATCTCTCGGGACCATTGCCATTTTGTGAAAACAGGAGCACAAATCACATTTAAAGCCAGCCAAAGAGTGATTATGAAGGAATGGGGGCTGCACATGCTAACCAAGAAAGACTTAGAGGACTCAGAAAAGAGAATAGGAAATAAGGATCTGACAAAAAATTGTCCTATACTGGTCAGTGATAATGTAGAGGAAAGCAACAACAAATTTGACCCTAAAATCCAGCTTCCTTACAACTGGTTATTATCAGACGAAGATGAAGCCGTGATTGATGAAACTAAGAGGAAAGAAATTGATCTTTCTAATCTAGGCCTTTTGACAAATTAGGTAAACCTTGTTTATCTAAGAATTTCTCTTCAATTAATATGCTGAGGACATGTTTCCTAATTTAACTATCAATCAGTTCTTTCAATCCCTGCTCATGTATGAATACGTAGCTGTAAAATAGGAAGTTAGATTGCAGATTTACACAAGGATTGGTGATTATTTTTTCTGAGATCCAGTTATGGTTTCTCTCTTCATGTGTTCTTCTTAGCTTGTGTAGATAGTTTAATTTATATGGACTGGAGTTTGTCAATTAGGACTATGTCTACATGGACAAATGTGCAATAAAGAGCAGTAGGGTTTTTTTATACTTTAAAGTGATTATGTTTTTATGCCCTTTTCTTTGTCTGTTTTCGATACAATGTTTAGAGATTTTTATTGTTGGATTGGGGTTAGTATTCAGATTGTTTTTAATCATCATGAGTTTTGTCAAATTGGTTATATTTAGTCACACTGCAATTGCTTTCAGTTTTTCTTTCACTTATATACCGTTGAAACTTGCATAGAGACGAAACACTCAAACAAAAATCTTCTTTTTTCCTGCTATAAATAGTCACAAAAATATGTGATGTGAACCATACCGTTTGACAAGATTTTTATCATCAAAATCATGTCCGAGAAGACTAGTTTGTATAACCTGGCTTTTACTTTTGCATATTTAGTGGTTCCTGCTGTGAGCAAAAAATATATAATACAAAACAAACTAAGATTTATCTTTGATAAATTTGATTAAGGTACATTACTTTAATGTAGATGCACCACCTTTAAACCTTAAGAATCACAAATATTGGTAATATTAGTAACATTAGTTTAAGATCTAATACAACAACTGGCAACTGTGAATTTTCAAAAATTAACATTTCTACACTTATAGCCACAATTGTTTGCCACATTCATGTTACTTTTCAGAAACTCAACACTGCAAATTCAGGGTATCTAATCTTTAGCACAACTAGACAAGAATACCTTCACATGTCGATGAAATATGCCGTATAATAAAAGTGATTTTTATTTTGCAGCGAGATATCAAGAAAAATAGAGTTAACAGAGAGAGGGAAAGAAACGAAACTGATCTCGCAGATACGCCATTCTAAACTAAAATTAAAAAATATCTTAAAAGGATAGTGCTAAAAATGAAATAACCACAGCAACAAAAGTAAAACTAACAATGTTGGCCATTACAAACTTTTTCACAACATAGCCATTCAAAAAAAAAAAAAAAAAAAAAAAAAAAAAAACTTTTTCACAACATAACTTAAATAGACATAACAATGTTAGTGATTCTCATTCCTCCGCCTTAACTTTGGTTAACAAGTGACGCAAACCATTGGCGAGAGCAGATGTTGAGGTTAAAGCTGCCTTCAATATGCTGAGACTCTGCACCAACACAACAATAGATGAGCAATTGCTACATAACCAGTCTCCTATTAAATTAGTCTATCATAAAAACCTCAAACGCAAAAGCAGAAAATTGTGATGGTGATAAATCTATATAATATCTACACATTTACCTCTTTCATGCCAATGACGACAACTTGTTCCTTCAAATCATTAAGAGGAGTTTCGAAACGGTTAAGTAAATATAACAATGAAATTGGAGACAACAATGGTTCTACCACTAAATCATCTGTAACGACATACATTTCTGGTCTATTGACTTGACCATAAGGACGTCCCATAGAAGATACAGTATTAACCAATTGCATTTTTCTAAAATTTCTCTCATTACTCCGATCATCATCGCTTTTGAAAAGCATTGCATCGAATATTCTTTCATTACGAGCATCAAATTGATAATAACAATAATATTGCAGAACACTTAGAGTGAGAAGCCTGTTACTTGCTTCTTTGCACCTAAAATAATTGCCTTCATTTAAATTAGCTATGCTCTTGTACAATCCATCAATACTTCCCAAAGAACTATTCCCCTCTAACTTGCGTAACACTCCACCCAACGGAAAGGTTAGAAACCGTGTAATTAAGTCTGCAAAATCTTGCCCCCCTTGAGCAAACAATATAGTATTATTCGACTTTCTTACAACTAACTTCATGGTGATATAGATACCACTGCCGGTAAGGTTTTTAACATCACAAGATAAAATACCAGAACTTGCGATGAGAGGTTTCATTCCTAAAAACACATCTGTAAGAGGTGTCTTGGAAAGAAATGAACATTTTAGCAGATCCAATACCTGTATATAATTTTAGTAATCAATCAAAAACTTAAAAATGAATTGAAGAATACTAAAAGTTAAAAACAGAAAATTAGAGTAAGAACTGAGAACAATGATTTAGGGAACAAAAATGAATAGCAAATATAAAACCTTCTTCTTAGTGACATTAACCGTCATTTCTTTTACCAAACTTGTGCTTTGCATTCCCAAATTGTTGATTAAACCAAACAACGTGTGATCCATGGAGTGCGGCAAAACAGTTAGATTATCGGTAACAACAAAAGTAGCAGCATCTTTAACAAATCCTTGGCACAATTGTGTTAAGGAAACCGACCGGTTCAAACGATTCCCACACTTGCAATAAAGTTTATTTGTGCCTATAGTCAAATAATGACAAGGATAACCATAGCCGTTAAACTTAGAACACATGAAGTACTTTATGGGCTGAGTGTCATCAGCATTAATTTTGAGAGTTCTACAATAATCTTCGGATGAGTTAGTATTCGGCAACAATTGAAGATTTTCCACACTTCGATTGAGTTTGTTGAGACAACCAATTGTAACAGGACCCATGTTTGACTCCTTTTGCAGAAGTGTTGCAATGGTTCCTAAAGGTAATGTTAAGAAGCTACAAAGAATGTCCACAAAATCTTTATCTGCTTCAGCAAATAAAACTTTGTTAGTTTCTGTGTTTACTAGAAGTTTCAAAGAAACTTGCTCCTTAGCCTTAAAAACAGCCATGGCAACCGCAATCAAATGAGAAATCAAACGAGAAAAAAAAGAAAGAAGCATGATGGAATTGCAAAGTTAGTAGATAATTTCAGATGAATGTTAATAGTACTGTTACTTTGAATGGACGTTTCAGCATTCATATATAAGTGCAATATGGGATTTTTTTTTTTTAATTTAATTTTATGTGTGTAAAGTACTGGTAATTTATTGGCTATTGAATGTTAATTTTGGAAATTACAAGTACTATCATAGAAAAAGGTATCGGAATTGGAGTAGCTTATGTATGAATGCATGCATTGTTGGTGGTGTAATAGCCTTTGCATTTTCAAAGTAACGTTTACGTGACCAATTACAATCAGTTGCCTCTCTCGACTTAATAACTTCATTTTTAATGCAAATTAATTTTTGGCAAATACAAGAAATATGGGAGACTAAGTCATATGGTTCAAGTAGATAAATGAGCTTTACCAAATGACGGTTTTGAAAGAAATTAGATTCGATTTTTGGATGAAACAATTTTTTGGTCTAACTTTACTTATTTCGTAACCGAACAATGTTATAGACTACTAGGACTCCTTTTCCTAGGAATCAGAGGGTTAAAAAAAAATAAAAAAAATAT
Source organism: Trifolium subterraneum (assembly GCA_951799995.1). Lineage (NCBI taxonomy): Eukaryota > Viridiplantae > Streptophyta > Magnoliopsida > Fabales > Fabaceae > Trifolium > Trifolium subterraneum. The sequence goes on along the minus strand of OX637464.1, from coordinate 44,539,812 downwards.
GGGAGACTACAGTAACATCATGCAATTATTTTCTTGATACTCCCTCCATGACATTTTATAAGCAAATTTGTATATTTAAGGGTGCGTTTGATCTGCTAAAAAACAGGGGACTGGACTGCACAACTTTTTTTGTACCCTGTTTGATTCAGAAACTGTTTATGGACTGGACAAATAGGTAGTAAGGGACAGGACAAAAACAAGATTTTTTGTCCCCCACTAAACCACAACACAACTTTTTGTCCATAGTACTGTTGGGAAATAACCGGCATAGAGAAAATTAAAGAACACAATCACAACACAAGAATATAACGTGGAAACTCCAAATCCGGAGAAAAACCACGGCCGTTGTCAAATCCGACAACCAGAGAATAAACACTATATCATTGAGTTTCTTTACAAGAAATTCCCAAAGAGTTACAAGAATTAGCCTTCGATCCTAATTCTACCCTTTCCCCGAATCTCTTCCCGTGACCAAGAGACTCAATGATTTAGACTTTCCAAGTTGTACCACAAAGATAGTTTGCCCACCCCTAGAGTTGTACCAAGAGAAAATCTCTTTTCCTCTCTAAAACCCTAGCCCTTGTGTGGTGGCAAACCCTAATCCTTGCCTCTACATCTTGCCCACTCTCTTATTTTTCTATGAATAAAACACCCCTCTATTTATAGAAAAATATATGCCTAAATAACAGAAACAAATCTGCTTTAAAAACAACCAGAATCTTGCCAAAAATATAAACCTTTGTTTTTAAACATATCCAATTTAAAACAAACAAAATCTTGCATAAACATATATTTTAAGGCAATCTTCACAAATCTCATTGACAAGAGATTTTTCAACATGTATATTTTCAAACAACATCAACAATCTCCACCTTGATTGAAAATAATACATAGTTTCATCTTCCGCTTCCATTGTCTATACCGACAATCATTGTCTTCACCGACAATCATAATTCTCATTGTCTACACCGACAAATTAAATTATCATACTCCACCATAAAAGTATACTTCACTTGGAATTAAACCATCCCAAGATTTTTCTTCACTTGGAACTAAACCATCCCAAGAATTTCTTCACTTGGAACTACATCATCCCAAGAATTTCAACATCCCGAAATCTTGCTGAAACTTTATGGTGCAACTTCCATGTTGGCTTTCCCGGAAGTTCATCAGCCATCGAGATACTCACCACACACCTTGCATCAATGCCAACCAATGCCCGTGTGTTGTTCTGAATCCCTTAGCAATAACTTGTCCTCTTCCATGGTATAGCGGAAATACCATAAAGACACATATTGCTCCCGATTCATCTGGACAATTTCTCTTTAAACTACTCTGAAACATACTTCAAGTCATTGTTAGTCTCCAACAATTCCAGTTAAGTTCTACCACCTAGTAAACCTTGTTTCACTAGTCCAACTAAACCTATGTCACTAACAAGTACCAACCGAAGTCTCACAACTTAACCACATCATGAGAATCATCACTAGTAACCGATGCATGACCAATAGTAGAACCAACTATCTTTGCATCAAAGTCCAGGAACATACCTCACATCGTGTAAAAGAAACCCACAATTGTCAAACCTCATTAGACAACTGAAACCATACCTTGAACCTTAAGCTTTCCCGTAACCAAGAAGAACGACTCCACCTTCAACTAGCTCGAGCGTTTCAAAGTATTCCTTCTTCAAACACATGTGATAGGAGCATCCAAAGTCCATGACTTAATACTCCACCGATACCCAACTTCCACTAGCGTCTCCGCATCCTCATAATAAAGTTGTTGTTTCAGATGTAACCCGAGTATTTTTAGCACCGCCTCTCCAGGCTGATGTCGAGTATTATTACCACCGCCTCTCCAGGCTAACGTCAAGTATTCTTACCACCGCCTCTCCAGGCTGACCTTGTGTAACCCTGATTGCATCAACACAACCTTGACTTGATTTTCCACAAGCCAAACATTGACTCTTCCATCAATTTTCTCTAGCCCTTAGCAGCGGAACTCCCTCACACCCAGAATCAAACCAGGTGCTCTGATACCAGTTGTTGGGAAATAACCGGCATAGAGAAAATTAAAGAACACAATCACAACACAAGAATATAACGTGGAAACTCCAAATCCGGAGAAAAACCACGGCCGTTGTCAAATCCGACAACCAGAGAATAAACACTATATCATTGAGTTTCTTTACAAGAAATTCCCAAAGAGTTACAAGAATTAGCCTTCGATCCTAATTCTACCCTTTCCCCGAATCTCTTCCCGTGACCAAGAGACTCAATGATTTAGACTTTCCAAGTTGTACCACAAAGATAGTTTGCCCACCCCTAGAGTTGTACCAAGAGAAAATCTCTTTTCCTCTCTAAAACCCTAGCCCTTGTGTGGTGGCAAACCCTAATCCTTGCCTCTACATCTTGCCCACTCTCTTATTTTTCTATGAATAAAACACCCCTCTATTTATAGAAAAATATATGCCTAAATAACAGAAACAAATCTGCTTTAAAAACAACCAGAATCTTGCCAAAAATATAAACCTTTGTTTTTAAACATATCCAATTTAAAACAAACAAAATCTTGCATAAACATATATTTTAAGGCAATCTTCACAAATCTCATTGACAAGAGATTTTTCAACATGTATATTTTCAAACAACATCAACAAGTACAACTATAAAAAATACGAAAATACTCATTTTATTTTCAAATATAAAAAATATTATCTCTCTATCTCTCTCCAATGCAGTTTTGTCCTGTCCTATATTATCTTGTTTTGTTCTGTACTGTACTGTTCTGTCCAGTACCTACTGTTTTGCAAATCAAACGCACCCTAAAGCTTAATTGCACACAACTTCTTCCCAATAAGTGAATGGGGAATCATCCTCATAAACACAACTTCTTCTGCTTCAGGTGCTCCTAGTGTATCAGTTATCCCCGATTTATTCAAATTGGACATACTCAATATGAATAGTTATTTCATATCGAGTATGTATCCATGCAAGACGTATCGACATCACATAAAATAAAGGCTTAAATGAAATTTTGATCCCTCTATTTTTATATTCGTTTTTAAAACTACATAGATTTAGTCTCCCTCTTATTTTGATCTTGGATTTGGATGACATGTCAACTCATTAAATGACATGGACTTGTACACCATGATGATGTGGCAACCATGTCATAATTTTTTCTTTTGTTTTAAAATTCTTATATTGTAATTTTATTTTCTTAAATAAAAAACATTAATTCAATTATCAAAAATTGAAAATGAATGAAAGAATGAAAATTGAGGATTTAGGGTTTTTCATTGAACAATTAATTGTTTCCTCGCCATCTTTTTAAATTGAAAATGAATGAAAGAATGAAAATTGGGGATTTAGGTTTCTATAATTACGGTTTATGTCCTCACGTTGAAGGTATATGTCCTCATGTTGGTATTGTTTTGTTGGAATCGTCTTGTGCCATTAATTTTACTTTGCAATCTAGTTCCTGTTTTGCTTAATCCTGGTTCTTGGTTTTCATGTTTGGAGATGCTAGGTATGTTTCAAAACATGAGATTAGTTGGAAACTTGAGTTTCAATCATGGCAATCACAATTGTTGAATTAAATTACATGTACCTCTGATGTACTCAGGAAACTCTGTTCTTCATGGAAACCTAAATTTCTATTTTTGATATTTTAATTAATATTTTTTATTTAAGAAAATAAAATTACAATTTAAGAAATTAAATAACAAAAGAAAAAATATGACATGGTTGCCACATCATCTCAGTGGACAAGTCCATGTCATTTAATGAGTTGACATGTCTTCCAAATTCAAGATCAAAATAAGAGGGGGATCAAATGTGTGTAATTTTAAAAATAGAGGACCAAAATTGCGGATATAAAAATAGGGGATCAAAATTGCGGATTCAGCAAAATAGGGGTACCAAAACTGCATTTAAGCTTAAAATAAAATTTTTTATCAAAAGAAAGTGCTCTTAGTTTAGTTCGGTAGAACGCGAGTCTCCAAAACCTGATGTCGTAGGTTCAGGAAGCTCGGTGGGGGTTTCATACGACGGTCTTGCGTACTGTCCCATTGTTCAACCTGTACAGTACGACCATTTCAAATCACCCCCGCGAAGCTTTCCACAAGAGGGGTTGATGATTCCTGCTTCATTAATTTTATTTAGTACCTAACCTCGTACACAGAGTTTTTAGGGCCTGTCCTCTAGGCACCTTTTGTGGCCCACCATTTGTTAAACCCATTTTCCTCACTCGGGCAATATGGATTCCTCTTTAAACTTTGAGGCTCGAATTTATGATTGGGTGTTATAGTTTTATTTCCGGGGCGGGTGGTTCCCTTACCTCTAGGGAATCCCACCTACCTTCGTGATAAGACATGCGCGGAGTTACATAAGTATATGTAGTGGAATAAGGTGCTTCCACTATAGGTTCAAGTAAGCTTACTGGTCTAACATCATATTACAAGTCAATAGTAAGTGAGACAAGGATTATCGGAAAAAGGCGAGAAAGTTTGTCCATTAAAATAAGTCCATTTACTTCGTAATCTTTACTTGAAAAATTAATAGAAATGGAAATGTACCAAAAAAAGAATAATAGAAATGAGTTTTTTTTTATCATTTGCAAATTTGCACATGTTAAGAAATTAAAAATAGTAAGTTTGTATTGAAATCTGTGCATTTTTATATTAAATGTATAACTTTTTAATAAATAATTATTGTTTTTCAATAATAAAAAGTCACTACTTTTACTTGCTTTAACATACTCCCTCCGGTCACATTAGTTTAAAAGTTAACTACTTTTAAATTAATTAATACCGTTATTTCTAATATACCCTTATTTTTCAAAAGGTGCATGTAATTTTCAAAACAAGAAGGCTTATTTTTAAAAGGCAACATAGTAAATTTACTCATGTTTTATACTCACTCCGTCCCAAATTATAAGGGAAAATAAAAAAATCACAATTATTAAGAAAATGTAAAACATGATAATTTGAAATATGTTTTTGTGGATTTTCCTTGGAATAAGTTGCATGGGAAGATGTAAAAATAATTTTTATTGGTTGTTTGTTATTGAGAAAAGGGGAGAGAGAGAAAATTAAATGCAATTTGCATTTAATTTTATGAGAGTATGGAAAAAACATTTTTGAAAATAGTTTTTTCCCTTATAATATGGGACGGAGGGAGTATTAAAGAAAGAAAATTAATTACATTTAATTAAATTCTTTAAACACCGCGCAAACGGTTATTTTTGCTTATAAATGTGACCGGATGAAGTATATAATATTGCACATATTAAACAAACCAAATAGAAATATCTAGTTTATGATATAGATTATATATGCATTAGTTATCACATTAATTTAAAAAGGTTTTCCCTTATAATAGTGTTCGGGGGTGAAGGGTGTAGTAATACAATAAAGTAGGGGTGTTTGTGGTTCAGTTTATATTAATTTTGAGGCAAAAATTCATTTGATCAAAAATCAAAGAGACGGCACACACTTTTGTTTTATTTTTTGAGTGGCGGCGATTGATATACATACCAATATTTGATTGTTTATTCTTGGCTATAGAGGTTGTAATTCTAAACCGATTTCTACAATGCAGAGAAAGCGACATGGTCCGCGACTTAATCTGATAATTACTACATTAGCATATTTTTAAAATCGAATTTTTAAAATCGAATTTTTAAAATCCAAAACATCGGCAACATAGAATTTGATGAGATTATATATAAGCACTAAAGATTCTTCAACTTTTACAAATATATATATTTAGACAAAGTATAGATAAGACATAATAAATAATAATAGTCCAAAATTAGTGAAGGATTAAGGCAAGTAGAAATAGTGGTCCTAGCCACATTGACCCTTGTGTAATAATATTGTACAAAAACAGAAATCAGGACAAAATTTGTTGTCTCTTTCAAAAACTTTCAGGTACTTAAAGACATCAATGCAAATAATCACCAAGACCATACATGTTGCATATTGGCACATACTACATAAAAGTGTTTTTTGATAGACAAAGACTCTTCACCAATTACATGCAAAATCTACATTCAACTTTCACTACATTAATACCATCACTCACAGACTCAAAATATACACTCGCTCTGGCCACTATTATAAACAAAAAACTACTTTTTAGGTTCATTGGATAACTAATGTATTTAGTCTATAATATAAGCCAGATACATCAGTTTTCCAATGAACCTAAAAAATAAATTTTTGCTTATAATAGTGATCGAACGAAGTATCATTTTAACCATTACTAGTATTTATATAACTAGTAGTAGAAAATAAAACTTAAGATAGAGACACTAATTAATTAAGGTGGCTGATAATTAATATTTCATAGTGACATTAAACATGGTTTTGGTATCTTGATCACCTTGAAAACAGAACTGATCTAGTGGTAACTGTGGAAAATTCTGCATAGACTCAACTGAACCAGAATTGTTTTGCTGAATGATGTTATCATTTGGAGAATAATAATTATCTTGAGGAAGCAACATATGTGATGATGACTCATCAATATCATCAACAAAGTTAATCATTGTTTGATGAAGCATAATCTGTGTCTTAAGAAACTTAACATAATGAATAGCTTCTTCTAACATAGAAACAGTATCCAATTTATTCCCACCAGGAACCATACTTTGAAGAATCTTAAACCTGTCACTGATTCTATGCCTTCTTTCTCTAGCTGCAATACTTTGTGGATCAGTTGAAAGTTTCATTGATGGTCTTTTGGTTTTAGTTTTTTTCACACCCTTTTTCTCCTTTGTTTTTGAAGATGACCCTGAAGAATAAGAGAAAGTGTTGTTGTAGCAATCCATGTGGTAGCTAAGAAAATGTTGTTGTTTGAATATTTTTAGTATATGGGGAATGTAGTTGTTTTTGTGAGGTTACATGTTTGTGTGTGTATTTATATATAGGTGAATTCTTCTGTACTACGTGGATATATACCAGTATATTTATTGAGATGGATGACTCTGATTGAGTAAGGATTTTCTCTAGTATTAGAGAAGTCCAGTGAAATTTACACCCTTTATTATTATTTTAATAATTTAAACTGCATGTGTCAGAAAATATGTGTGGATGAGATTTCATTGGAGGAAAATTTAACTGTAGGGAATCCACTCTCACTCTTATTGGTTTATAAGTAATATTTAATAATATTTTTATATTAAATATTATTTATGAATTAATCATAATTATTCACTTAAGCCGTGTACGGGTACATATAATGTGTACCGAAATGTTTATCTTATACTCTCCCTGTTCCTAATTATAAGCTCCTCTTCAAAGAAAAAGTTTGTCCCTAAATATAAGCTTCTTTACGAATCCCTAGACACATTTATTAATACTTTTACAAACATAACTTTACTTTACATTGAAATCCGAAAAGTCAAATACAAATACATCTTTTCACTAAGGACAATTTAGTAATTGTAACACCCAAAAAGTACATATTAATTACACTACCAACTTTTTTTAATTTGCGTGAAAAATATCAAGGGGGGCTTATAATAAGGGACGGAGGGAGTATATAATAAGGGAGAGAGATTAATGATTAATGTGTGAATGACATTGGTGTAAGTAATGATTTTGAATGAAAAGAGAGAAGAAATATTGTCGTAATGTGAAATCAGTCAATCTTTAGCGTAGGATACTGATTTTTTAGGCAGGGACCCTTGTTGGGTTAGAGGTTTATTTTCTTTCTTTTTCTTTTCTCTTTGTGCTCTTTTGATTGTGTTGATTCTATTTTATCCTGTTTAATTTGTGTTCCAATTAGACAATAATTTGTTTTCGATATATTATTACTCGGTTCTGTTGGATGATGAGCGAACAGTCACAGCATCATTCACATTGATTTTTTTTTGTTAACATCCACATTGAATTTAAGAGTAATTATATAAGTGAGTTCGTTGAATACCACATTTTTACTTAAAATCTTAAGTCATTAGATTTATAGTCATTTCACTTATAATAAAGTACTATTCAACATTCATTTTTCTATAAATATGGAACTCGACTTACACTTAAAATATCAATAGGTTTTGTGAGTTATAGTTTTTTTTTTTGACACATTGTGTGAGTTATAATTAGTAATGTACCATTTGAGAGTATCAAAGTTCGAATCTTAATTATAACACTTTTTTGTCTTACTTCATTTATTTCTCGATTGATTTTTTTTTTTGTGTCAAGTATTTCACAATTGATTTATTAATTAAATTTCAATAGGATTTATTAACTCTATTTATATGTGAATTATTAACTTTAAATTATATTATTCACTTTTAACTTATTTTACAAGGCATTATTAAACTACTAATTAACTATGTTTTATATTAGGTGTCTCTGGAAATTTTGATAAAATTTAAACAAAAACATAGTAGTTGGGATGATTATTCATTTCTTAATGCTTAGATGCTCTTAATTTATCCCAAAAAAAATAGATCAATGTTTTATATTGCATTCACAACAATTGTGATATATTGTAAAAAATTACATTTAAATACGCTCTCAATCATAACGGTTATGTTGTGGTTGCAATCTTGATATCATGTCGAAATTATTATCTAGAAATTTTTCAAAAATAATTTAGCCAGGGAAATTATTTTTTCTAATTTAATATCAAAATCTTATTGAATAACATTTTATTTCCTAAAAAACATTTTTTAAATTTGAGCTACACTAAACATATACTAATTTTATTCAATAATATTAGAGGATTCAAATTTATTAAGTAATATTAATATTTATAAATTTTATCAAGTATTATATTATTTATATTTTTATACACAAACATGAGTATCTATTAGTTGAAGTGATAAGGAATTTAATTAGTTTCTGTTTATATGCACTGAAAAGCTTTGTTTTGATGTTCACTGATTGAACTCAACTCAACTCAAATTAATTGAGGTTTACTATTTAACACAATGATTAAACAGTGATTCTCCTGAATTCCATTGGTTATTTAAATTATAACCTTTTTTATTTTTGGTGAAAATAATAGTACTTAGCAAAAATATAAAATAAAAATATGGATTTAAATTATTCAAAAGTTGATCAGATTACATTTGTTGTGACATTATGCCCCACCACAAGAGGGGGCAAAAACATGATTTGGATTTTATGCCGCAATAAATTCTAAGTTTATTTAATACTAGTAGGTTAAACCAAAATGTTAAGTTTAAGTAATTAATGAGCGTTTATTAAGATAAAATTATTCAGAATCCGTGTTGTGTTTAATTTTTAATTAGTGTGAATAATTTTTTGTCAGATTTTATTTAATTCATAGTCGAACTCTACGATTGTTAGAGAATTTTTCTCTAAAAATACTAGTTAGTTTTTTTTGAACAAACTAAAATGAGATATGATATATATAAACAAATCTACTAATCTCCGCAGTACAAGATGTACCAAGGAGAATCGTGGAATATTACAGCAACGTCAGTAAGTCAGAAATATGAACAATTATCCAAGAAGTAAATAAAATTTATACAAATACTATGAATTCATATTTTCCCAAAGAATGTATTCTTATAGATAAACATTTTATGGACCAAACTTATTAATGTAAATCCAAACACACCCTAGTTGGCAAGTAACATAGTGAGAGAGATTAGGCCCTCCACTTGTTTTTTGCTTACAAATGGTCAGAAGAGATCAAAGAGAGAAAGTAAATAATTGTCTGTCTGGGGGGACCTTCTCCTGAAATCGAAGCAAATATTTTACAATTGCATGTGTGAGTGACTAATCCCAACAAACAAATTTATTTGTTTGCCTTTATATGGTACGGTTTTTGCTTTTCATCCTAAGATTGCTAACTGTTTGTTGTTTGTTAAAAGAGAATAACTATTTTTTATTTTCAATTCATTTGGTTTTTGCTTTTAAATGAGAAAACAAAAGATCAGCTTAAGGTCTAATCAAACATTAAGCTCTTCTTTTTAAGATTGATCACCACTAGACTATTAAAATTTTGTTTTCATAGAAAGATGTTATATATACACTATTTTACTTGTGAAAAAAAAATTGAAGTTAACCTAATCATAAAAATGTTGTACAAGATTAAGTTGTGATTTAGAAAAAGTTGTGATAACATTGGTGAAAGAATGACGAGGAAAAATAAATATAAAAAAAAGACGAAAAAAATTTGTATCAGATTTAAAATTTGAGAATTCTTATTTACAAGATCATCTTTTATGTTTTATTGTTGAAGGCCGACTCAAATGGTCATATTGACTAAATAATGATCAAGATTATACCATATTGATGGTTCAAATTTGTACCTCGACAATTATTGTCCTACCACTTATTCGAAATCCATCTTATACTAAAGTTTATCCAAATTCATTCATCAGTTTTCATAATTTTCTTTTCTCCAACTTTCTTTTCATATGTATGTTGTACGCATAAAAAATATTACTCTAAATTAAATTAAACAAATTAATTTCTTCTCTAAATTCCACACATCCCAAGGAAAAAAATTAGTTTTTTTTCTTCTTTTTCTTTTCAGTGTCTTTGTTGGAGCTATTGGAGAGAGAGGGATATGTTGCCCAAAAAGCTCTTTTTTATAATCCTTTAATTGAAGTGACCCCATGTATATTAGATTTGTACGTACAAAGTGCTAAAATTGTTCTTTTTAAAATTGATTATACCCCTATGCATTGTTAAGATCACACAGCCAAATTTAACAATAGTTCCATCCTTAGTATGTGACATTACAATACTGCAAGATCATTATTACTTCTGCTACACTAAGAATAATGATGGTTAACAATTTTCATGTAAAAAAAAAGCTAGCAATAAAAGCTCTGAAACAAGTGCTAGTAGTAACTTAACTTCGAGGAAATGAGAAAATTTTGTGAGAATCAGAGAAAGAGAGACAAAGGAAAAACACAATCACATGTAGCTCTCTGGCTTTGCTTGATGTGAGAGAGTTGTTGGATTGAAAGAATTCTAATAATTGTTCTATCTTATTCTTCAGCTAGCTCTTACTTGTCCACTCAAATTTTCTATAGCTTATACTACTATTGTATAGCTCATCAAACAAACATCAATCGAAGTCTTTTCTTTTTCTTATATGATGTAATTGGTGGAGATGATTATATTGACATAAATTTGGTGGAATGAATTAATAATTGAAGGGGGAAAAATACTACTACAACAGAAAACATGTTATATTTTGTGTCAATATTTTCATTACTTTTTTTTTGTGTCAAGTTAATCATTTATATTTAAAAATATTATTACTAGAATTGAATTTATCTCTTTCTCAAATTTGTTTTGGATAAATATTTGGTAAAATGTCAAAATTATTGGACAAAATATTTGTGGTGTCTTGAGTTCAAAATCAATATCTCTAATTTATGTAAGTGAGTTGTGATATTTATCATTTTATCTAAAAACCGAATAAATAAATTTGAGAAAATAACAATTAAAAAGGATTGAAAATTGTCATCTAAGCTAAGTAAAATAAAATTACAATCGTTGGTCTTTGGTCGTTAGTTCGGTCGTGGATCGGCGTTGCATCGATGGATTCTCATAAGCTATCTGACCACTTTCTTCAATTCACTTATTCTTTAGGTGTATCTTGGACGCGGCGGTCCTTTTTGCAACTCATTTGGCTAGTATGTGTCTGGGCTGTGAATGAAAGAATTCACAGGTTGTTTAGAAATTCAGCCAAGTCCTTACTATAATTACTGGACAAGGTCAAACTTATTATTGGCCGAAGGCAACAAACCGTACTCTAGTTTGGAAAAACTAAATTAGTCCACCTAAATTGGTATCAAATATATTCGTACCCGAACCCTTGAAAAAAAGCACACTCTCAAGAAATTCTAAGCAAATATCATCGTACCAACTCATGTGGGTTTAGACGGTTTAAATCTTACTTTATATCAATTTAAATTTTTAATCTAATATAAAATTCTGAAGATAAAATTTGGTTCGTTTGATATTGATCGGATTTTCTTAAACTTACTAACTGTGTAGATTCACATGTTCAATATTCAAGGTTCCAATCAAAGTACACAACTAAAAAATACTACTAATATACTTTGTACAAGAATAGTTGCCACTCCGTCAAAAAAATAAAATAAAAATAGTTGCCACTTTGGTTTAAAAAAAATAAAATAAAATGGTTGCCACTTGCCACAATATCATTTCGTAAAAAAATATAGTATCATTTTGACACCACCACAGCTATTTACATCTTCACTCACCTCACCTTCATTCAGTTCAATCACTTTGGCAAAATTTATGTTTGAGTGTTAATCCGTAAAAGCATGATTACACTCAGTGAATACATTAGCTAGTGATTAGACATGATAACCAAATCAGAAGGTAATTGAAGGAAGTACTTACTAGTAGGTGAATATTTACCATTTGACCTTTGGATTTGGGACCCACATAAGAGGGATGAAAAGAAAGAAAAAAATATGTTTTGTTGTGACTTACTCTTACGTTGGTGAAACATGGTTCTAACAAGTTCTGAGGAGGGGAAAAATTCTTGTTGGGCAGAAATGGATCAATTTCAACTATTTATGGTGAGTGAATAGGTTGAATAGTTATTGTGGCAGTATTTTGAGTAAAGGAAACGTTACCAAAAGGTACATGCTATGCTACATTGAGCGTTATGCACTCTTAATAGAGATAAGATCTGTCTCTTGTGTTAGAGAAAACAAACAAGCACACATGCTTTATGACATAGCTTGAGTGGAAAATACAAGGAGAAAATAAAGACCATGATTTTGGGGGCATTTTTAATGAGCTAGAGAGGTGAATTTTTGGGAGTTAAATTTGTAATTCGTTGTATAATACTTCCTCTAATATTATATATAAACAAAATTTTTTTGTTCACCTTTATTAAATAATTGATGTATAATATACTAGATATATCAGCGTTGGACCGTGAGGGGTGTCTCAATGGATGGAATAATCAACACATTAGTCATTGAACAACAAAAGAAGTGATTTTGATACCATGTTTTCATCTAAAATATTAAGATATTAGATTTATGGGTCCTCTCACTTATAAAAACTCAATATCAACTCTTTCAACTTCCACCATCAATTATCACTCACTTATTGCTCTATCAACCTGGCTCTGATACCACTGTTGGATTGTGGAGGGAGCCTCACTTCACTTGGTTGGATCGACACATTGTGCATTGAGCAATCACACAAGTGACTTTGACACCACATTTTCACCCAAAACATTAAGGCGTTACATTTATATATGGATTCTCTCATTTATAAAGTGTTCAACTTTAACTCTTCCAACCAATGTGAGACTTAATTCACACTTGATAGATCTCAACATTTGGTTTTTCTTTTTCTAAAGCGCAATCAAGACCTTGTTGGACCAAATAGTCTTGAATTGTATATTGCTATAAGGAGAAGTCCATCTTCCCATCAAACAAAGGAACATCCAACTTGAAAGTAGGCATACTATTTGAGAAGAAAAACACAAATAAGATGATAAATGATCTCTTCAAATAATCGCACAGCGCAACTTCTATTCCTGCTGACTTGATCGGAACTTACCTGAAAATGAAATTTTTGCTTCTATATGAAACTTGAGGGAGTATATTCATTTTAACATAAATTCTTAAAATAACCGACTCTAATATTTTTAGAGAGATGACTTCACATTCTTGCAAAGTTTTTCTCCTTTTTCCACAAAAGTGAGTGGTTTTGAATCGTTTTTTGACCTTGAATCACCCATGTGAATCTTTATTCTCTCATTTAATATTTTTGTTTGCGTTAACCTTCTTGTTACCATGGAAATGGGGCCCGTTAATCCAGAGTTCGGCTGCAAGCTATGTAAAGTCTGGCCAAAAATTGTTTCCATCAGGAATTAAACTCGAGTTCTTCCGAACGATTCGTCCTAGGGGATTTCATTAAATAATTTGTTTCCACATAGATTATGTTTCCCCTTGTGTTTTTATTTTTATTTCATCATCTCAGTGCAGCGTAATTAATTTTCTGTCTTGTTGTAGTGTTTATTGATTTTCCGTCTTGTTGCAGTACGTGTATCGAATAGATAGACAAATTAACAATAACACAATTTTGTTACACCGTAGAAAACACAACAATAATAGGAATAACTATTTATATAATATTGTGGGAAGTACATAGAGACAATTGCTTAGTAATTTCGGCATATCAAAAGAGTTTAGGACAAGCTCATAACTAATAAGTAGTCAAGGTTGTGCATCAAAGGTATATATTACAATAACGGAACAAACCAAAAGAAAGATGGTAGACATCCGATCGAGCAAAATAATAAGTCAAAGTTTGATTAACAACTTATGCAATTACATCTGGAGACGTCGTTTCTCGATTTTTTCAATCTTGATATTTCTCATCACTTTGTTTGAAGATAGTTTGACATCGTCAGGGGAAGAATTCTCTCCATGCCTTTTTGCAGGAGTTTTCATCTTAGTTTCGACATTTGAAGATTTTGAAGTAGTAGAAAGATCTTGTTGTGTAGCAAACAATACAACAGGTTTAGGACAAAAGTAATAGCTAATTGACGATATTTAAAGTCTACATTTGAAACATATGATTAATGGAAGACTTACCATTGGGAAACTTGTTTCTCCTTGTGTCGCGCTCGTAGACTCGAGCATTTGTTGTGAATAATGGAATAAGGTTATGTAAGATTAAATGAATTATAATAACTAAAAGAATATTATATAATACATAATGTTGATTAAAATGGATATGATAAATGAAAAAATAATAAAATAAGTTTCTTCAAATTACCTCCTGAGAGAGTGGAGGTTCAACAATTAACTTAGACGTAATCTAAAACAACAACAAAGTATAGGAAACTATTAGACATTGTTGGTAATTCTTATAAGTAGAATTGAAATGTAGAATTATTATAATAGAGATTAATAATTTGTATCACCTCATTGTTTGAAATTTGATCTTTGAGATACTGAATAATAGCTTCTTCAGTTTTGTAGTTAGGAACCGAGACAAGTTTGTAGTAGGGTTGTGCCTTAACTTTAAATGCAAGCTCCTTTCCCATCATGTCATCCAGTGCAACAAGATATTCATGTGAATCAAATTCACCAGCCTAGATTAATAAAAATAACAAAAAGTGTTAACAACTTGTGCTGAGGAAATAATTCAGATAAAAATAACGTAATCATGTACCTCAACCATAATGGTTTTCAATTCCTCGACAGTTTTGCCAATCAATTGTTGGCATTCACGGTCCTAGAAAACAAATCGGACCTTTTGATTTTGAAAATGAACTCCAACATCAACTTTGTATCTGTCAAAGATATAGGTACAATTTTAAAAAAGAGGCTATGTAAACAACAAATTGAAAAAGTTTAATGCTAAAATTGGTTATAGAAACAACATATAATAAACTAACTTGATTTGTTGATCAGGGTTAACATGTTCATTCGTGCATTTATATGGAGGAGCGGTGGTGATTATTTGTTTCTTACATTCATCACATGTTATAAGAGGAACCAATTGTGTTTTGCAGTCAAGACATGGTGTGGGGTTACAACAGTTGTAACAATTTCATCCTAAACAAATTGAATGGTAAGTAAAAGATTACGAGAGACTAAGCAATGCTTAATAACAATGACCATTGGTCCATCATCAGATTTTGCATTGAAAAAGTCCATGAATTGAGTTCCAAAATCACCCCACAAACTACATGGTAAATCATTCATACTAAAAAAAACAATGAAAAATGAATAGATTTATTAGATTGAAAGCTAAAATACAAATGGCAAAATAGGAAAATGATGTAAAAATAAATTATTATACTCTGCATCTCGCAAAGAAAATCTTGTAGGTTGTTTTTTTCCCTCCAACACTTTGCTTTGAAGGTTTGATATTGTAAACAACTCCAATAATACATAAACAATAAAGCAAATTAAATGATTACTATATATATACACATAAAAAATATGGAAAAACATATTCATTCTCAAGGTTGACATGGGTGGACTCACCAACTAAATGATCATGGCGATATTTGCCAGCCATGATTTTCAGGAAATGGCTTGAAATGAAGTTTGTAATGAGGGATATCATGCATAGATAACAAAGTGATTTTTGATCATTCGGTGCCTCCAAGGAAGACTAACTTAAAATATGAATAAAGTATCAACAAAAAAAAAATAGCAACAAAAAGGGAAAAATTCATTTTGGTGATACGAACCAAAAACCTAAAAATAGCAACAAAAAAAAAGATAAGGATGTAACAAATTTAAAATAGCAACAAAAAAGGGAAAAATAAAATAATGTAACATCAACATTTGTTTATGAAAACTTCAACATAAGAATTAAGAACAAAACGTGAAATAGAAAAAAAAAACACACACACACACAAATGAGTTTTTCATCATGATTTTGAAGAAGAAAAAAAGAAAATAATTGACACTGAAAAGAAAAAACATACAAATAAAATATGAACTTTAAGTAGCAAAAAAAGGAAAAGAAAAACAAAATTGAAGAATAAGAAGAAAGAATAAGAAAGAAAAGAAAATCATCATTCTACCTTCCGAAAGATTAATACAAACACCCGACATTAAAATATGCTTATGTTTCATAACATAAAGGATTGAAGAAGACGAAAGAAAAGAAAGAAACAAACACTGGAAGTTAAAATAGAAAATAACTGACATGAGATAATAGGAAGTTTTTTGTACTAACTTTTGAATAAAGATACAAAATAACCCTAAATTAGATTATGTGTCAAAAAATGATAAAGGGGCAAATTAGGGATTTCATATGTATCTTCTTAATATATGTATATAGAAAAAATGATAAAGGGACAACTTAGGGATTTCATATGTATCTTCTTAATATATGTAGATAGATTCATGTATCTAATTCCTTTTTTAAACGTGATCACAAATTAATTACACAAAATTTAAGAGAATATTATTACTTTTGAATTCTTATCTGTAAGACCCTTATTTATCATGATTATATATATAAAAGTAGTTAAGTCTCCAAGTAACCCTAATTTAACCCCACTAAAATCCCAATTTAATTATTAAAAAATGTCCTCAACAAGAGTTGAACTTATAACTTTTTTGTAAATGTTTCATATATTAGCCACTATGACATACCAATTATATATATAAAAGTAGTTAAGTTTCCAAGTAACCCTAATTTAACCCAACTAAAACCCTAATTTAATTATTAAAAAATGATAAAAAAATGTCCTCAACAAGAGTTGAACTTATGACATTTTTTGTAAAGATTTCATATATTAGCCACTATGACATACCAATCAATTTGAAATATTTTTGTAACCAACATTTATTGAATATGCAATCCAATCAATTTTTTTCTGTAATACATGTACAATTTTTTTTCTAAGTCTCCAATTTTTTTATACACCTACCTCAATAGAAATCGAACTCATGATGTGTCACAACAATATATAATTTAATATTTTTCGCAGCAATGCAAATATTTAATCTGTTTAAATAGAAATGAATTTTTATTTTATAAAGATATGTTATGAATATTTATCGTATATGCTTTGTTTTTCCTCTATATATTTATCGTGCATGCATTGGTTTCCGTGTTTCTATTTCTCTCTTCTCATTTTCTCTCATACCAAACACACCCTTATTGATCCAAACGGAAATCAATTTGAAATTTTAGTTGAAAAAATTAATGGCAGCATATATTTTAAACATGGATAGTCTGCATTGCGTGATTTTTATAATATTCAATATGGTGCTTGAATGATTTTATTATACACTTGGATGAGTCAGTTTGGACTGATTCTAAAAGAAAGATTTGATCGTGTAATTTACTTTAAAAATTTTATTATAGTTCTTTTGGTTAAATGTGTTTTTAGTCCCTACATTTTGCGAAATTGTTAAGAATGGTCCCTACATTTTAAAAAGGTAAAAAAAAACCCTATAAAATTTTGCGCTATCAAGATTAGTCCAATCCGTAGAGAATAGTCCCTACATTTTGCAAAATTGTCAAGAATAATCCCTACATTTTAATATTTTTAGTCCTAACATTTTGCAAAATTATCAAGAATAGTCCCTACCTTTTAATGTTTTTAGTCCATACATTTTGCAAATTGTCAAGAATGGTCCCTAAAGGATAAACGCAGGGACTAATCTTGATAGCGAAAATTTTTTTAGGGTTTTTTTTACCATTTTTAAAATGTAGAGACCATTTTTAACAATTTCACAAAATGTAGGGACTAAATACATATTTAATTCTAGTTCTTTTTATGTAATATATGAAAATCTACAAAAACTCATGCGATAGCACGGGTGGGTGTCTAGTTTTAGAGAAAAACTAACCTGTACTTTTATATTTTAGACACACATTAGCAAAACTCTTTATTTCATGCAAATCTTACATCATTAAAGAAGTTTAACTTCAACTCTTATCTTCTTTCTTTGACACACTTTTTTTTTGTTTAAGTATTTTTTTGACACACACTTTTTTAACAATCTCCAAAGTCATCTACATGGTTATAATAATGTGCTGACACTATAAAACATTTTAAATCATGAGAAATAAACTCTAGATTTATAGATAATTGATTCTCTATTTTTACAATAAAAACAATATAATTACAATTTTTTCAATAATTTTTAAATATAAAATATTTTGTAATAAAATTAAAAAAATAAGCATTAATGAAATTTTAAAATATAATAAAGAAAGAGGGGAAATGAGAGGGATGAAAAAGCAAAGTGTGAAAGAACGTGAGAAAATGACGAGAGGAGCAACCCTTATGTGATTCTCCTCTTCTCTTTCCCTGTTTATCAAAACGCACCGACGTGTTGCGTTTTGAATTCACCGCCACTTCCCATGAATAGCGCGGCGCGTTCTTCCGGTAACTCGCCGCCGAAGGATGATATCGAGTGGGAGATGCGTCCCGGCGGCATGTTTGTACAGAGACGCGAAGCAGGCGACGATGATCACATCGATGGACCGATGATCAGCATCAGTGTCTCTTACGGTTCTTCTGACCACGAAGTTTATCTCCCAGCTCAATCTACTTTTTGTGAGAGTTTTTATCTCTTTTTACTACTATTCTCTATGTTGATTTTGTGGTTGAATTTTTGAAACGTTGAGTTTTTGTTTTAGTTTTCTTATTGTTAATATTGAATTTGGTGATTGTGTTAATGTAATTTTGAAATTGAGCTAATGGAGAAGAAGCTTAATCATATTCATATTTGTGTGTAATTTGTGATTGTTAATTTGAAAGTAATTTTGAAATTGAGCTAGTGGAGAAGCTCAATCATATTCGTATTTGTGTGTAATTGTAATTTTCATTAAATTAGTTGATTAAAATTCGTGAAATGAGTTGGTCTGGTGGTATTGGCTTGGGACCTGGGATTGTGCTCCTCCTTAAGGTCTCATGTTCGATTCTCTCTGGTGCCAATTTGGGTGGGCTAGCTTCTTCAAAAAAAAAATATTCGTGAAATGAAGAATGGTTTGATGGAAAGGAAAATACTTTGTGAAGTGAAACAATTTAGTTAGCCATTTGGATTAGGTTAATGATGAAAGTGCTTGGATATTGGTTTATTTGAGTTTATCGACTCACGTGAGCACTTGTGAGATTGTTTTCAGACTTTATGTAAACAACTTATGACGTGTTAATATGAGCTTATTGATTTTCCTACACTTATAAGGACGGTTGATAGCTTATATGAAAACAGTTTGAGTTTATATTAACTTTTGTTGTAGAAATAACTTATACATACGCACTTATATGATAAAGGCTTAATTAAACTGTGTATCCAAACAGGAATATTTCTAGAATCAATTAGACTATTATTTAGTCTGATGTTTTTTGAAATTTGGGTTGATTTGTTTTGGTATTCGTAGGTACTGAAATAAAGGCTTATCGAACAAATATTTAGTGTTAACGAGATAATATAATAATATCTTTGCAGAAATTTCAATTTCTAACTAAGGTAAACTGTAGGTACTGTATTACAAAAAGTTGCCCCTCCATTTAACATGCATTGAGAATTCACTTTTATCTTCATTTGTTATTAGTTTAGTGACTAAACTAGTTATGTGAGAAAATAAAAGAACTATGTTGATTAACTGAAAGCTTGTGACCTTAAGCAAATTATATGATTTATTTTCATACTATGAGTATAAGTATAACAGCTTATAGTTTGGTATGCATCGTTTGTATCTTGATATGGAATTTGTTTGGGAAAACTAAGCTTGTTTTTTATGTTAAGATTACTAGTAGCATATACCTAAGAAGATTTTTTGTTTCCATTGGTATGCGTCTTTGTCTTAATTTTGCCGTTATTAACAGGGGATGTTAAGAAACTGCTTGCACACAAAACTGGTTTAAAGCCTGAGCAGCAAAGACTCTTCTTTAGAGAAAAAGAAATGGACAATAAAGAGAACTTGCATGTGGAAGGTGTGAAGGACAAGTCAAAGCTTTTGCTTTTGGAGGATGCTGCTAGCAAAGAGAGTAATCTCGAGGAAGGTAGAAAACACCAAGAAATGTTAAAAGCTTTTGAAGCTGTTGCTGTAGTCAGATCAGAGGTGGACAAGCTTTGTGAGAGGGTGAGCCCATGTTCCGCATATTATTGTCATTATAGAAACATAATAACCGAAACTAGAGAATGAATGATATTACTGATTTTGATTTTGCAGGTGTCGGCCTTGGAGGTGGCTGTGAATGGAGGGACCCAGGTTTCTGACAAAGAGTTCATTGTTTCCACAGAATTGCTAATGAGGCAATTGCTGGCGCTGGATGGTATTAAGGCTGAAGGTGAAGCGAAGTTGCAGAGAAAAGCAGAGGTAATGTAAGAGTTGCTTACTTTTTTTTTGAATCAGTAAGTAACTAATTCAAAAAAAAAAAGTCAGTAACTCTTAACACCATAAATTTTAAGAGTTACTGACTTACTTAAAAGTTTAATTATTTGTCAATTAATTAATGTTTATGATAGGTCTTGGAAAATGATTTCTCTGTCCCTCACTTTTGCCACATGATTTGAAGCAGCACTTGGATTATTGGCTATGATTTTTGTTATGTGGTAGTATGCACCACAATATGCTGTTATTTAACATTCCGGTTTAGAGCAGTTTTCTTTGATGCAATATGGCTCAGTATTGTTGTGGTGCAATCGTGGATAAACTCTTTGTTTCCTTAACTAGTATCCATGGCATGGAGTATCGGTATCTGATACATATTCGTCCCCATTTTTGAAGTATCCGAGCTTCATAGGAATAAAATAATATTTGCTGATGTTAATGTGTAGTTTTAGTTTTAGTGTGGATCTTGTTGCATTCCTGCTTTCAACATTTTAGGTTAAATTTGTGAGCTCTTGTCATATCACATAGTATGCTGCTTTCTACACTTCCCATCATTGTTTTTTTTTTGTTAACTAGATCCCATTACATCATCAATATCACCATGAATTGTGTCTGGTTGGTGGTTATGAAATTGATTTGTTGTGTTGAGAGTTGAAAATTGAAATGTGTTCATCACTAGTTGAATCAGTTTCTTTATCAAACAATTTCAGTCAACAATATTTCCCGTTTTCTATAACCTGGTGTAAAAGGATAAATTCTTGTCCATGGTGGACTTCCCAATTTGGTAATCATCATCTATAATTGCATCATTACTATTATCTTTTTGATAGCCTCAACATCTGTTTATTCACCCTCGAGCAGGTGCGTCGTGTGCAGAACGCTGTGGATGCTTTAGATTCCTTGAAGGCAAGAAACTCCAAACCTTTTAGCAACATTGGTAACGCAGCCTCAGTAACAACCCAATGGGAGAAGTTTGACTCTGGAATGGGAAGCTTGAATGCTCCAACCTCAACGTCATCTCCATCTTCCACAAACGTTACTCAAGATAGGGAGCGGTATGATTAGCTCAGAAAATGTTGCATTACCATTAAATTATACACTACGTACAATACCATATTTTTGGACCTTGATTCTTCATTTAAGGTCATATTTTTTGTACTTAAGGCAATATCTTTAAACCTTTTGGTTGCTGTTGAAGAATACAAAAGAGAAATGAATGCGCATATTCTAGATACTCCCGTTGTTAGTATTGATTTGGCCTGATGGCATGTTAGATTTTAAAGTTTTATCACTGTTTTTAATTTACCATAGTGTAGCATCAAGCAAAACATACAAATAAATTTTGTTTGTGTTGAAAATCATATTAACCAACTAAACACAAAATAGGTATTAGAGAAGTAAAAGTATGTTAACTAACTTCTAATTAGGGTCAGGAAGTTGTAACTAACTTTTATATCTCTAATGGTAGATACAAATTTTAATGATATATTGGAAAATAATCCTCGTTTTACTAGGAAAAGCATTAGAGGAATAAATCAACTTAAAGAGAAAATCAGTATATATTTGTTCACTTTGAAAAAGTGTTGTCTATCTCCGTAAATATAGTTCGGATGGTAGAGACTGTAAGTCTGTAATATGAGGAGCTGGGGTTTGAACTTACGATTTTTCACTTATTTACTTTAAGGGGTGAAATATTGACTATTAGGAGGTTATCTGATAAAGAAACAAACTTCTGTTTGGTTCTAAATTAAGAAAAATGTAATGTATAATCTACTTTATCTGCACTTAAATGTGGAGCTGGATATCAAATATAAGATTTTAATTGAGTTCTTAATTTAATCCAAGATATTCAAAACAGACAGTAATCTTTTTGTGATAAGATCCAACATATATTTAAGAAATAAGATATCGAATGTAATTAAGAAACACAGTAATCTCGTACTATAATTATAATTAAGAATTAAGTATCATCGTAGTTGTTTGTTTCTAGCATGATAATGGATACAAACTGAAAAACTGTGACCTACAAGTCCAAAGTGACTGCTCTAACTAATGGAAGATTTTTCAAAAGAGAATGAAGTAGTTAAATGCTACTACCACTTATTTTAATTTTATTTTTTATCTTAAAAATCAAATGATTCCTAATTACACCAATGAGTGAAAGGACATTTGTAGTCCCACGAGAACAGGTGAACACACATTCTCATTCAACATTTTCCTGATAAAACAAACCATTTGGCGTGATACTTTTTTCTTCAATTATTTAATTCTCAATGATTCTGATCCACTATAATACTAACACCTTCCGACATGGACTAATTTAAGTTTACCATAAAACATTCACTATACGTGTATGTTTTCTGTAAAGAACTTCAATTTATTGACTGGTTTTAAGAGGGTTTACTTTGAGCCTTACTTTGATAAATAGTATTGTACTTTTTAAGTTATTCAAAATATGGAGATGATAGTTTAATCGATGTTGGTTCAACAAAAAATAAGTATCAAAATATTATATCAATTTAGGCTACCATGAGTTTGGATCTTCTCTCACCTTAATGTGTTATGTCATCTTTCTTTTTCTAATCCAATGGCTAAGATTGTAAAGAAAAATAAAGTGGTGAGAAGAAATAAACAACAGAAATCCAACAGTTGCAATTAGTGTAGGACTGATAGCAGGAGAGAATCAACTAGAGAGGAGAGGACCACTAAAGTGGTGACTCTTTTGTAGGGGTGTTGGAAGTGTGGGTTGGTTTGGTTTTGAGCATAAAAGTCATCTAAACCATGAGACAAATATGCATGCGGTGTTGGGTCACGAGGGTGCAGCCGGGGGATCATCCACATTGGATTCAAGAACCAATCTACAAGTGAGTTGTACACCACACTTTAACCAAAAACATTAAGGCGTTAGGTTCATGGGTCCTCTTACTTATAAAGTGTACAACCTCCACTATTTTAAGCAATGTGGGACTTAACACTCACACTTGCCACAACAATCTCCCCCTCAAGTGTGAGTCCATCCATTCTAGGATATGCTCCCCCTCAAGTGGAAACTTCTTCAGCAACACTACACTTGTACCGTCGTTGCCACACTGCACACGGGACACGCCGTCTGACCACCTTTGTCAGGAAGACTTTCGATACAAGAAAATATGACAATATTACTAACTTGGTACAAAATAAACGTACGAAATTTAAATTTATTTTATTGTTCACATATATAATATGTACATACATAAATTGCATATACATCAGAACTTATTTTTAATACCAACATTATAGTTTTGGATCGCGTGAAATGATATGTTTTGACAGCCTACTATTTTATGGACTCAATTTGGGCTGGACTTGCTAAGTTGAACTTGGTAATTAATAGGTTGATTACTATAATTTTGAATCGCATGAAATAATATGTTTCTGAAATGAAAACCGCAAACTAAATCAAACCGTACGGTTTAGAAGAAAAATAATCTGTGTGGTTCAAACTAAATGCAATTTTTTACAATTTTCGATTTACATCGATTCATTTTGTAGTTTTATTTTTAGATTAGTTCGTTTGGGTCTTCTTATATTTCTATCCAACGGGACAAGGAAATAGGAAGGGATGATTTGCATTGTTTTTTAACATGAAGAGAAGCATAAACTTCTATTTTTGACAAATATTTAAAGTGCTAATCAACAGTGAACCACCAATGAAATTTGTCTAATATATACACCAAAACTAAAATAATTTTCTTATAGTCAAACCTACTTTTCACATTTAAAACTGATGTCACTCCAGTCTAGAGTCAACAGCTTTGGACGGAGGTATATTTGTCCTTACTAGTTAGTCTTTGGAAAGTTCAGGGCAATAAACAACCACCACCATCACCACAATTTTATTTTATTTTTGTAGAATTTCTATTTGACCTCCTCCAACCTAAAAATTAGGACCACAACTTCAAAGTAAGAAATATTGGTGAATACTATGAAATAAATAAAAAAAAGCATTTTTGAAGCTTTCTGGTCAATCAAAAATTGACAAATCTATAACTTCATAGATACATTAATGCATTCTTTACAATAAATTTTCAAGTACAAAATGTCAAAATCAAGGTAGAAGAACAGAAAAAAAAAAACCAAATTGATCTAAAAAACTTCATAACTTAACTAAAATCAAAATTCTCCCTACAGTTTCCAATCATACACACAATACCTAAACTAATGACTCATAAATTAATAGTAACACCTCTTGCACCATTAACATAAGGTGATACTCCAGTGGTACCAGTATTTAATGATCCATGTCTAGTTGGATCATATTTTTCTCCATCACCCCAAAGAGCATAAGCTTCCTCACCATGAGCCGCATCATCTCCGATTTCGAGTTGCTCGTCGGGCATTCTCAAGGGTATGAAAATTTGTATAACAAGGAGAATGATTGTGGTGGAGACTATGTTCCATCCAATAACAAACAATGCTGCCACTAATTGCTTTAGAAATTGTACACCACCACTTCCACCATAGAATGCACCCCTTGAATTGGTCACAGGCAATAGTAGTCTACATAGGGCTGGCTCGGCGAAAAGTCCGGTAAGGAGGCCACCCAATAGGCCAGCCACAGCATGAGTGTGAAATACACCGAGAGTGTCATCAACCTATATTTTTTTTTAAAAAAATCCACTAAATCGTAAGAATATAATTGCTCGACAAAAAATGGATTGAGATTCTCTGCAGTCATTGTGTGCACAAACCTAGATCACTTGATCGAAATCGACTAATTTAATTTTTTATTTGTCTGCTAACAATGAAAAATTAGAGATTCAATGCTATTCTTAATGTGTAGTTGGAAATGTCATGCTTAGATGAAAATGTCATCAAGTCTCTATCACTAGGGTAAGCAAAGGAGTTTAAGAAATGAAGATAAGATTAAATATATATTTTTCTCTTATAAAATTAACAAAGTATGATTTTGGTTCTTAAGTCTATTAATTTTTATTAATTACTTTTTTAAAATATAAAAAAATATTTGATTTTAATATAAAAAAAGAGGTTGAGATCTAAAAACAAAATAAAATAATTAAAAGGACCAAATTTATATTTTTGAGAATTCTATTGGAATTGAGATATATTTAATTCACATGTTTGAGAAGCTTACTTCTTTCTTTCTTTTTTTATTAAAAAGAAGAATTTTACTTCTATACAGAGAAAATGACCTACTAGTTTTTAATTTTTTTCCGATTATAAGCAGGAAAATGCAAGCAATAAAAGTAGAATGTAGAGTGTCATTTTCATTATAATGTGTTTATTAATACTTAAATACAAAGAGGATGAAGTCATCTTCCATATCATATTATATACTAGTAGCATACCATATGTCTCATTAGAAAAATATCATATACCCTATTTAAAAAAGAAAATAAATTGGACAATACAAAAAGGAAAGTGATTGGAAATTAGAATAAAAATTGGATAACATGGAAGCAGTGGTCCATTTTTCCAACAATGGATGAAGATTTAGAAACACGTGAGCTAGCAAAATGGAACCTTCACCTAAACTTCATGTATATAAATATCTTACAAAAAGACAACTAGGAAAATATTCATGTATAAAAAATAATCGATCTTTATTATTTTATAAAATATCAATGGTGGTACGTTTGATCTACTATAAATCAAAATTTATTTAATCAAAACCATATTATTACATAACACAAGTGGCCACCACCATTTAACTTGATTAATCTTTTGTAAGAAACTATTGACTACAAGGTAAATTCTGCATTTTCAACTTAGATTTGTTTTTTTCTACAGTGTTTGAAGAGCTTAGTAAGTTGAGTTTAAACACTCAAGGTCCGTTTTATCTATAAAATGTTAATACTGGATAAAATAGTACAAGACAGAACAACACAGAACAACACAGTACAAACGTTTAAGGTATTGAATAAATTTTATGTTTGTATGATGTTTAGTGGACAAAAGGTTATTTTTGTACTTTAGATAACTTGTGCAGAAGACAAAAAGTTATCCCGTGGTTCAGTGGGAACAAGAATTTCAGTTTTTGTTCTGTCACTTAACCCTCAGTTTGTCCGGTACCAGGAATAATTTTAAAATCAAACACAATACAACTGAAATTATCTTATCTTGTCTCTTCTTTTTTAGCAGATCAAACACAGTACATTAAATTTGTTCATACTTACGAGTTAGTTTAATTTATTTTATTTTCTTGAAAAATATTATAGTTTAAACAATTGATCATTTGCTCAACGTATCTAAATCCATTATCATGTGAAAACATAAATAAGCCATATATATATAGTGAGTGTGGACTAAATTAAATGCAGAAAAATTCTTTGTGAAGAGAAATAGAAAGTCAACCTTTTGTAGAAGACTTGACTTCTTATGTAAGATCATCATGGTCACCCATGGAATGCTGCCAGATGAAATTCCCATCACAATAGCCGCCCACGATTGCACAAGCCCTACATTGATGCAGACCCACCAATCATATTAATTTTCAACAAAAACTGCTTCTATTTTCACTAATTGAATCATTATGATAATAGCTACTCCCTCCGTACCACAATATATGTCATTTTGACACTTTTACACATATTAAGAAATGTAATCATTGTTGTGTGGAAAAGAGAAATTATGAGTTGATTTACAATATTGTCCTTCATTTATGGTATTGAAAAAATAAATTGAAGAATTGAAAGAAGAGAGAGTAATAAATAGTTAAGGGCATAATAGGAAAATTTGCATTAAATGCTTACTTGGTAATGTAAAGTGACATATAATTTGGTACAAATTTTTTCATCAAAGTGACATATAATTTGGTACGGAGGGAGTACTTTTTGTTAGTGTATAAAAATATCAGTGCCCAACAGACATTATTCTCTTAATAAATGTTCATATCTACTTTCTCCAATTTCAGTTCATGTTTTTGATGAATTTAAGAAAATAAAAATTTCAATTTTGAAATTAGATGTAGATAATACTCCCATTACTCATGTGGAGAGTCAAACTCAAAAGAGCAGGTGAACACTCTAATGACTTAAGTAGTTAAGTGTTACATTGAATTTTTTTGGGTTCAGATTTCCTACCGTGGGAAATCACACAGTTTTAAATTTGAACCACTAATCATAGATCAAACGATGCAGATCAGTTCTATTATAAAATCACTTAAAATTGTCACGGCTGTATAATTTTGATCGGACGGTTCTGATGTAAAATTTTGTGAAAATCTACGACATGCAATCCGTTTCCAATTTATTTTATCTACTCAATGTCCGATACATAATCATGATGACTCCTTAATAGTCACTTCACTCTAAATACTCTAAATACTATAGTGGGAATTGAACGCATAAACAAACACAGCATAACATTTAACACAAATAACTTAATCACTAAGCTCGTAACTAATTTGTTTTATATTTTACGGTTAACTAATAATTAACTATTTCCGACAAATATTTAAAAAATATAGAAGAAATTGAAAGTTTGAGGACCGGGACAAAGCGCTGTGTTGCCCTTGCTCATGGCCACCCTTGTTCAGTGGCCTACCTTAATCCCACTTTTCTATAGCCCAATTTTCAACGAAAACACCAATTATTATCAAAAACCGATTAACATAGCCTCTCTAAAAAACTAGTCCATTCGGTAGAATAGCCTCATAACTTAACTATCACACTAAGCTTTTCTTATGTACTTAATGTTAGATGCATAACACATAATTTAATCATACTTATCATGTATTGCCATCAAATTCAAACTCTAGTACTAGTATACCATAAAACATTTACATAACAACACATATGAGTCATCCACAAAAACAAGTTTGTAATGTCAAAAAACAGAATACAGCTACAATAACAAACTGATGCAGATATATACCTGCTCCTGGTGTGATGCAAACAAGTCCAGTCATCATACCCTGAACAGCTCCAATCACAGAAGGTTTCCCAAAGAAAATGACATCAAGAGTAGTCCACACTAAGAGACTAGTTGCTGCACAAATGTTAGTATTCAACACAGCAATTGAAGATGCAACATTTGCTGCATATGGTGCTCCACCATTGAAACCTGACCAACCCATCCATAGCAATCCAGAACCTGCAAGCATCAGCAATACATTGTTTGGTGGAAACCTTTCCCTATCACTCTTTATCCTTGGTCCAACCTGCACATATAATTTGTTGCCACAATAATCAGAAAACCAAATTGCTACTTATATACCAAATTAGTATGTCGAATTACATAGTTCGATCTTCTGCAGTAAAATCCTACGAAGCACCAACTCAGATAAAGACACCAGACATGACACTGACACGTCAACACTAACAATAATTTGAGAAATAGATTAATTGAGTGTAATCACACTTGGTGTCATGCCAGTCACCAGACACGTCTTCGATCAGAAGTGTCGGCATTATAGGTGTAAAATCCCAATCATTAAATTAATCTAACCAATAAGAGATCAACACTCTAAACTGTTGAATTAATCCAACCGATGAGATTTGATTGAAATAGTAGGAATTTTGGGTTCTATGAACTGTACTCCTACTTAAGTAGCTAATATAAACTGTAAAACATTAATTGGTTGATGGTTTCTATGAACTGTACTTATGTTTAATTTTGAATTGCAGAGTTCAATTGCAATCACAACCATAGTTATTGAAGTTTTAGATATATCTGCAATTCATAACTTTAATACTGATCACAATGTCATTGCAACCATAGCCACAGAAATTTTAAAATCTTGATTGAGTATTTAATGCCAAAACCAACAACCAATTGCAATTAATTTATAGATAACATAGTACCATAGAAAAATAAATAAAAACATTTCACCTCAACCCCATGAGGAAATAGAAAGTACCCTTTAAGCTTTTAAGCAAAATTAGATGAATGATTATGAAAAAAATTTGAAACTTATGTACTCCATCAGAAAATGGAAGGTACCCTTTAAGTCATTAAGCACAATTAGATGAAGGGTTGTTAAAAAAATACAAAATTTATTCATCCCATATGATAAAAGGAAGTTTTTTAAAACCTGGTTTGGCTCAAGTTGTAAATCAGCTTAAAAGTAAGACGAATCATTCACAAGAAGTTAAATTTGAACCCCGACAAAGACAACCTTTTGTCAAACTGTATTTTACTCTCGACCGAACTCTGAATTACCACAGTCCCTTTCTCCTAAGGACTGGAGTCTTAAAACATAATAAAAATGAACTTTTTGAAGCAAAATTAGATGAAGGGTAATGAAGAAAGCAGAAATTTAAGTACCCAATAAGCAGCAGTAAAACCAGCAATTCCAGAAGAGAGATGAATAACATAGCCACCAGAGTAATCAATAACACCCCAATGATAAAGAAATCCACCACCCCAAAGACTAAAAGCACCAACAGTATAAGAAAAAATAAGCCAAAGTGGAACAAAAGCCATCCAAGCTTTAATATTCATTCTTCCAAGAACAGAACCAGCCAACAAAATCATAGTAATAGCAGCAAAAGTAAACTGAAAATAAACAAGTGAAGCCATAGGAAAAAAAGGTTCTTCCATTGGTGTTTCAACAATTTTACTATTCTTGAAATAATGAGTACTTTCAGGTACTTTTGCTCTTCCAATAAGAAATTTTTGTCCTAAAGCTGGTGCTCCTTTACCCCAAAAAGGTAAAAGTTGATCACCAAATGCCATTCTATAAGCTACAAGAACCCAACAGATTAAAACTGCTGCAAAAGCATAAAGTGCCATGAAAGCTGAATTTACTGCCCATTTTTTTTTCACTATGCTTGCATAGAGAATTACTAATCCTGGCATGCTTTGTAATCCAACAAGTGTTGCTGCTGTCATTTGCCATGCGTTATCTCCTTTGTTTAACCATTCTGGTGATGTTGGAAGATGTGTTTGGTATGCTGGTGATGCTGCCATGATTTTGTGCAAGATCTTGTGTTATGAGAATGTTGTAATAACTTGAAAATAAGTTATGGAATTTGAAATACCTTTTCACTCATATGAGTTAAAGGTGTGTGTGTACAAAATTTAGTAATTGTTTGGATTGAAATAGTTTTTGATTTTGTGGGATATGTGGTTATATATTATGAAATTAATTAACATAAGATGAAAATTTTGATACTTGGTTTGAATATTTGGAAGCTACGTGTAAACTGTCATTGGTTTCTCACAACAAGTTGGAGTATTTTAACTTAATCTAGAAAGGAAAGTTTTTTTATGTTTTAGAAAATAAAACTTTTGACTTTTCGTTGAGAATGATGGGTATGGTTTAAGAATACTAGTGGAAATGGGACTATTATCAACTGACAACTTATCAAAGAAGAACATTTACTTTTAATTGTCAATAGTTATGAATATTTTTGATAAAAGATTGATTGGTATTACTTTTAATTGATTGGTATGAACTTCGGTCTTTCCATTTTTTCATCTTAAAAGTGGAATTTTTAATCACTACTTAAAAAAAATCATAACTTGAGACCTATACCTATATATCAACATATTTTTTTAGTTTTAGTCAAACAAAAAACATATTTTTTTTAAGTTACGAACTAAAATATACTTATATGAAAACAATTATATCTTTTTGATTTTAACATAATTCCAAATATTATGATGAAAACTTACCAAATATAATTGTTAAAAAAAAATGCTAAATAGTGTCTTGGACAATAATTAAAATAAAATATATAATATAAAATTAAAAATAGTGCATTTAATGTTTTGAAATTTTAAAAACAAAATTTTCTATTTAAAATTTGTTTTTTTTATCATTTTTGTTTAATTGACTATTATTGGGTGACATTTTTAGCATTATCCTAAATATTAAAGGACACTATATATAGTGTGATTTTTTGTAAAAAAGATTAAAAGGTGAAATTACAGGGTGAAGTAGATGGACATTTATTACTCGGAGGACGAAGTAGATGAAAATGAAATTATGTCATTTTCTTCTTAAGAGCTCACAGATAGTAATTGGTACACTCTGTCCTTTAACCCTTTAGACAGATGGCAATTCGTGATTACATATAGTTACTTGCTAGTTAGGTGAGGTTGTCAACTAAGTTGTACGGTAGCGTAACTTTTAGCAAACTAGTTAATGGATGAGAGAGAATTCACAGCACTTTAATTATTATGTGTACTATACTAAAACTCTAATTCAATTGACCATGGTTTCTGATGATAAAAATGTCATGGTTTCACATGGCTGCCGAAATATCTATAGTCACTTAGTGACCGTCACTAGCGACGAAGCTAGGAATAATATTAACCCTGAACACAATTTAAATGGCAAATGTATAAATGTTTATTGGTTTGTTACTAATATTAAGTAGCTTAAATAATATATGTATAAAACAAAACATTTGTTATACTATTCATCATCTTCAACCTCAAGCTTACTAAACCCTCAAAAATCGTTTTTTTATTCTTACACTAAATTGGACATGTAAATATACCATTTTGCTCAGAATTTCATGATGATTATGAATATGCACTTAAGTTTTATTAATTCTTACTCAAAAATTCGAATTTTCAGATTAGAGTAAGAACCCTAAAAATAAATAAATTGGGAGGGTCTGGGCACGTGCCCAGGCATGCATGGGCCTTGGCGTCGCCCCTGACTGTCACTATTTATTACTCCAATGTTAGACTTAAGATTCCATCATTTTACTCCTAGTAGCGGATTTTGGTTTATCCTCTGTAATGTTAGCGGGTTTAGGTTTATCATTGACTATGTCACGTCATCATTTTTGTGGAATCTTAAGTCAATTTTTATGAGGGGTAAACCAAAGAATCTTCACATTACAGGGGAAGTAATCCTTTTTTTTTTTGCAGGGAAGAAACCAAAACTCGCATATTTTTCAGGGGGTATAACCCTATTTACCCTTAATTTATTTATGTAAAGAAAAAACATTACAATCTACTATTTAAATCACATGTGAAATACTTCCACAAAATATTAAATAAAAAGTATTCCAAGTTTATGTTTTACATTATATTTTTCTCGATTATAAGAAAATATTAATTTATAATTTATCTGTTTCAATAATAATAAAGGTGACATAGGACATTAGACCATATTCATAAGAGAGTACCACATGTACTTTTTTTTAGAATTAATTATGACATGTATTTTATTTAATAATTGAATTTTATTTAATTAAAAATTGAATTGATATTTTGATGACGTTACATTTTTTATTAATTATTAAAATAAAAAAATTATATTTGTATGTTGTGGCAAGGGGAAGATGTTGACTTGAAGCGTGTACGAACTCAAAAGTTGTCTTAACACTTAGGAATTCTTACGAACTTTGTGTATTATAATTTAAGTGTTTGTTTAATTCTTGAATATGTGTTGTATTTTCTAAACACCTCAATAGTATATCAAGTGTTCATATCCAAACTCTCTTAAATTTATTTAAGTTAGTTAAGGAAGTCTCTTGCTATTGTGCTTGAGCAAGGAAGTTCTTGAGTCAGTGTACTTGAGCATGAGGTGCTTGAGTAGGAAGTCTTGAGCTAGTGAACTTCAACATCTGTAATCTTGTGAAGTTATAGCGAAAATATCTTGGAAGTGTAAGGAGATTTGACTACTCTCGTTTGTGAGAGAAATCAATATAAAAATTTGTGTTGTTTTCTTTGTTCCCTCTCTCTTTGTGTGTTTACTTTCTACTGCAATCACCTCTGTTATTTCAACACGCAGAGAATTTTAGAAAATGTAAAACACAATTCAATGTCTCTTCTTGTATTCTCTCACCTTCACAAACAACCCGAGCACATGGCATGTCACTATCATACGCTGAAGCCAACGATTACGCAAGCTATCACCAACGATGAAACCGACAAAGAAATAGATAAGCACACAATCACAACTCTATCCCAGAAATCTCTTAGGTGGATATGAACAACAACAATGAGGCCGACGTAAAATTAAACCCAAAATGAGGTGGATTGAAATAATCACAAAGGATCTAGTAATGGAACTGAACTAGAACTTATAGAGCAAAATAAGTAAAACCCATTTATGTGCAACTGAGAGATGCGGGATCTTGTAGAACTAAGAAACACAACATAAAAACGCTAACATGACAAAAATTAGAAACAAGAGTCCAGATGCAAAATCGAACAAGAATTAAAGAATAAACAACAAGGAACACCGAACTCATAGAACCTGAGAAACATTATACCAAGAGTAACTTAATCAGTTAACACGACAATGTGTGAGAGGTCTTAATAGGTCGTGGTGGCGCTGACGACTAAAGATCCCATCTCGGGTTTGTTAGTGGGGCAGTCGTGAAGGTCGAGCTCACCAACACCATCATCGTAGGCTATACATTAAAGAAAAAATGTATGGATTAAAGGGAAGACAGTGGAGGGTAACAAAGGGTGGTGGTTTGGTTAACGAGAGGGGATAGTGTAGTTTTAGCAAAGAAACTTGTTGTAAACAAATTGTGTGGAAGTAAAGAGTCTATTTTTCCCTAAATTATCTTAGTGTTGATTTTGTAGTGTTTTACATGCACAAAACCACTCAATATCACTCATATTGGTTGTAGATTGGAGAAGATATATAAGAGGTATTTAACAAAATTTTGAACATTTAGGGAAGAATAAATTGCTTTTTTATGATAGTTTCGAGATTAAATTTAAGTATATTTTTAGAATTTAGGAACTTCCAAGGCTTACCTTAAGAGGAACGGAGGAGCTGCTCTCTCCCCTAGAGTAGGTTGTTATAGCCAAACTGGGTAAACAAAGTTTTGTGTCTTCTCTTTTATTTGTTTAATTGCTTTTGGATTACTATCATCATTGCCTCTATATTATTTGATATTGGTTACTTGATTAAATTGCTCCACACATCTCCCCCAGAGTAGGTTGTTATAGCCAAACTGGGTAAACAAAGCTTTGTGTTCTTCTTTGATTTTGATTTCTAATGAGATTCCTATGTTCGACTCTCGTGTTCGATTTTTGTGTTAAATTTATGTTGTGATTCCTTATTTCTAATGCGATGTTCGATTTCGGTTTCATTCGATTTTTGTGTTTTTTTTATCTGGGTTTGTTGAATTTTTTTGAAGGATTCCTTCTAATGGGTGTGGGGGAATGATGAATGTTGTTGAAGATGAAGATCTAGCATTCATGAATTTGGATGTGAAAAACCATGAAACAAGGGCACTTCTCGATCGTTGTCAAGTTTAATAAAGCATAATTCCTTATTTTTGTTCATGGTGAGAAGAAGAAGAAGAAAAAGAATATCTTCAATACGTTGATTTGTTACAATTTATTATTACTCATGTTTTTTCATTCATATGATCTCAATCTTATTATTACTCTTTA
The DNA here is from genome assembly GCA_951799995.1 of Trifolium subterraneum. Classification (NCBI taxonomy): domain Eukaryota; kingdom Viridiplantae; phylum Streptophyta; class Magnoliopsida; order Fabales; family Fabaceae; genus Trifolium; species Trifolium subterraneum. The sequence goes on along the minus strand of OX637464.1, from coordinate 44,504,660 downwards.
TTTTTATATCTTGACAATAATGACACACCCACATGAATAAATCTTCAATACATTAGGTTTCACACGGTTTTTATTTTCACTATGTTCTAAAATTAGAAATTTTATTACATTGGTTTTGAATGAAACAAATTTATCTTATAATTTTCTCAACAAAAAATATGTTGTTTAATAACCTTATCTACTTTAATTTTAACCATATTCAATTTAATCTGATTGAATTGTTATATTTTGGTTTAAATTGGACTAATTTTAATTTTTAAAAATTTGGTTATGAGCACCACCTAGCTTGCCCAATTGATTAATATTGTTTGCTATACGATTGACAAAATAATATCATAAAATTTATATTAGACTTCAATTTGATCCTTTAAGTTTAAAAAGTTTTAATTTATTCATTTTAGTCAAATTTCGGTTTAAATCATTCATGTAACTAACAAATTTGCATACGTGGACAATTTTGGAGGGTGTCAAGTGAAAGTTAGACGAAATTAACTCAAAATTTAATGAAAAGTTTGACGAAATTAACTCAAAATTTAATAAAAAAGAAAAACTTAAGTTGACATAAGTAACATAAGGGACTAAATTAAAACTTTTAAAACATAGATGATCAACTTAAAGCCTAAAATAAAGATAAAAGACACAATATACAATTAAGCCTAAAATATTTGATCAAGAAAGAAAATTGATTGCGAAAGAGACAAGTTTAAATCAATTTTCAATTTTGGGTAAATTCAATTTATAAAACAAAGGAAAAAAATTCACAACAAAAGAAAATAACAAATACTAATTATGATCTAATTTGCTTTGAATCACATGGTATATGGACTAAAAAAATAAAATGCCAAATAATGCCTTCTTGTGTGCCACATTAAGGTTGTGTGATGATGTTGAAGGTGTGAAAAACACAAGAAGGGGGGGGGGGGGGGGGGTTGAATTGTGTTTTAAGGATTTAAAATTTTCTTTAAGATTACAAAATCTATCAGAATCTATTTTGGCAGCGGATAACTCAAACACACAATGAGATCATAAGTAAGATTGAGAGGATAAAAGAGAAAGAGAGAACACAAAAAAAATTTATACTGGTTCCCCTCACAACTTGAGAGTACTCCAGTCCCCTTGTTCTTCAACAAGAGATTTCACTATAATCACCAAGATTACACAATTTGCTCAAGCACACAGCAAGAGACTTCAACAGATGCTCCAGATCACACAGCAGGAGTCTTACTCTAATTTGCTCCAGAGTCCAGATCACACAACATGAGACTTCCAAATTGCTCAAGCACAAAAGCAAGAGAGTTCCAGATGCTCAAACACACAGGCAAGAGACTTCACAAATGCTCAAACACAAACGCAAGACACTTTGAATCTTATACAATAAGATTGTTTACAATGATGCACCTATGACTAACCCTTACAAATGTTATCAAAACAGATAGCTTTGACGTTGAATGAAGATCTTGAGTTTAAGTCTTGTGCAGATATTTGCTATTACGTTCCTTGGTTTGAATGAACACTTTCTTTCTTTCTGTTGTGTACATCTTCTGAGTTTTTAGCTCTTTTTCGAAGTTATATCATTCAATCAAAACCGACTATCTTAATTCAAAGAGGTCTTGTATTTATAGGTAGTACAAATAGAGACGTTTGAAATAAGACCGTTGTAGAAGATCAGTTTTCCCGTTAAAAAAGATGCTCAGACCATATTTTAACTTATTCCATAAATGGCAAACTGCTTCTTCTTTCTAGGTTCTCGAAGATAGTTCCTTTGCATAGAAGAGGTAATAATAATACCGTTGTCTTGATATTCCCTTTCTTGACTTGTAGGACTGACACACTCAGCATCCATTTCGTCCTTGTGTAGTTTAAGCTTGAGGGTTAACATATCCAGACTTGATTCCATCAGATTTACATGCTTTGATTATTCTTGTGTAGCTTCTGAGAGCTCACTTTAATTGCTTCTGACAGACTCTTCTTGCTTCTTGATCATTCTTTTGCTTCTAAGACTCTTGTGGCTTCTGATAGACCTTCTTCAGACTTGGTTCATTCGGAACCTCTGAATGCTTCCAGATGCATATAGATTTGCTTTGAGCTTCTCAGATTCTATCTTCGTTGTTAACTTCATACTTGCTTTTCTGCGACACTTGTAGCTTCTGATTGGCTTTCTTCAGAATTATTGGTTCTCTCAGAACTCCTGAATGCTTTCATATGCTTGTATTCTTCTTTGTGCTTCTCAGAATATATTTTCTTAGTTTAACTGCACACTTTCATTTGAGATCATTAGTGTTCTTCAATTGCATATTAATACTTTGTTATCATCAAAACTTTATCAAGTTCTTGGGGTTTGTTCTAAGAACCATTTTTGTTCCAACAGATGTTATATAAATACGTGAGATATGTTGTGTATTGTGTGCTAACATTATCACATTTTAAGGCGTCATGTCTTCTTCATCTTCCATATCTAGAGTAACTTTTGCTTAAACTAAGCTTGTGATCACTAAGATGGAAATAAACATGGATCTTCAAAGAGCAGAGGCTAACAAAATGAAAAGAAAGGGCAACAATGTGGAGGAGCATAAGAAGACTATGGACAAAACGGACAAGACTCAAGCAGCCTTAACGAAAAAGGATGATCTCCTTAATGGTGGATCAATCTAAGCTAAGTTGATCTTTGAATAAATTATCTTTATCTTTGAATAATCTTTGTACTCTTTTTTCCTCTACTAAGGTTTTTAATGAGGCAAAGAGATGTAAATATTAATATTATATACTTAATGAACTTTTATTTTTTATATATGCATGTTTGAATCTATGAGCCTAATGTTGTGTTCTCTAAGCCTAATGTTTGTTTAGTATAAAGTTGTAAGATTTTAGAATTGTTTGATAAAAACTTTTTGTAGTATGTTCTTTGGAGGATGAATTTGTATAACCTCTATGATCATAAAGTTGAAGGGGAAATCATACTTCACTATGTCAAAGTAACTATAAATCAACCATAACCCCACATTACATAAGGATTAAAATCAAAGAATTTTTTTGGTTTGTTGAAATAATCTATATAAGTTTATCTAATAAGTATATGCTTCATGTTATTTTAGGTATTAATGATAGAGATATTTAGATTTTATCTTTTTAATATTGTTGTCCTTCTTTGTTCAAAAAAAATATTGATGTCCTTCATTTTGAATATGGTCAAGCATTAATGGATGAGTTACCAAAGATAAATGTTACAAAGTAATATTAATTGATGAAGAATCATGCATTATAGATAAGAATATTGAGTTAGGAATTATATGGTGGTTATGAAATGATACGGTAAAATATTTGATCAAGAAAGAAAACCGATTGTGAAAGGGACATGCTAGTAAGAAAATAACAAATACTAATTATGGTCTAATTTGGCGCTGAAGTATCTATTCAGTCGAATTCATATCCTTAGTCTACTAATTGAATGAAATGGCAAACTCACATAAAAGACTTATTAATATTGCACTTATGGACTTAGTGAACTTACTAAGGGTAACAGTTGTTGGATAATGACAAGCTCCATCGACTATAATTTAAATTAACTTTCTAAATCAATGATTGTAGGGCTTTCCGGATGAGTTTAACATGATTGACTAGCAGTTTTGAACCTAATTATAGAAGGTGTACAATTACTCGACTCGTAAACTTGTAAGAGTTTTACTAATATTCATTGATTGATTGATTTTTCAGACTAGCATGGAGACGAGAACAACAAAGAAGTGCCGGTCGGCAATAGTTAGTAGAGAACATGGTTTGGCGAAACCGAAGAAACATGTAGAATGTATCAGAGAAGCTAGGCATGTTGAACAGGCTGCATTGGATACGACAGAGGCAGAATTGGTTATGCACTTAGTGGATATTGAATTTTTCGTCCCCAATACGAAATTGCGTTAGTTTAATAAATCGAAATTGCCGAAACCTTGACATAGAAATTGAATTTTTCCATATTTGTTTGATAGAATCTTCTATCTCAATATGGAGAATTGAATTTTTCCATATTTGTTTGATAGAATCTGGTATACATTTAGTGGATATTGAATTTTTTATCCCCAGTAAGAAATTGCGTAAGTTCAATAAACCGAAACTGCCAAAACTTCTGCCTGGAAATTGAAATTTTCCATATTTCTTTGATAGAATCTTCTATCTCAATATAAAGTGGATATGTTGATCTATTATCTCAATTTTTCGTAAAAGGAACAAGGGAAGCCATAGTTTTCAACTAGAAATCACTTCCAAGATAAATGTTTCACCCTATTCACTAGACACTTGACATAAAATGTCTCTTCCGAAAAGAAGACATCATTTCAAGACTTCCAGATAGTTGACACAGTAGGTTGCCAAATTAACAACCATCTCAATCTATCTTTTCTACTCTTGCCCAAGAAAGCCTCAAAAAACTTAAAATACCACGAGGAGCCACCAACTTCACACCCAACCACCGAAGAATACCATACCAAATTGGTGAAATTTGGTTAAAAGAGCCGATTAAGTGACCAATTGATTCATGCCCTAATCCACATAACACATACGTAGAAGCACTACAATTTCCAATGATGCTCCGCTGCCAGAGATTTTCCACGAGTTGGCAACCTCTCCTACATATAAGTTGCCATGAAAAGACTACCACTTTTGAAGGGATCCAAGTTTTGCACACTTTTGGAAGTAGCATTTCTTCCTCTACATAGAAGATCATCTCATCAGTTGTGCAACGACTAAGCACCAAAAAAGTCAACTTAACTTATTAGTAACACACTCCTCCACCAACAAAAGACCCTCCTGAGATCCCTAAGCCTCCCTCCAAAATGAGACGAGCGAAATAAAGAGTCATATTATGCCAATATGATATCTCTCCAGAGACTCGTTCCTCTAGAAATTATTCTCCATCTTCATTTATCAAGCAACGCTAGATTCACAGCTCGAAAGATCTATGACTCTAATCCTCCATAAAAATAATACACACTTTATCCCATCAAATCCAAAAAATCTTTCTCGTACTCTTAGGCCCCCTACAAGAACTTCATTGCTATACATATATAAAATAATTTAATGGCAGAGTAACTAGATATAGAAGTAAAGACACAAAAAAAAAAAACACATGTAGGATCCCATTTCATGAACTTAATTTAGTTCTAATTTCATTACAATACACTAAGATGCAATCTTAAAACCTTATAGTTTTTTTTTTTCTACTACAAATATAATAAAATTAATTACTCACAAATTTCCATTAATATCCTCCTATAATCTCACAATTTCATTAAATCTTAGGACTATTTTGTCTTTTTATAAAGTTAATTGTAATTAGTCATATTTAAATTGTGTAAGTAATAATTATTGTCCTTAGCCTAATTTTGAATTGGTAGCCTGACAATGATAACTTCGGTTCCTAAGGTTGGAAAAAACCAAGGGTTTAATTCAGTTGAAAAACTAAGGGTTTAAATTTAATTCATATGCCCTTTTCTATCCTTCTAATTCCAACTACAAGTATTTACTATTTAAATTTATTTTAAAATAAATCACTACAAAGTTATGATAAATATTAAATTTTGTCTAAAAAATGTCATATCCAATCAAAATAAAAATGTTCATTTAGAAATTAATTAATAAAATATATCAGGACACTTTTTTTTTGTCAAGTAGTCTAGCGACTAAAAATTTCAGCCTTAAGGTGGATAAGTGGGATGACCGAAGTTCAAACTCCGACCCCCTACTTGAGATAGAAATATGTTTTTGAAAATACAAGTATGTATTCGTACCGAGGGCGGTGTAAATAATTAACAAATACTTACCTATAATATTTTTTTTCTATAGTAAGATAACATTAATGTTGGTATTTTGAAAATACTAACGAGTTTTGAAAATTTTATCATATACCAGTACATAAAATTTGTTTCCACGAATATAAAACGGAGTTTTTTTAATTGAGTATTTAACGGATTTTTACATGTAAAATAAATATAAAATTTATAGAAATACTACAAACTTTGGTATTTTGAATGAGTTTTCAAAGTTTTATCTTAACGGGATGTGATAAAAGCATAAAATCTCCAACAAATGCGGTATAAATTTTCAAAATTTTATCATAACGGAATGTGTCTAAAGATAAAAGCATAAAATCTTTAATATTTTATCATAACGGGATATTTGGAAAATATACATGAATTTTCAATATTATCATAACGAGATATTTTGAAAATACTCACGAGTTTTCAAAATTCACAATAAACTAAATTTTTTGATTGATGTATGTATTTTTATTTCTCTGCTTTCATTGAAAATTGATATTTTGAATATAGTTTCTGACTTTAAATATTGCAATATTATGTGACCCGTGCGAATGCACGGGTCTTTTACTAGTTTTTTTATAAAGTAAAACCTTATAGTTGTTTATGTAAATACTAATTAAAAATATCTTCTTATATCTAATCTAATATAATTTAATCTAATAGGAATAAAATGCAACAATCAAAACCCTAATCCCATGTTTACAAGGGCGGTTTAATTAATACCCCTTCTAACTCTACTACCCATGTAAAAAAACAATTTATAATGCTACCATATTTAATGGTTGTATTTATTTAATGCCACTTACCAATGCCTAATTAATAGTATTTGTTGGTTTTATTATCTAAAAAAATTACTCCCTCCGTTTCAAAATACTTGTCGTTTTAGAAAAAAATTGTTTCAAATTACTTGTCATTTTGATAATTTAAGATTATGTTTTGTCTATTATACTCTCCGTCCTAATTTTTTTTTATTGACTAAATTTTATATAATCTTTTTATTGTATCATTTTTTTACTAAACTTCTTCATATAATCTTTGTATTGTTTTTGATTTGTTCCTATTTTTTTTGTTTGTTTTTGTTTTGTTACTATTTTTTTGTACATAATATATTCCAAAAAATAAAATAAAATAAAAAAGATATAATAGGAAAATAAGGTAAAAAAATACACTTTCTTAATTTCTTGTTTTTTTTTCTTTCTAAAATGACAAGTAATTTGAAACGGATGGAGTAAATAGTATTTGTTTGTTTCTATTTACTAAAAACATGGTATCTCTTTCATTGTGATGCGCGTATCTCTTTCTTTGAATTACCCCTTCATTATTTTTTTTCCTGAAAACCAAGTCCTATTCTAATCATTTGTACAACCCATTGCCTCCAGTTCAACAAGGACAACCAATGTGTACGATAAATTTCTACCTTTTCTTTCTTCAAATCTCTTTTCTCCTACTTCATTCTTTGATTTTTTTTTTCAATAGAATATGTTGTCGTCGTATCAGTTGTCTCCGTCTTCGCTATCATTGTTGCCTCGACTCTATGTTCCTTCTATCAATCATGCCTATCAATTTCTTGCCTCCGTCGAAAATTTCTTTCGATAATGGTTTTGTGAAAATATCTGCTGCTTGATCCTTGCTTGCTACATGCCTCAATTCGACACTTCCTTCCTTCACATGTTCACGAATAAAGTGGAAGCGAACGTCGATGTGTTTGCTTCTTTCATGGTTTATAGGATTCTTTGTTACTCAATTGCTGATTTGTTGTCCACTTGTATTACTGTTGCACCTACCTGTTTTAGCTTCATTTTGCTCAACAATCTTCTATGCCATATTGCATGACAAACACATAAAGATGCTGCCACATATTCAGCTTCATATGTCGAGAACATTACTAGCGGTTGCTTCTTAGAAAACCAAGTAAATGCGGTATTTCCCATGAAGAACACATATCCTGAAGTGCTTCTCCGATCGTCTATATCTCCGCACCAATCACTATCGGAGTAACCAACCAACTAGTAATCTTCTGTTCTTGAGTAAAACATTCCAAATGACAATGTTCCTTGGATGTACCTTAGGATTCGTTTCAATGCCTTCCAATGTGAATATACTGTCTCCTCCATGAATCGACTTACAATGCCAACACTTAATGAAATGTCTAGCCTTGTACATGTTAGATAGAGAAGACTACCAACCAAGCATCGATATTTGCTTGCTTCGACACGTTCTTCTCCATCAAATTTCGATAGCTTTGCACCTGGTTCCTTTGCATATGTCTCCCGTGATATGAAAATTCCTGCTTCTTCTTGTCGAACCTACAGACCAAGAAAGAATCTCATCAGACCTAAGTCTGTCATCTCGAATTCACGTGTCATTTTGCCCTTGAATTCTTCTATCATCTGACCATTGTTACCCAAGAAGATTACATCATCGACATAGAGAGCAACAAGTAACATATTACTTCCATTCTTCTTTACATATAGACCATGTTCGTAGGGACATTGCTTGAAACCATTCTCTTTGAAATATGTGTTGATGCGTGTATTCCATGCTCGCGGTGCTTGCTTCAACCCATAAAGCGCCTTCTTCAATTTTAGCACCTTTTCTTATTTTCCGACTTTCATGTATCCGGGTGGTTGTTCGATGTAAACTTCTTCATCGAGCACACCATTTAAAAATGCTGACTTGACATCCATTTGAAATATTGGCCATTTGAATTGAGCTGCTTGAGAAATGAGCAATCGAATTATCTCCATTCTTGCAATAGGCGCAAATACTTCATCATAGTCAATTCCTGCTTTCTGTTTGTATCCCTTCGCAACAATTTGCGCCTTATACCGTTCTATTTCGCCTTGAGAAATCATCTTTTTCTTGAATACCCACTTCACACCAATGGGTTGACTTCCTTTTGGTAATTCTGCTAGTTCCCATGTGTGTTTACGTTCAATGGCCTTAATCTCTTCGTTCATGGCAGTTTTCCATTTTTCATCTCGCAGCGCCTCTTCGAGGTTAATGTTTTCAGTATCTACCAAAAGACATACAAGATGTACCTCTTATGTCATTTCATACAAATCTTCCAAACTTCGCATTCTGGGTTGTAGAGGTTCATCTTCATTGTCAGACTCTTCAAGTTCTGTTGAAATGCTTGTCGGTATAACAACAGATGATTCTTTAACTTCGATATTAACTTCTGTCGAATTGTTCCAGTCCCACTTGGTCGCTTCGTTTATTCGAACGTCTCAACTCACTATCACCTTCTTGCTTATGGGATTGAATAACTTGTACCCTTTTGTCTTCTCATCATACCCAATGAATATGTACTTCTGACTTTTGTCTTCAAGCTTCGTTCTTCGTTGATCTGGTACATGTGCATACGCCACACTACCAAATACTTTGAGATGAGAAACTGTTGGATTTTGTCCACTCCATACTTCTTGTGGTGTTTGATCTTCTAACTTCGAATGTGGACATCGATTCTGAACATAAATAGCACACATTGTACAACTTCTGCCCATAATTCCTTCGACATGTTCTTGCTTTTAAGCATTGATCGAATCATGTCGAGAACTGTTCGATTCTTCCTTTCAGCCACACTGTTTTGTTGAGGTGAATATGGTGCAGTTAGAAACATCTTTATGCTCTGCTCTTCACAATACTTCATAAAAGCTGTCGAAATATACTCACCACCTCTGTCAGATCGAACGGCTTTGATGTGTCTGTCAGTTGCCTTCTCCACTATTACTTTGAACTTTTTGAACATCTCAAATGCTTCAGATTTTTCTTTCAAGAAATAAACCCAGGTCTTTTGTGAGAAATCGTCAATAAAGGAAATGAAATACCTTTTGCCACTAAAAGATTCCGGAGTGATTGGCCCACATATGTCGGTATGAATCAGTTCGAGAATATGTTTAGCTTGATATTCTGCCTTCTTTTGAAATGAGGTTCTTGTTTGTTTGCTAAGCACACATTCTTCACAAAACTTTCCTTCATAGTCCATGTCTGGTAGCCCGTGCACCATGTTCTTTTTCGCCAACCTTTTCAAACCAGCATGATGTAGATGACCAAAGCGTAGATGCCACAACGACGCTTTTTCTTCAACATTGATTTGCAAACATTTTTCTTGAACGCTTCTCAAATTCAGTTTGTACATTCGATTTCTCCGCATCTCGACTTGAGCAATAAGATGCTCTAGCTTGTCCTTCAAGTGCAGTATCCAATCTTTTATAAGTATCGAATAACCTTTTTCTGTAAGTTTCCCCAAGCTCAATATATTGGTCTTGAGATCTGGTACATAATAAACATCCTTGATTGATCCAATCAAGCCATCCTTCTGTAAGTAACAGATTGTACCCTTGCCTTCGACTTTCACTTTTGATGCATCTCCGAAAGACACATGACCATCTTCAATCTTTTGCATTTCTTTAAACAGGTGTTTGTGACCACACATATGATTACTTGCCCCTGAGTCGAGATACCACAGAGTGTCATTATTGGTGTTGATTTCATTTTGAGCCATAAAGAGAAAACCTTCATTCGCATCAGCTTTCAAAACTAGATTGGTTGTTTCTTCTACCTTCTTTTCGACTTGACAATCCTTTGAAAGATGTCCCATTTTACCACATTTATAGCATTTGTAGGAGTTGCAATCCTTCGTGTAATGACCATACTTCCCACACTTGTAGCATTCGAAGTTGGAGTAGTTCGACCGACCACCTCTTTGACCACGTCCTCTGCCACGCCAATTTTGCTGGCTTGACTGTCCTCTCTCGAAGTTGCTGCCTCGACCACCTCGACCATGACCTCCACGACCACGTCTCTTCCTCGAAAGTTTTGAGAAAAGAGTACCTTTTTGTCTTTAATTGACTCCTTGGTTTGATGTGCTTCCTCGACTGCTTCTTCCTTCTTTTTCATCTTACGTTGTTCGTGTGCTTCGAGAGAACCAGCGAGCTCTTCGACTGCGAGCGTCGAAAGGTCCTTCGACTCTTCTATTGCACACACAATATTCTCAAATTTATATGTTAAAGATCTCAGGATCTTTTCGACAACTCGTGCATCAGTCACCGTTTCACCATTTCTAGTGAGTTGATTCACCACCGTTTGTACACGTGTGATGTAGTCAAATACAGTTTCTGACTTCTTCATATGCATCCTCTCCAATTCACCACAAAGAGTTTGGAGTCGAACTTGCTTCATTCGATCTGCTCATTCGAACGCTTTTTTTAACGTGTCCCAAGCTTCTTTCGACATAGTCGAACCGGCAATTTTCTCAAAGCCTGATTCGTCAACTGCTCGGAACAACACGTACAGTGCCGTCTTATCCTTTGATCGCGTCTCTTTCAACGCCTTGTTTTGAGCTGCCGTATATCCCGCAATATCTTATGGTTCTTCAAACCCATCTCTGGTCACCTCCCACGCCTCTAGAGTTCCAAGAAGAGCTTTCATTTGGACACTCCAGTTATCGTAATTTGACTTCGTTAGTCGCGGCAACGACATTTGACTCATCACGTTTGCCATTTGCTCTGATGCCAATTTGTGAACAGAAGCACTACTTTTATATATTCTGTTGAAATGAAAATACAACTTTTGTCTTTATATAATCCTATTACTGCTATTCTAAGAAAACAAGAAAACTATTAATAACTATACTATCTCTTTGCCTTTCAATTACAATAGAGACTTTGTCTTTCCACAAACTTATTAATAGAAACCCACTAAATATAACATTAAAGTTTATTCAACAGATCTCTCACTCTGTGTTTTTTAATTTCCTCTTTTATTTCTTTAGATATTTTATGCTCTAAAACCCCATAATTGTTTCATCCTCAGATTGCTTTTACTCACATGATGTTTTATTTTTTGTATGTAAAACTAGGGGGGTTCGTGGTGCGGTTTTGATCGATTTTGAACATAAAAGTCATTCTAATCGCGAGATAAAAATGCATATGGTTCGGTTGGTTTTTAAAAAGTCATCCAAACCAATGCAGTTAGGGTTGGTTTGGTTTGTGCGATTTATCGCGATATAAAAAATATGACGATATTACCAACTTGTTACAAAATAAACATAGGGAATTTAATTTATTTATTGTTTACATGATATAATATGCGTAGACATAAATTTCATATACATAAGAACTTATTTTTAATAAAGATAATATAGTTTTGGATCGCGTTAAATGATATATTTTGACAGCTTACTATTTTATGGACTCAATTTGGGTTGGACTTGCTAAGTTGAACTAGGTAATAGGTTGATTGCTACTAGTTGATAGAGTTAAGTTATGTATTGCGGTTTGGTTCGTTTGGTTCGGTTTTCTAAAATGAAAACCGCAAACCAAACCAAACCACTCGGTTTTGGAAGGATCTGTGCGGTTTAAACTAAATGCGATTTCGATTTAAATTGATTCGATTTGCGGTTTTACTTTTAAATTGGTTCGGATTAATGGTCACCCCTACGTTAAACATAGATTTCTGCTCATGAGACTGAGGAAATAGGCATGATATCTATTATTAGTTTTGCCCTGAGATTGAGATTTTGATTTTTATCAATGAATCAACACTTCAGTTTTGATTCTTTTGTTACAAATTCATTTATTCTTAAGTCTTGGTGTTATGTCCAATATAATTCTATTTAACATGAATTGCTATGATCCTATGTTTCACTTATTCAAGACTAAAGACATATTTACACATTTTGGTAGTTTCTTTATTAGTTATTGTTTTTGACTGATTTTTATTGAAAACTAATATATGATGGTTGAAATTAATATCTTGATCTTATTTTACTTCTTCATTCTTTTTAACTACTGTTTCATTCATCGGTACAGACACTTGATAGATGCTCTAACTTAATAATCTTTTCAGGAAAACAGAAGTTCAATTCCAATCACATATACTTTAAATTGTGTAAATGTGAGTATGATAATGATTTAAGACTAAGTTAGTATGTCGCTTCTTAGTGATTCAGATTTTTGACACTTTAAACTCAAATAGTTTAGATTTCTTGGTGAAGCACATGCTATGTAATATATGATTCAAATTTAAGATGTTGCATTACATAACAACCCTGTGTGCAAATTTTGTAAGTATATGATATGATACATATGAGAGTAGTGTTTGTTTGTACATTTCACATGTTTTTTTCCGTATGGTCTCCAAAGCTCAATCAAACACAAGAATACCAACATCTAATAACAAATTAAAGTTTTATTTTCATAGCATAACAAATTAGTTTGGAATTGTCATTGTTATTAATATTACAAGTTCAGTTAGAAAAATATATCATATTATAAATTAGACAAGGTAGTAAAGCATGAACTATTTTTTGGACGAAATAGATAGGCATGCATGATGATTTGTTTACTAAAAAATCGTTATACACAGAGAGGGGAAAAATATATCCTTATAAATAGGATACATCACTCCGCAACATGTGATATGCTTGAGTAATATATAACAAATTCATATATTCTTTCCTTTTTGTATTTACTTATCAAAAAAATAAAACACTAACTAAATTTATTCAATGTTTGCCTAAAAAATAGATACCATTTGAATTGGATTAAATGAATAAGTATGAATGATTTATTTATTTATATAAAAATAATAGTTCAATGCAAATCATATATTAGTCAAAAAAAAAAAATGCAAATCATATATTTTGTCATGTCATACAATTAAATTGGATAGTTGGATGATTTGAGAGTACAAACGGTTAATATTAAATAACATAGTAAAAATATTTTACACCGTTGTTATAGATTCTATTTGCTGTAACAAATTCACATTTCATTGATGTTACATGTATATGACTTGTGCGAAAGCACAGGCAAGGTGTCTGGTTCTTATGAATAAACAAGCATTTTTTCCCTCACAATTAGGTTTTCTAATACAATTTTAATAACTCTTTTTTATATATTATTAATGAGTGCAGTTTTAATAACTCCACACTCCACTCTTGCATTGCAATATAAAGTGTAAAACTAACACTACATGTGTTGAGATCATGATTCTTACAACATATAACTAATAGTATGAATATTTAAATAAACAAATTGTTATTCACTGTCCATAATATATATCTACTATCTAGTAAAAGACAAGAAAGAAAATACAACTTTGTCTGGTTATGATATGAATGTAATAATTTTGTTACAATATGCATAATTTTCTGACAAGTACCTCAAGATCTCACTTAGAATATGTCTCATTCATCATATGGTTAGATCCAAACCTATATTGACTCTTTTCTCTTGCTCCTTAGAATCATCTTGTCCTTCTTTATTTCTTTTGCAAAGATTATAAGAAGATTGAGAAAACAATGAAAGAGATAAATTGCTTCCAACTTCATGATGATCCTCTATAATTCCTTGGTTCTTGTGATCACCAATGACCCTTGAATTTAAATTAAGTGATAGATCCAAATCAAGGTCCAAATCTGAAGCTTTTCTTTTCAATGTCTTCAAGTCCACTTGATTATCATTTTGCATAAGCTCTTGTTCTCTAGGCTGCATTTGAAGATCATCCTTTTGGCTCAATCTAAAAGATTCATTGCCACAAAATGAGAGGAAATTATCATTTGGTTCTTGCACTTTACTTGTTGATAATTCTCTAAAATTGGTAGAATCCACTTGGAAAATATTACGAGCTTGCATATTGATGTTATTATTATTGGTTCTCTCAATCATTCTTCCATAGAAATCAGCTCTAGATTCATTTATTGAACTCATATGCACCATGTTTTCATACATGGCAATAGAAGCATCTTCATATCTGTATCTATAAAAAGAAAAGAAAGAAACTTTTAGTTCTAAAAGGGACACGGCGGTTACTATTTTACAATTGTATCTAAGAAAATTTTAACTTTAAACCTTAAAATTATAATGTTAAACTTTTTACACTGAACTAAAATATCATGAACAGTTCTAAAATTGGCAACGATATAAGAAAATTTGAAACAAATTAAGTTAGTTTTACTAGTTGTACTTTATTCTATGTATCTCGGGTTTAGCATATATCCTTCTACTCGTTTTAATAAAAAAAAAATTTATTGAAAATAAAAGGTTTATTGAAGTAGTATATATTTATACCTATTTGATGAAGTTTGGTTTGGAGTATAGCCTTGAAGCATAGGAAGTTGGGTGAGATTATAAACATTTTTGTCTCCATTGTCTACAAGAAGCCTATGATCACCCAACACTGTCATATATACAATCATAAACACAATTGTAAGCACAAACCCTAATATAATAACTTTATTATAATGGTTAATTGGATTCATACAAAAAATGAAAATCTTATTGTACCTTGATTTGTGTCAACTACTTTCTTGCTTCTATACATCTGAAAAAAAAATGGGAAATAAAAGAAGTTAAATAAAGTAAACAATTATAAATATTGAAAAGCTAGCTAGCTAGCTCTATAGGTTGCAACAATATTTATTTATGATTTTTTACCTGCAAATGACTCTTCACATGAGCAATACTCAAACCTTTTATATTCATCAATTGAAGGACCAATTTTGGAGTTGCTCCTACACACAAGAATATTATTGACAATACATATTCACAAATTAAAACAAATACAACAAATTTGAATTTATCAAGTTGTTTATCTATAGGCAAATTTTGTTTAGGAGAGGGAAAATGGTAAATACCGAATTCTAGACATCTTTTATAGAACACATTCGGTGTCCCAAACCAAAACTATCTGGGCTACTCTTTCGGTGACAAAGTGTTGAATTAATTACCCTAGCTAGCTAGCTACTAATTAATGAGATCTCCTAGAAAAAAATTGAAATTTAGCAAAGGAAAAAAGAAGCTGTTATTTTGTGTGTGCGCGCGCGCAGAAACTTACTCTCTTGTCCACCAAGTCTTTGAACAGCATGAAGAAATCGAAAATGAAGATCGGGAGTCCAACGTAGCCTAGGAAACTTGGATCTAACATATGGCCTCACTGATGGTTTCTTCTCAGAATTCTCTTCAATAGTACTATTGCTTGAGCTTATTCCTCCATTGTTGTTTTGCTTACTTTCTTCATATTCATTTGCTTCACTAATTTCACAACCATTTTCATTCATTGAAACACTTGTCTTTGAACATATTGAGCCACATGTTTCTTCCTTCATATCCATCTATATCTACCTACCTAGCTACCTTCCACAATTTTCAATCTTCACACTTTGCTTGGAATCAAATGAAATAAAATAGTTTGAGATTGAATTCTTTTTTCTTTTTTTTTTGCAAATATCTATCTATAGTTTTTCCTCCTTCATACATGGATATTGGAAAAGAAAATTCTTGATCTTAGAAACATCTTAGATTGATCTCCACTCATAGAATTTTGAACACCTTCCCTAGGTTTCTCTCTCTCTAGCAATATTTCTCTCCTTCTCTTTGTGGCCCTTTGTGATGATAAATAAATAATTTATTTTTTCATATCGTAAGCATGTTGATGTTGGTGTATGTATATATATTTTTAATATGCATGGACATCAAGGAATGGGAAGAATATACTTGATTATTTCATGTGAGGACAATATTTATATATCGTATCAACTTGAATAACAATTTGAGACATAATAAAATATAAACTATAGCTAGTCGATCAATATATAAATATTTTTTTTATTATAAGGATATATAGTAGGGGACCGTACATAACATTTTAATAGATAAGAATTAAATAAGTTTTGAGGAAAATTAGAAACATTAGTTTGATTCTTCTGATGATAATGATACAAAATTTTGCCAATACTAGTAAATTCAAAAATAAATAAGGTAAACAATAATAATGTGTACGTCTCAGTCCACAAATTCTGAGCTTTGCATGCTAAGTCAAACAAAGAGTTTGTCATGTAACCAATTGATACAGAGTGTACGTATCTTTCCGTAGTAAATCCCTAAATTAATCTTTTAGCTAGCTATAAACTTTTTTATGTATATAATTTTTGTTTAGCTATAAACTAATTGTGGAGTACATAATATCATGAAATATATAAGGTACGTACAAATTAATTATTTTCTTAAATTGATTACAAATTTGTATAGTGCGTGTGTGTCTGTGTCTATCAATATTGTGACGATGTACACTATCAATATGTTGTTGGTCCTCTTACGGAAATGAATGACGAAATGATAAGTCATTGAAAACTCACGCAAAACATTGAAAACTCACTAAACATAATTTTGGCTCATAATTTCTCGTTAGTGCATCTCTTATTTTTATTTTTATTTTGTCAAGTAATCTAGTGGTTAATAATTTCACTCTTAGGGTGGATACACGGGATAATCGGGATTCGAAACCCGACTTCCTACATATATATATAATGCAATGTCTCTACCAATTGAGTCAAACACATGAGGCAGTGCGCCTCTTATCTGTTATCAATTGGACAACTTATAATGTGATATTTATATTTAAAGAATATTGTGGATGATATAAACACACTTGTTTATATTATTTTTTTACAAATATAAATTACCAGCTATATGTAGCTGAAAAGCATAGTAAGAATTGTATGAATTAATAGACAGAAGTGTGATGTGTGCGAGAGTGTAAAATGAATGTGATGATGTGCTGTCTTTGATGCAGACTCAAACCTTTCAAAAATAATATGTGAATGAATATATGCTCTTTCGTCGGGAATCACGGGGTTTGTTCCTCCTTATCTATATTTACAAATTAAACTCTGTTTTCCTTCATTATTTTAATTTCATTTTTCATATATTATTGTTCACTTTTGTTTTCTTTTGATTTTTCAATTAGATCTAGGTACATTATTTATTGTTTATTATTTGGCATACATAACATTTGATCTATTTATATAAAAAAATAAAATTGATCTCTCATATTATCAATATCGGAGTTCACTTGCAATTTATTATATTGAAAAAGAAACTCATATCTTTTCATACTAATGCACCAAAATTTGATTTTTTGATGATCAAGATTCACTGCTAGAATAACTATACAATTTTTACATTGTAATGAATCACAACCATTAATTTTAGATCAGACGGTTCATATTTAAATCTCAAATTTACAATGTAAAAAGATTTCATGTCATCTATTGAAATTCAAGCAGCTCAGATCAGTTAGTGTCCTGTTGTTATAGCAGCAAATTTGATTCTGTTCTTTGACCCCTTAGTAGATGCCACAATGTACTCCAACGAGATCGTACTCATAAATGTGTGACCGGTAATAGAACTCGAATTCGCTTTACATACATCAATGGTAAATAAAGTTTGGTTCCTAGTAGTTCAGAGTTTGGTCTCGAAGTAAGTAAAGTCTGACAAAAAAATTATTCCATACAGGAATCGAACCCAAGTTCTCCCGAAATCCATCATTTGGTGAAATTCATTAAGCACTTGAGCCCAATGACTTAGTTAATATTTGATTATTTTTGTTACAGGTTATAGATACGAAATTTCACTATTATTTAACTATGATAAGTTACAATCGTCGAAGAGAAATAGAAGACAAAAATAAAATTAACTAATAAAAAACTTAACCTATAGAAGACATTAATTAAAAATTGAAATTTATATTAAAAAAAATATAACATATATAATATTAAATTTTACCTATAAAAAATATCATTGTTCAATCAAACTTTGGTAAAGTATTCACCAACAACATTTACTAATATGAACTTTTCCTATTGCACATATTTATATTTTCCAGCTCTCTATGTGGCTATAATTCTATATTCTTCGAATTCCTTTCGGTTCAAATTAAGAAAGTGCATTTTGATGTTAGACAACACACAAAGGTACGCATGCAACTTTTTCATTCCTCAACCGTGTGGAGCATCTTTGGTTTTGCATGCATGGATCGTGCATGACTCATTTCAACAAAAAGCATGAGAAAGGAAATCACTTTTCATTTTCTATCAATCACGAGGTTCTTGATAATGGTAGGTTTTGCTTTGCAACACCAGCATCAACAAATTTATCATCGTGCATGGCATTGGAGAGTCTCCCCATTAATTCTCATTGCGCTAACTACTCAACATTAGACTCACGTAGAATTATCCAAAATACTTCGACGAATGTGAGATTTATTCTACCTCTTCATAATTTGGGATATTATCCCATCAACCAATAAGATCAAGGCACATAAGTGAATTTGCATATAATATCCATAACTAACTTATAACAAACTTTTGAATTTGCATGTCACTACAAGAATACTTCAATTTATAGACAGATGTATAAAATATTTACCTGTCGTTTTAGTCCTCAGTAATTTATTGGCGGCTTAAGCCCAAAAAAAATATTATTATTTTTCAATATTTTCCCTCACCCTCATTTCTCTCATTTCTGCCAACAAACAACACAAAACACCACACTCTCATTTATCTAATTTTCTGAAACGGCAAACACAAACATGGTTCTGCAAGCTTCTTCTTCCTTTATTCTACACATCTCTTTGCCGATCAATGACAGTTTGTTCTTCTTCTTCTTTTTCGTTTTTTGTTTTCCTTTAAATTTTAGTTTTAAACTTATAATTTCAATTTATTTATTTTTTATTAGCAGCGAGTTTGTTTTCCAAAAGATGAGAAGGAAATCAACCATGGTTTTGCCTCATTGTTAGACGGTGAACTTCAAGATGGGTGCAATCTCTGCAAAAAGTCATGGGTCTGGTGGTGTTGTTTGTGTTTCCTATTTGTATCTTTCAAAAAAACTCTTATGATTCTCCTTTACATTTACAAGCCATCGAACTGCATCAATTCTTCATATCTGAACCCAAAACACACTTAGAACAACAACAACAATAATAATAATAATAATAATAATAATAATAATAATAATATAAACTAAAGAAAACGTCTATTTTGCAGCAGAAATACAGGTACATTTATTGGCGGTCCAGGCCGCCGGTAAGTTGTGAGCTGTCACGCCTCAAACTTTATTGGCGGTCTAGGAGGCCACACAATTTACCGGCCTCCGTTTTTATGGAAGATTAAAGCTGCCAGTAAGTTGACCGTTTTTCTTACTTACCGGCCGTTTTTCCACGTAGTGGGGGCTAAAGACAACCGGTAAGTTGACTTTTTCTTATAGTGTGTGAATTTACATATGACTTGTTCTCATTGATTGATAGATAAATACCATCAAATTATGAAAGGGTAAAACCTATATTGTTTCCACTAGATTTAATGTTACTATTCAGGTTAGTTTTTCAGACAGGCCTTGGGCGAACGTCCTAGATTTAAAAAATACATCTAAAATTTATCAATAAAATAAATAAAAATTAGGATATTCTTGATGCTAAAACCAGAGACATTTTAATTGAAAATAAAAAGCCTATTTGAGAATTGAATCAGGCATTTTCTATAGATAGTCTTTCTAAGCATATCTTTCAAATTTTTATTGAAAAACTATTTGAGATTATCAATTTTACAAGAAAAGTTGAATCATGTAGCTATTTTATTTATTTTATAGCAAGATATGATAGAATAGACACAATTATGAGTGATTTTGCATTATCAAATGCTCATATGAATTTTTTTTAGGAATATTTGAATATCAAATAAAAAGTTCAATGCTTTTTGAATATTAAATAAAATGAGGTTTTTTGTTTGAAAATAATAATATTATATAGAAACTATTTTAATTTTACTTTACATTTTATTTTTCAAAACTAAATCATTTATTAAATTATCATAATAAATTTTTGGCTAAATTTTACTTTTGACCCATTAATTTTTATGAAATTTTTTTTTCAAAAGGAGGAGTACCAAAGTGCTACTACTTCAATATATATATATATATAGATATACAAAAAGAAGGAGGAGGACTAAACCAAAACCTCCCTAACTATTTACAACCCTAAAGGAGGGTGTGCCAAGTCTCTTCCATTCAAAATTTTCCTTAATAACTAAAGGAACATCGGACCAAAAAGTAAGTCTATCGAAGGAGACACTGAAGGTGCGTGGAGAAAACACAAGAAGGGGGGTTGAATTGTGTTTTGAGTATTTAAAAACTTTTCTAGATATTTAAATCTATCAGAGTCTTTAAGCACAGCGGATTTGTTTATACAATTAAACTATCGGTTAAGTGAATGATGAAGGAGTAAATGAGAGAGTGAGAGAGAGAAGAACACACAACAATTTATACTGGTTCCCCTCACAAATTGAGAGTACCCCAGTCCCCTTGTTTCCAAGAGAGTTCACTATAATCACAAAGATTACAATAGTTGCTCAAGCACACAAGCTCAAGACTTCCTGCTCTTAGTCACACAAGACAGAGAGACTTCCTTGCTCTGATCACACAAGATCAAAGACTTCCTTGCTCTGATCACACAAGATCAAAGACTCCCTTGCTCAAGCACACAAGCTCAAGACTTCCTGCTCTAAGTCACACATGACAGAGAGACTTCCTTGCTCCTACACTCAGCAGAAGACTTCGTTGCTCTAATCACTAAGATTGAGACTTATATGCTTCTACACTAAGCAGAAGACTTCATTGCTCTAATCACTAAGATTGAGACTTATATGCTTCTACACTAAGCAGAAGACTTTCTTACTTCTACACTAAGCAGAAGAGCTTCTACACTAAGCAGAAGACTTTGTTGCTTCTACACTAAGCAGAAGACTTACTACTAGCTTATAAGCTTAAACTTATTACAAACATAATAACTTCAGAGGCTTAAGCTAGTTTCTATGCTCACTTCATTTGAGAGATATTTTCTATTACAATGCAGATTCTCACTTTCTTCTGAGAGATGTTTTCTAATGAAGATCGCTAGTCATCAATTCTTTCTTTGACATATTTATATGAGTTGAGAAAGACATTGAGACGTTGGAGAAATTCCCGTTGTAAAATGGACAGCTGTAGTCTTTGAAGATCCGTTGAGTAAATCCACGTCTTCCTTTGCAGAGAGGCTTCACCTTTACTGGTTGTCCAATAGTACAGTTATAAGGTACAACTAGCTCCTAGAGAGAGAGGGATCACATCCTTTGTGACCGTTGCAATTAGTTGACCTTAGAACAAATCATCAGGCTTGATAATTGTAGTTGAAGTAGCCCTTCTGATGATTTGGGGAATTCCTTTGCTTCTGATGAACCTTTGTTAACTTGGAGTCTGATTGGTCTTTGAATAGTTGGCCTCTGATAGTCCTTTGCAATTCAGCTTCTGAACGTCTTCATCCTCTGAATGACTCATGACTAGCATCTGAACTCTTGTAGGCATCTGAACATCCTTGAGCTTCTGAACTTCTCTGAGCTTCTGAACTCCTTCAGACGTTCTGATCCTCTTTGAGCTTCTGAACTTTGTTTAGCTCCTGACCACGTTGTAGCTTCTGAACTCTTTCAGAGTGTAAATATTCAGACTTCCATTGGTTTCATCAGAGTCTAAATTAAGTGTGCTCTTGATATAACGTTGAATTCTCCTGCACTTAATTTAAACATTAGTACCATAAATTGTCCATTTAATACTTTGTTATCATCAAAACTTAAGGGTGTGTATTAACACATATTTTGTTCCAACAGACACCAACATTTGCTAAGTCATCTGCACAATGATTTCTCTCTCTAAATATATGCAAGAAAATGACATTCATGTTTCTAGTTAAGCACAAACAATTAAACCACATGTTACTTAAAGTCCAAGGAACTTGTTTTGAGGAGTTATAAGCCTTTACTAAAAGCACAAAATTGATGCGACTCCAACGTAACTGCAAGTATACATCCTTGTCGCGTGTAGTTATAAAAGATTATCGATCCCACAAAACCCAATAGTCGACCTACCGTTATCTAATGTTACGTTGTAAATCTAAGGCTAAATAGTAAATAAAAATGTTTTGGTTTATAAAATATTTTTTGGATTTTTAAATAAATAATAAAGTATTTTTTGGATTTTAAATTAATGATAAAGCGTATTACTAGGATGAGCTCTTAGTTGCTTCGCATGGTTCAATACTTAATTCGCACTTTGATAAAAAGATAGTTTTCGAAACTATATTGATTTAAAAACACTAATCTCAGATTTCGCGAATCTTGACTAGTATTGTAGATTATAAAGGTGATGCTTAACTCTCGTCCTCACATCCGCTAATAAAATACTTTTTGAAAACCAAGTATAATTTAATTAACTCTAACTCCAAGTGGTGTTCTTGCAAATCAGAATCAATGTTCAGTTTTTACTATCTAGTAGAAATCTCATGCTCTCGCTATATTGATTTTACTTTAATTAATTCTCACTGTCGTGACAAATTATAAACGTTTAGAATTAAAACTGCTTAGGAAAGCACGTTAAAAAGCGGGAGCGCGAACTAACTACCGAACTCCTATTAGCTCCTAATTACGCATCCTAGAAATAGTAAATTAGCTAGACATAACTACAACTAAAACTAAAAACGAAATAAATAAATAAGCAGGAAAAATAAACATAAAGCAAATAAACAAATAAAACATAAATAAATAAAAGCAATAAAGAAAATAAAACAAGAAAATAATAAAATAAGAACCTGAATAAAACGTCGTGTATAACGCCGGTACAAAGGAAATAAAATTTTAAACTATGAGAATGAGTCCCGGACTAATGCAAGGGTCCTCTCTTCTCCAATCAACTTTCCCAAGTGGTGTGCTTGTTCAAGTTGATTGTTATCAAAATTGTGTGTTTAGAATGTTGGAAAAAGGACCTATTTATACTAATTTCACAAAAGACAAAAGTTTGTTTCAACCAATGTGGGACTTGGACGGGTGCAATATGCACCGTTAGATATCTGGCGCTCGCCAGGATCTTTTCTTTGTCTCCAAGCTTTGTGGCGTGCGCCACAAGCTTCTTCAATGTGGGCTGGCGGTCGCCAGCTGTGTTGTGGCGGGCATTGGGCCTTTGTCGTGTAGTGGGCTGCACTTGTGTGGCCCTTTAGCTGCACTTGTGTTGCCCTTTTTGTCTTTTTTTGATCTGTTTTCACTCATTTCTTCAATTCAATTCATTTTTATCTGTTTATATAAAATACGAGCATTTAGTAACGATTCATAATATAAAAGTTCGAAATAAAAATAATTGAAATATTATAGTAAATTAACTAAATAAATAGCACATTTTCAGGTGTATCAAAAATCAGTCTCTATCCAGATATTATTCCAATTTCGAGCAGCTGCTACTTCAATTGATGTCATGAAACCACAAAGCTCGGCATTGAAGGTTGTTGTAACACCAATATTAGAAGCAAAGGCACATAAAATTTTTGCATTGTTGTTCCTAAAAATTCCACCCCAAGCTGATGTAGAAGGAGTTGTTGCTCCATCGATGTTGCATTTGATCCACTGTGGAGGTGGGGGGATGCCAAACAATCTATTTTAAGCTAGTAGATTTTGGAGGGTGTATATTAACCATGATAGCTTTGAGTAATGAGAAGTCCCTGATACAGGCAGAAGAGGGAAAGTTTGAGTGATTACCTGCAAGAGTAACATTGGCTGAAATCCAAACTAAGGAAGATCTCCAATTAGGCTTTAGATTGTTGAATCTAGCCTTATTTCTTGCTGTCCAAAATGCATACAGAATATTGATTATAGCATATTTGATAACAAGCTTACACTAGGGGGGCAATTATTATCACAAAGGTTCCAAATATCCTCTAACGATTGAAAGTGAAAATTTTGTTGTAAAAAAGTAGCAAGCCAACACCAGATGCTGAAGGAAAAGCTGCATTAAAAAAAAGATGGAACGTACATTGTTTCGCCAAGACGGTTGCAAAGAGAGCACATAGATGGAAGATTGCAACCTTTCTCTGTGAGCTTGTCTAGCATAACTCTCCAAGCAAGAAACAAGACATACTAACGTGATGCGTCACTTGCCACATGTGCATTGACTTCATCAAACTCCGTGATTCTTCTTCTTCATCATCATATCCTTGTCAACTCTTTCAAACAAACTCATAATTTTTATTCAAACAAATAACAGAATGTTATTTTGGAAAAAAAAATTCTGAAATTTTTTGTTCAAAAAAAATACTGAAGTTTTCTCGGAAAGTTTTTGAAAAAAAAATTCTCAAAAAGTTTTTAGAAAAAAAATTTAATTTCAGAAAAAAATTCTCAAAATTTTTTCTTGAAAAAAGTTGTGGAGTTTTATCCGGAAAAGTTCCATAATTTTTGGTAAAAAACAAATTGGAGTTGGGTAAGCTTAGCTATTTGTCTTTTTGGATCTGTTTGGGCTTTCTGCTGTTTCTAGCCTCTTACTTATTTTTGGGCCAAGAGGCTAATTTGTTTGAAAATTGTTCTTTTAACCTCCTATATTACACGCAGACTCTCAAACTTACAAAATTATCCCTCATGTCATTTTAGAATGTAGGTTTCAAATGCGCATAGTTTTAAAATGTAGGTCCCAAAATAATAATTTCTTTTTTTTATTTTTTTTATTTCGAAAGTTAGATTCCGAAATTATACGTGTTTGTATACATTTTGTGTCTTTATATTTTAATACTTTTGTTGTATACATACTTTCTTGGAGGACTATATGTTGTACTATATCCTACCTTCAATCAATTATTCTAAATTAATTGTGTAAAAGATACAGTCACGATTGAATATTCTCAGCAATTGATTGTGTATATCTAATTCTAGATGTTTCAACATATAGTAGATAGTATCTGATCTGATAAGTCATAATTCCAACTAGTAGTTATTATCCTTGAATTATCAAGCAATCAAATTGAAGAGCTTCAAATTGATAAGAATCGATTGGGATGAAGGCATGAAGCGTTCCTTTTTCATAAAAAGAAGAAGAAATGAAGCATTCGTGGAATTTCGTTGGGAGAAATTTGCACCATAGCAGTTCTGATATTTTTATATAAAGTATCGATACTTAAAAAAAATTGATTATTTTATTAAATAAAATAATTAAATTGTAAATAAAATAACTAACAATGAATTTGTTCTAGCAGTAAAGGTCTTGGGCGGTCTCCTTAAGTATATGGTTATGGGTTTGATTTAAGGGTGTCAAAATGAATGGATTGGATGAATTTGGATTTTGATGTTAATGGATGGCTCAAAATAATCCATTAAAATCCACTAATTTTTTTGGTAAATATTTAATCCATCCATTAAACATTTAATTCATCTAATCCATTCATTTTTTGACTTTTGATTTGGTTTCCCCTTATAATTCCATTAATAAATTATAACGCCCTATATCAATTGTCTAGAATATCGGCAGGGAAATATATATTTGAAATCAGATACATTAGAATTACAAGAATATAATTCGTCTTAATTACATGGTAACACCAACACCAATAATGATTCAAATACAAACAGCGAAAACTCGCTACATAAATCCAAATAGTTCAATCTATACAAAATAAGGAAGAAACTAAATTAATAGGAGTGCGTCAACGAACACGTGAACAACTCCGTTCGCAAACTTCCTTCTTACCATTATCTTGATCGACCTGTTTATCTGGAAATATAAATAAATAAAAGAGAGTGGGTTGAGACAAAGCCTTAGTGAGTTCCACCTACACCTAGGGTGTTAGTGGTTAAAAGGGTTATACTGCCAGTTGATCAAATCATATGAATGTACGTATTATTCTATAAGTACTTCAATTCAATGTAATAAAATGTGTAACACAATTATATAAATCTTGATTCATTTTATTACCCGAACGATCTGAGATTACATATGAATGAAAGCTACAACAAGTTGCGCTGCTAACTCATTGATTTTCCTTTACCCTTAAGTGTTTTGTCTAAATTTGTTTACTGTTGAGACAAATCTGGGTTGTTGCTAAAGATATGGATTGTTGTTGAGTTTTAAAAAATTTAACAGGTCTGAGTTTTGTTTGAAAATTTAGATTTTATTTGAACATGCTATGAATTGATGATGATGAAGGTGAAAAGAAAGTTAGGGAAGAAGATGAAAAAATAAAAAAAATTAGTTGATAATGACGCATTGTTAGATATAGTTGGCATTCAAAGTACAATGGTGGTTATTTTTTCTCCAATAAGATCAAACACATTATATTAAAAGATTTATTAAGATCTATGGTGGACCACATGCAATGTTAGTCCACCTAGGCGTTGTTTGGGAAGATCAAAAAGCTAGCTTAGAGCTTTTAGCTTGTTTGGTAACAGTTCTTAAAAAAGAACTTATAGCTTATTTTACTAGCTTATAGCTTATTTTTCAAACGCTATTTCAAGTAGTTTATGAGCTTATAGCTTATCATCTTTTCTTCCAATTTTACGCCTATCATCTTCCTTGAAAATATGAAATATTAATTAAACATATTTGTTTTATGTCATTTCACACTTATAAGCTAGTTCAACCGCTAATTTTACCAAATTCAATCAGCTAGCTTATTCGCTATAAACTAAAAGCTAGCTTATAAGTTATCCGCTATAAGCTCATCCGCTTTAAGCTAGCTTATCAGTTATCCGCTATTTTTTACCAAACAGAGCCCTAATACATTTGGTGTTAGAAAGATTAACAGAAAGGACCATTGTGAGTAACGGTCGTATAGTTAAAGGACTAAAACGATTTTTTTTTTAAAGAACCATTAATGTAAAACTTAAAATATTTTTAAGGGAACAAAATACTAATTAAGTCATTAAAAACCAAAAATTGTGTCCCTTGAGCTTAACTCCATTGGTAGAACATTGTTTTATATGCAGGGGACCAAAGTTCGAACCCGATCATCCCATTTATCCACCGTATATACGGAATTTCTAACTACTAACCTAATTAAAAAATACCAAAAGTTGTTGAACAAGCCATTCCAAGTGGCGCGATCACAACATTTTACAAAAGTAGAGCATTTTCACAAAATAAAAATAAAAATAGGGTATAGTTTGGGAATTTATTATTTTGTCATGGACTTTTTAAAATAAAAAAAATCACTACAGCACATAATTATAAAAATAAATGTTAGGCATATAAACAATACACGTAATGTTCTCTTCCACCTCATGATATGGGAGACATGAAGGTCCAAGCTACATTGACTTGTGCATCTTTCCATGCATGTCACGGATAAGAATCGTTGTACATTTACACTAACATATTTTCTGCAATGAGATCTGATTTGTCCATTGTATATACCACCAAAAGTCAAAGTCTTTTGAGAATAATTTGTACCATTCAGATTCACTCACTCGACCATATCCTGTGGAACCTCGCGTAGAGAATCCATCTCCCATATGACATCGTGTAATGAACACACACACATGGCCAATGAGCAGAGGCACAACACTCCCACGTCTAAACCAATCTTGCTGGATGGATAAGGAGACCATGCAAATAATAATCGAGCATAAAAAAATGAAGAAACATAAAAGAAAAAATGTCATAAGTTAGAATTAAAGAGGAAAGGAATGGTTAACCCAACATTTGCATTCCGTGCTTGGAAGTTTGAAAAAAGTACAATCCGTGCCAGTGTGGACAGGCATGTTGTCCTGTTATATGTCTAGCGTTTGTTGTGGGCATTTGATGATTTGACGTGGCTCATGCAGGGAGGAATCCATAAATCTAATTAGGGAGTTTCTACAGTACAATAGAAAAATCACAATGTACAACATTCACCAATGGCTATTTGACATGCTGAAAAAATATTGACAGGTGTAACAATTAAGTTTGACCAACATTTATATATTTTACACCACAACACATTCATATTTTACACTTTTCACCATCCAATTTTTTCTTGTAGATTTTCTTCTTCATCATGTTCATTCATTCCTACAGCATCTTTCATCTTTCATATTCATCATGTTTCATCTTTCATTTTTTGTCCGTAATCAGCACTTGGATAACCACTGCGATGAAGACTCTCCACATTCAAACCTTATTCATCTCTCTCTTTCTGTTTATGGTTTCGACGCACTTCTCTCAACCGACCAGATCCTTCGGCATGAACTACAAGAAAAAAAGAAATTAGCGACAGCCATATTGAGGCAATTGGTTCTCAACTACCGCCGCTCTTGTGGATAGTCAAATTGAGACAGTTGCTACTGAACCGCCGCCGCTCTTGTGTATCCCCAACTGTTATTGCGGCGTTCTTTCCACGGCCTTTGTTGTTTGTAAATCATCGGCAGTTCATAGTGGCAATTGTTGAGGATAATGCCTAAATATCTTTTTGAAGATTTTAGATTTAAATATAGTTTAGATTTATATTTGAAATAAAATAATATTAGGGTTTATGATTTATATTTTTGTTTAGAATTTTAAGTATTCTTTTAGAATTTATGGGATTTGTTTGTTATTTAAAATATATTATTTGTTTTTATGTAGCTCTATATATAGAGCCATATAGTTATGAATAACACAATAAGAAAGAAAAATAAGAACATGAGAGTATTCTCCATGTAACAATCTATTTTCTTCTCCGTTTTTCCATCAAATATACCTCACCAAATTCCGCAATACCAAAAACACAAAAAACCATATCGGTGACATCAGAGCACTAAGGTTCATACGTACCTGTGAAGATGGAAGAAGAAGGAGATGAAGACGAAGATGAAGAAGACGAAGAAAAAGAATAAATCAACAAAAACCCATAACCAAAAATCATAACCATAACTACATCTTTATGTGTTACATGAAATATGCACATGTAATAACCCATAACCAAAACCAAAACCAATACATGAAAAGTATGATACCTACACATGTATTATAAAACCCATAACCCATAACCAATACATGAAAAGTAGGATACATACACATGTATTACAAAACCCAAAACCAATGCATGAAAAGTATGCTCATGTATCATGTGAAGATGTAGGAAAAAAAACACGAATTTCAGGTTGGATACAACACAAGGATATCTGGTCAAGGAGGAGTATTGAAGAACGACAACAAAAAAAATAGAAAAAAAAAATTCAGCACAAATCTCGGATTGGGTACAACAAAAAGATATTCACTCAAGGAGGAGTGTTGAGAATAATGCCTAAATATCTTTTTGAAGATTTTAGATTTAAATATAGTTTAGATTTATATTTGAAATAAAATAATATTAGGGTGTATCATTTATATTTTTGTTTAGAATTTTAGGCTATGTTTGGATTGACGGAACAAAATGGAACGAAGCGGAATGGAATAAAATAGAATGGAGCGGAATGGAAAGGAACAGAGATTTCATTCCACTGTTTGGGTATTTTTAACATGACATGAATAATATTTTAATTATGAAGTTCATTTCATTGCATACACCACAAATTGGATGGAATGAAAATTGGAGATTTGGATGGTATAGGATGGAATGGATTCCATCATATTCCATTACATTCCATCCATTTTTAACCTATCCAAACAATGAAACCTAATTATTTACCACTTCACTCCATTCCATTCCATCATGTACCACCAATCCAAACATAGCCTAAGTATTCTTTTCGAATTTATAGGATTTGTTTGTTATTTAAAATATATTATTTGTTTTTATGTAATTCTATATATAGAGCCATATAGTTATGAATAACACAATGAGAAAGAAAAATAAGAACATGAGAGTATTCTCCATGTAACAATCTACTTTCTTCTCCGTTTTCCCCATCAAATATACCTCACCAAATTCCGCAATACCAAAAACACAAAAAACCATATCAGACAATAACAAAACTGAGAGACAAAATAAGGGAACAAACAACCAGAGATTGAGCTTTGAGAGAGAAGAGATGGAAGTGGAAGCGGGGTTTGACTAGTTATTGAGAAAGATAAATTTGTTCTTTGTGTTCTGATAGATGGATTTTTTGTTTCCTGAGAGATAGATGAATTAATGATTTTTGAATTAATAAATAAATATTAAAATATAATTTGTATCATTTATGGGTTAAATTTGTAAAGAAAAATGTACCAGTACATTTAATTTAGTTGACTTCTAATATATAATATATAAGTTATGATGTGGACAAAAGACACTTTTATATTGGTTAAACATTCCATTGTACCGGTACAATCAATTTTGACAAATGTACGGTAGAATTTGCCATCTAATTATGGTGTGGCCAAATTTTAATATATTTACAATGAAAATTGTCTATCATCTATCTATTTCTTGAAAATGAGCTAAAAAAACACCATTGTTAATTATTTATGGAACATCTCTTTCTATAAAACTTACAAGACAATCATTTAACCACTGGTCATTCATTTTATTGCATAAATGACTCTTGACAAACTTCATAGCTAAAAAAACATGTTACACGCTTGCGGTTGCTACCAACAATACTAAAGCCAACTTCACAATCTTACTATTTCCAGTGGCAAAGCTAGACTAACATATTCGGGTGGGCCGCACGAAGTTTGAATTTGTTAATCTTGACGAGTCTCAATAACATATTAAATTAAAAAGAAACTCAAGACATTATAAACACCAGAATTTTATTTTGTTAAACTTAGTCTTTTGTTAACAATGTTCAATAAAAATATATAAATCCTTAATTTTGGTAGGTCTCAATAACATATAAAATTATTTTAAATTTTATGTAAAATTTTACATGTATATTAGAGAGTTAGTATTATTGTTTATTATTGACCATTCATTTAAAAAAAATTAACCACAATTATTATTGTTTGTGGTGGCGACATAGCAATTTAACAAAAAAAATGAAGTAAAAGTAAAAATTGCACTCTATTATTCTTCGGTCATTGTTATTATTATTTTTGTAAGGAGTTATTATTATTGTTTGTGGTGGCAAGTGGCAACATAGCAATTTTTTTGATAAAAATCAATTAAAGGTAAAAATTGACGCCTGTGGGACTCGAACACACAATGCTTCAATAAAAGGTAGCATGCATTACCACTAGGCACGTGCATCATTATGATTAAATTTAACAGTAATATATAGGCAAAATTACATCAGCGGTCCTTTATCTTATTTATTTGTAACACATTGATCCTTTATCTTGTTTTTTGTCACAAAAAAGTCTTTTATCTTTATGAATGTATACAAGTTAATCATTTTCTTAATATTTTATTTTAAAAATGATGAGTTGGCAAGCCACGTAAGAAAATCATATTTTTTTAATAATCTTTTTATTGAAAATTTTCAAAATCTAGAATTCACATGAAGATTCATCCATGTTCATCCTCTTCTTCATCATATTTATCATATATCTTCAACCTTATAATTGCACAAACCTATGTTTTGTTTACCTTAATCCTATTCTAAACTAAAAAATTGAAATATCCAATCTCATTAAACCCTAAAATTTCCAAAATTCATAAAAGATAAATTAACCCTAGTCTGTGCAAACATAATAGATTTTTGTGGATTTACTGGGTACTAGCTTAATCGATATTAGAATCAAAATGGTTTGCTTGGATTTGCTTGCTATTTTATTCTTGGTTTTGAATTCATATGTTGGTACAAAATATCATATTTTCTGTGTCATTTGTTAGTTGATGTTTCTAGGACACAGTGACCATGCTCTTGATTGATAACAATTAAAAGATGAATATAAAATTGAATTTTGGGTTGAGTTTATTTTTATGGATTTTGGAGATTTTGGCAATTATAGGTTTAATGAGAATTGGGGATTTTAATTTTGTAGTTTAGAATAAAATTGGGTAAATTAAACATATAGCAATTTTGAGATATTTTATAAGGTTGAACTTGAAGATGATGAAGAAGATGAAGAACATGGATGAATCTTCATGTGAATTCTTGACTTTTAAAATTTTCAATAAAAAATTATTAAAAAAATTTGGATTTTCTTATGTGGCTTGCCAACTCATCAATTTTTAAATAAAATATTAAGAAAACGATTAACTTGTATACATTCATAAAGATAAAGGACCTATATGTGACAAAAAAAAGATAAAGACTAATATGTTACAGATAAATAAGATAAAGGACGTCTGGTGTAATTTTGCCTAATATATACATATATCATAATATCATAACAGTTAACAAAAATATGTATACATATACCTATTAAAAACGAAAATACCACTGCGGCCATGGCCACAGTAGGCCACCATGTAGGTCCACACCTAGGCTGATGCCTCATGGAATATATATCATGAGAGAAAGGTATTCGAGAGAAGCGACCGCACATGACACTAAAATTTTAGGGAAATCAATTTATTTATTTATTTAGTGTATTTATGTGCGTGTGTGCACTCGTGTGTGCATGTGTTCGTGTGTTAATCTATATCTATACCAATAATAAAGGGAATAATTAAAATTTGGTGTAGCCTTTTTTTAAAAATCCCAAAATGCCCTTGATGGTTTTTTTCTTTAATAACTTCCAAAACCAACTCTTATCTTTAACTTCAAAAACCAACTCTTCTTTTAGTTTACACATATCTCTATATTTCTTCAACAAAATTCATATCCAATTCTTATTTTCTTTTCTCAATTTTTTTTAACTTAAATATTTTCTTTTATTCAATGTTTTTTTTTTCTCCTTTTGTTTAGATGTCATGTCATTGTGTATTCATCTATACCAATAATAAAGGGAATAGTTAAAATTTGGTGTAGCCTTTTTTTAAAAAATCCCAAAATACCCTTGATGGTTTTTTTCTTTAATAACATCCAAAACCAACTCTTATCTTTAACTTCCAAAACCAACTCTTCTTTTAGTTTACACATATCTCTATATTTCTTTAACAAAATTCATATCCAATTCTTATTTTCT
This sequence comes from Trifolium subterraneum, assembly GCA_951799995.1. Classification (NCBI taxonomy): domain Eukaryota; kingdom Viridiplantae; phylum Streptophyta; class Magnoliopsida; order Fabales; family Fabaceae; genus Trifolium; species Trifolium subterraneum. The sequence continues at coordinate 44,471,278 of OX637464.1, read as the reverse complement.
TTTCTCAATTTTTTTTTAACTTAAATATTGTCTTTTATTCAATGTTTTTTTTTTCTCCTTTTGTTTAGATGTCATGTCACTGTGTATGCATTTAACATTCCTTTAGTTGTTTTGTTCGCAGATTCTATGGACATGCTTCAAATCAAAGATAAAAATTGAAAGGGAATCAAAGATAAAGATTGAAAGTGAAGAACTATGTTAACTTTTTGTTTCCTTAACTATTGTTTCAAGTTTTCATTTTAAAGATTAGCTTTGTAAAAATTAATTTCAATTTTGCATATTTATCTATTTATGATTACAGGTGGACCACAATCCCATAATACAGACACTAATTTTGTTCAACTGTGTCAAATATACTATGGTATACCTAAACTTTAAGGGTACGTCGTCGGAGTAGCATATGTCGAGAGTGTAACAAGAGGAAATTCATATATATATTAATTCATATATATTAATGTATTTTAATTATCGTAATAATTTGTTCAAATAATTTTGAATTGAAATCAATTGTGTTTTAATTTGTTCATTCGTGTCCTATTGAAGATATGTAAAAGGAAAATCCAAATGTTGCAGACTACACATATACTACTAAGGATTATGCAGGGGTTCAAACTCGGTAAATTCAATGTATTTATTCTTTATTTAGTATTTTTTATTAACTGTTAAACACAAATCCTTTGAATAAAATGATTCATATTTATGTGTTGGGTTGTTATAATTTGATATTTGCTTAACACTCTTTACAAACTTTGAAAATAAATAAAACTGACTCTCAGAGATGAGAGAATTGAGCCCAATTATTAGACTTCATATCAATGTTATTTTAGAGATGATCAATCTTTTAATAGTATTTTTTTCTTTTCAATTTCATCTAACATTTATCAAAAAGAAAGACGTATCTTAAAATGAGAATAATATTTTAGGTACTTTAATAATGCAAAATAGTCCGTATGATGAAATGTCCACTTTTTTCCTTAATAGTTTTTTAACTTAATATCTCTATGTAACTTAATTTGTTGTTTTCCAAAAGCCAATTATTCATAAAAAAAATAGATCTATGAAAAATTTAGAATAATCTTCAACATAATTTGTATAATAGAAAATGCAGATCACACAAACGGGCACGGAACGTGCCCGTTTGGCCGCTAGTATAAATAAATTAAATAATTATTATAATTAAATTTTAAAAATTGACTTAAATTTTTATGATTTTGATAGTAAATTTCATTTGAAAAATTAAAAGTTATCAGAGAGATTCTAACAATTGAAAGTCTAATCTTTAACTTTTCTTTCACATTATATATTTATATATGACTTTTAAAAAAAGGTTGCACCAAAATTATATAATTTGCATAGCGCACAAAAAATCTCAAGGACAGCCGTGATATATTTACTAGTAAGGAAAACTACCATTTTTCTCTTTGAATATGCATATCGTTGTTATATAGTTGTCTCTGACTCACATACAAATACAAAATAGTCTATCACTTTTTAATCTGTTAGTCATATTAGTCTCCAACGTTTATTTTGTATGTTAGTTTAAAAGAAGAAACTTATTGATGTGGCATTAGCGACCAGAATGAAGAATCATCATCATCTTGTTATTCATCAATCTTTATCATTAATGTGTTCATCAATTTTCATAAAATAATAAAGGGGAATGTTAACCTATGCCCTTAAGGGCACATGTTAAGAAGTTAAATGTGGAAAATATTTATTGAACTTGTGGTGTATTCAATTCTTTAAGCCTTAAATTTTTTGTATCATTAAATGTTATATTTCTAATTTTAGGTAGTTTAACATGTGCCCTTAGAGAGCACATGTTAACATGACCCAATAATAAATCATCATCTTCAAACTCAAACCCAAAAAATGTCATCATATTCATCTGCATCATTATCTTCCTCTCAAATCCTTTCATCTCTCAAAATCAATTACAAAACCTCTTCTCTTTCATCTTCATTCCAAAGAAAGAAAATTTAAAATAAAGCTCTAAAAAATCCAAAAAGACGAATAAAATTCATATTTCCAACCTAAAACAAATCAACTAAAAGATTCTTGAAGATTTAAAATTCCACCAAATAATAACAATCCTAAAAAAAAAGGGTAATAAGCATAATAACAGTAGTTTTATGCTTACTGCTAGAACACGAAGAAATAAAATCGAGACTGAACAAACAATTATAACTACAACCTTGTATTTGCAACCAACATTTGTGGCGGACATAAAGCCCATGCAAATTTGCGACAAATTTTGATACATCTGCGGGGGACAATATACCCACGCAAATTAAACGAGCAAAATCTGAATTTTGGGTAGCATTTGCGGCGGACTTTGTAAATTTGCGTAGGCTTTTGTACATTTGCGGCGGAAAAAAGATCCACACAAATGTCAACAAATTTTTGCAGCACCATTTACGACAAAAAGAAGTAGCATATGCGGCAGAAAAATCCCGACACAAAGAAGTATCCACCAAAATGACATTTAAGAAAAAAAAAATCACTTTGCGGCAGATTTAACCCACACAAATTTCAGCTTCAATTGTGATGTCTTTTGCGGCAAATGTATTCATTGGTTTTACTAAACGATCATCATATCTCTCTTCTCTCTACAAATTTCATACTAATAATTTTACTAAACAATCTCATTTCATTCTTCATACAACTTTCACATCTCAATTTTTTCTTTTCTCTACAATCATCTTTTTTTTTTGGTTACAATCATCTTATCTCGATACATATTTCTTACTAAAAATTGTACTATAATTTTATGTTATGTTTTAATTTTGACTTTTTATTTTAAATTATTGTAAAATATTTACCTTTTTATTAATTTAGTATTTTTTTTAAAAATTCAACACAATATTTAGGTTTTATAAATTTAAATGCAAAAAAAAATTGTCTCACTATTTTTAAATAAAAAATTGAAAAATTTTAGTAAAAAAAAATCTTCATAATTTTTGAAAATCATACATGTATCGTGCCCACGCAAATGGTTTCATTGCAAAATTTAGGCCGTACAAATGGATGATTTTATTTTTAAAAAATACTTTGTAATTTGCGACAGCTTTTTTCGCCGCAAATATATTTTTCAAAATAAATGTATTTTGCGGCCCCTTTTCGGCCCACGAAAATGTAATTTTATTTTTATTATTTTTTAAAAATGTGTCTTTTACTGCAAATGTATTGATTGCTTTTTCGGCGGAGAAAGGCCGCCACACACGTTTGCGAGCACATTTTTTTCTTGCAAAAAAATTCAGCCCACAAATATAACATTGTGACCGCTTTTTGTGCATTTGCGTGGACTTTTGGCCACCGCGAATCCCTATTTCTCTTGTAGTGTTAGCAGTTTCGTTGTGATGTTCATGCAACCCTATGAGATCCAAGAAGTTTTAAAACCGTAAGAGAAGTTGGAAGAGATTGAGCTTGTTGGAAGTTATGGTGCTGATTGTCGGGTTCGATTGATGAGAAGTGACATTTGAGGAGGTATTTTTAGTGTAGGTTCTTATTATATAGAAGAAAAGTGGAAATGGAAAGGGTTGGTGAGCGTGAGTGGCACATGTTTGATGAGTTTTAGCATTAGGATTGGAAGAGAGTTTTTGAATTTTCTAGATTTTTTTATTAAGATTCACGAATGTGTTAATGGTGATAATGACGATTGATGAACAAAAAGATGAAGATAATGATTCATTTTGGTCTGTAATGCCAGGGACCAAAAGGTGGTTTCCCCAAAAAGAAATGAAGAAAAAAAAGTATTGTCAATTTAGTATCTGGCCACATCGTCAGTTCATTTGTCCCACAAAAGTGTCAACTCAGCGTACCACACGGCCCAAAAAATGTCACATCAGCTTTTTTGAAAAGTTAACAACCATTTTTAACTTCAGCGACCAAAGTGACTAACAATTACTCCCTCCGTCCCAAAACTTTAGTCCTTTTAGAGTTTTACACGGAGATTAAGAAATTATAAAGATTGATAAGTTAAGTCATTTTTACCCTTATTTTATTAAGAAAGAGAAAATATATTTAATTAATGTTTTAACTTTAGTAAGGGTACAAATGGTAAAGTATCACTAATTATGCATTGGTTTATGACTAAAGATTTGGGACAAAACTAAAAAGCTAAAAGGACCAAAGATTTGGGACGGAGGGAGTAATATTTTGTGTTTTTCCTTGAGTCAAGGACGAGTTTAACAGTGAACTACAAAGTCAGGGTCTAAATTGTCTGTTCCCCTCATGTAGTAATTGTTTGGTCCCAAACACTTTAAAAGAGAAAATACATAAAACATGTATCATAATTAAGATTAATGGTTAAAAAAAAAATCAGATGAAACAAATAAAAAATAATAATTCATTTAGTTTGTTTCCAATCAAAAATCAAATCCAACTACGGTCAAGTCCACACTAGCATGTTTTTCTCCTACCCACCTGTACACTAGAACATCGGTTCGCCTCAATGTAGATCTCCCCTCTAGTGAGTCAGTTAAGAAATTCATAGGTGCCTCTTTCACAGATACTCTTGCGCGCTTAAATCTAACAAAGAGGACATCCCGAACAAAGTCATGTATGTATTTGAAGTCGGGAAGCTTTCGACAATGAACTGCATGTTCCCCAAATCTATCTAGACAGCCTTACAATAAATAGGGCATACCTCATCAACAGGAAATAAAGGAATCATAAGACGATATTTGAGGATAGTGCGATACTTAACCGGGGTCATATGTTGACCTAATACCTCAATTGAGATAGTTAGAAGAAAATCTTGAGCATGAGCCGCCTACAAACATCCAAAAACTACTCTCTGTTTGGTAGTCAATTGAAAGTTAAATTCCACGTCCTTAACAATTTTACTAAAAAGGGTACTCGCCAAAACATGTTGGGCTTTAGGTGGGATGGTGTCCTTGCTAGTGAAACTGTTAAAGTCAAAAGTTGAAATCATATCACGGAGACCATCTAAAGCATTGTCAAAATCAGAGTCCATACCACATACTCCACTGTCTCTCAATATATGATCTTGAAGCACCCAAGACTGAGCCCTGGAAGCCACAAAAGCATATGAGGCTGCCTCCACTACTGAGTACAACCCAACCCACCTTAATAGGTAAGGAATCTATTCTCCATTGAAGATCCCCAAAGAAAGGACCTCCGGCAACTACAATGTTTTCAACCGCATCACACAACCCTTAATTTGTCAAACAAAATAAATGCATCTTCGATGTAAACTGGTTGACATGTCCTTAGGCCAAAAAAAGTTTGGCAATATCCATGATGATCGAAGTAGAAGAAGTTCACTTTGTTGGTCCCTTAACCGAGGAAGAAGATGCATCAACTCAACAACCCTGACAGCTCTTTTCATGGCCACCCCCTCGATAAAATATTTATCTAGACTAACAGCCCCTCCGAGCAATTTCACCCCCAATGTCGGCCTCCCAATATCTGAAGGGAACAACCCATCACAAAGTTTATTTCCATCACATGAAGGTCAAAAGATCTTAGTCTTACGAATATTTATATCAAGACTCATTCTTGGGCCTGTATCCCAAATGATATCAAGTGTTTTAGCCACTTCATTTGAATCTCCTACAACAGTCCCATCATCAAGATACCACCAAGCATAAAGAAGAAGCTTGCAATTGTCTGTGATTTTATGAATAAGAGGGTGTAATGTAACATCCCGTAATTTTCTTTATTGTATCTATAAGTATTTTATTATTTTTATTCCTATGATTTATTGAGTGACGATATTACTATTATAAAATTTACCGATTTGATGGTTGAAATCTCATATTTAATACTTAAGTGATTTCTTGTTTTATTTTATTATTATAGTAGGGTACGTACCGATAATTATTTTGTGAGCATTAAGTAATATTAGCCAAAACTATAGACCCAATAAGATTGATGTTATTAGAGGTAGTATTATTCGGATACTATTACAATTATCATAATATTCCTAGCCAACTATAGTATAGTCATTGGACACTATGACATCATGGTTTGAGACCCATCGTGTTGTATACATGTTGATCATACTTAACAATAGTATTCACCCTTAATTCAGTTGCCACTCTTATAGGTATAGGCGTGAAATAAAAACATAGTGTGGTGATTCCACTCACCACTCCACTCCACTAGTCCTATTATTAAGGAAAATAAGTTATTATAAGTATTATAGAAATATGGGAGTTATTTATTAGTATTCTGTTCTCTTATTTAATCTTTCCACTCTGAATACACTCTTAGAAAAACAAAAACAAAGGTTTTGAGTGAAAACACAGAGAGAGACATATTAGAAAGAAAGAGGTGAATTGGGAGAAAGACTAAACCCTATGAGTCAATATCTAAGCCATCATCGGAAGTAAGATTCGTGAATCCTTCTATTGCTCTTGTCATTCTAATTTTGTTAGGTTCTCTTGTTCTTAGGAAATCAGTAATCATATGTCTCTTGTTTTATTTATTTAAACCGTAGCATGAAAGAGAAGGAAACCATCATAAATTATTATTTCACTGACAATTTCTTATAATATCGTTGTGGTGATTTTGATTCAAGACTTAATATGAGCATTTTAATTAACGAAAATCTCTTTTACTGATTTGTATGAAAGAAAATTATCTTGATCAAGAACATGTGTTTTATTATATTATATTATATTTATATTGTATGAGGTGTATATGTAAAAAAAGATGGCTTGGATTAAGTAGTCAGATGCGTTTTAATTAATGAACGAGAATACTATATGATGGCAAGGTTTAACACTTATTTTTAGAATGATAGTGACAATTAATTAGTATGTGATACCTAATTATAGATTTTCTATTTACATGTATACGACTAAAATATGAGTTTTATTTTAAGAATGTGAACTTTGGTTTAATTTAATTGATGATAAATTTATGAATTGAGCTTTGTGACAAAATTTAGCATATTTCTTTTAAAATGAATGGTTGGCCGAGGTATACTAGTGAAGTAGGTGGGTTGGATGTTTTCAATTTATTGCTTTTATTTGAAGGATAAATGTACATAATATGTTTTGTTTTTCATCTTTGAGACATTATCAAAAAGAAGTTTCCAATGACAGAATCAAAAATATTTTTGATGTGTTAGAAGTAGATTATTTTGTAATGTGAACCCTTAACTAAACTCCAAAACTTTGAATAGGAATAATGATAGCTGGCATTGACACTGAGATTAGTGGTTAATTATTTTGTGAAGGTTAGTGAAGTAAAGATCGGTGTGTAAATTATGAGTGGCTGCTATCAAGGTAAGAGGGTCCTCCATATTTGTTTATTTTATTTATAGTATGTGCTTATATTTGACCTTTATGGAGTGCGTAAATGTTATATGAATTCTTTTGATATATGAGTTTATTGTCTTATTGATTAACCATTGATTAATTATGTCATGATTTGGTGATTGGGGTTATAATTGGTGTCCTTGGTTGGTGACTGTGTTACTATCGGTGTAAGTAACTTCTGATGTAAATAATTTAGCGGTGATAGGGCATTCATGCATTTAATGGTGTAGGTGTGGTTCAGAATAATACCCAACGGTGGGGTACTGAACCTTAATATCCAACGGTGGGGTATTTGTGTCCAATGGTGGGACATTTTACTCTGCGGAGCGATGATATCCGGATCATGTAGGGTGCATTAGATTGCCATATAGACTAACCACTAGGATTTGGTGAAGCATTGGAGAGTGATAACTATGGCGTCGTGAGGTAAGTGGGGGATATCAACTTGTTTAATGGTTGGTAATTTATGAGTTTTCAATATGTACATATGCATGCTTAATTGATGATGTTTTCCTATGTTTTGGAGCGACCCTCATGAATAAATTTGGCCAGGTTAAAAATCCAGTAAATCAGAGTTGCGCATCGGAAGCGTGGTGTGTAGTTGAGGCTCAGAGATTTGTCGACATTGGTGGTTGTCTTGTCGAGAAAGATTCTCACAAGCTCCCCAATTAGGACCAGCTATAGATTGAGTGTTTGGGTAGAAAAAGGCCAAGAGTCTTGGTTTAGAAATTTATTGAGTTAATGATAAGTGTGATATTTTGTAATTACCATTACTCTAAGTTATTATTTTTGAGAGATTATTATCACAATGGTTAATATAATGTATTATTAGTTCATTTGATTCTTTAGTAAGAAAAAAAAAATAGTCTTTTTACTTAAAAGGTGTGTAGTTAATGTCCCGAAAATCTGGGATGTTACAGTTGGTATCAGAGCGGTGATCCTCGGACAAATATTTTTGGGTTGGGACAATCTTATATGACGCATGTTTTGTGTGACTTATATATGTGCTGATTCTTAATGTTTATGAGTGTTATTCGTTGGCGTGACAAGTTATTTTGAACTTATTACTTATTTTAGAATATTTTTAATCCTGGTTTTTTTTGTGATTGCTTAACAAAGGGAGGGTTACTATTTGGCTAGTTTGGAGTTACTAGTTGATTGCTTATGTTCCGTGGAGTTGGTTTTGGATTGTGTTCTGTTATTGCATGTGGGTTAGGGAAGTTGTTATTTTATGACTCTTTGTGTTGATTAAATGATTCTATGTGCTTACCTATGCTTTATAAATGAATATCTATTATAGAAATTGGAACTTTATAAGTTGTTGCTATTTGAGATAATTGAAAATATGTGTGATTATTGATAATTTCATGTTGGTTCCTATATGAAAAGTCCTTACTTGTTCATGTGGTTGATGGTTATGCATTTGTGATTCTTTATGTTAAATTTAGGCATCTAGTTTTAGTTTTAATGTTACGCGTATATGATGGATATAGTTTCCTCTATGATGTAGTTCCAGAATGAAATTATTTGAAATAATGAGTTTACTTCTTCATGATTATATGTCTGTGATTAGATATAATGTTTCAGCCCATATAGAAATAAATTTAGATTTTAGAAGTCAGGAGGTTTAGAAATTTAATTACACTGCTTTTGGATGAAGGTTGTGTTTATTGTATATGTCAATGCATAGTCACTGCTATAATTCATTTCCTGATTCTGTTGACTTATGAATATCTTGGCATACTAGTTAATGTTCTGGTACTGTTGCATGGATCTATGCAATTTGGTGATTTTAGTTAAACCTTTACTTGAGGGAAGTTTTTCTTGTCAATTGTTAATTATGAGCTATTATTAGTGAGTATGGTTGCCGAGTTTTTATTGATGAGTCTAAACAATTATTTTCACAATAAAATTTGAGGAGTAATCTAAGAAAATAATTTTGGAAAGTAATGTGGTCTTGATAGTAAGTAACTAAGATGATGGGAAAGGTTGGAGTGTGTAATTGAGTATAAAAAAAAATGATTCGTTAAATTACTTTATTTAATATTCGGAATGATGATTTTCGGTAGTAACATATCGATACTTAATTGAGTAAATGGGTTGTGATTCATGAATATTTTAAATGATGACAAGTTCATGGTGTAACACCCAACCCATTATTTAAATATTTGTACCTTTATTAAAATCTTTTCAAAATACGCAACGGAAAATTACGGTTTAATTATAAAATGTTTGGTTAAAGGTATTACAATCGACAACATGCCTAACTATTTGATTAATTAGCTTAAACATTAACTATAAAAATCATTCTTTATAAAATATACATTTTCCGAAATAAATACATTAAGTCATAAAGGACCCTATATCCTAAGTACAACTATTTCCCCGTGTCACACTCAGAGCGGAGCTTCAACACTTGGGCATCAACAAATACATAACCTGTAAACCTGGACCACCCAACGGTCCAGAAGTACACAAAACAGAGAGTTAGTAAATCATAACCAATAAAAATACAAGTGTAAGCAATATCCTTAACACTTCATCATATTATCATGCATAATCTAACTCACATACACATTCTCAAATCTTAAATCAAACATAAGATTATTCACATATACATTGAAACACAATTTGGAAACAATGCTTATCGCCAATATTCAATCAAGCAAAACAACTCACACAATGTCACGTACAAATTATCACATAATATGCACATCTTCCTAATGCAATCTAATGCCACATTTATGCTATGCCACTCTAGACATAACTAAATGCATGTGGTACCAATCGTCTTTATTAGAGTATCTCACCTCTAATATCCGTCTTTATCGAATAAATATAATTCGACATCCGTCTTTATTAGAATCATAGATTCTAATATCCCTAACTCAATACATGAATGCATGAATGATTCATGTACAACCACAAACACTTAATATAACACAATATTAAGTTCTATTCTATGATATGAAACACTATCCATATCCGTCTTTATTAAGATATATCACAAATCTTAATATCCGTCTTTATCGAACAAAATCCGATATACTTCTTTATTAAGATAACACAATACCTTAATATACTTCTTTATTAGATTAACACAATTCTAATATTCTTCATTCATATACATACATATCATACATTCATCACTAACATCAACAAATCATTATTAATTAAAACATCCTCAACAATTTTAAAAGTATAGGAAGTATACAAAAATATAAGAAAACTTCATAAATTAAGCCTCATCTCATAAATCTAACGTCGGAATCAGAATCTACGCGAAAAATCAAGTGAAATAGGTTCCGGGTGCATAAACCGTCAAAAAGTCAACCAAAAGTCAACACAGGTCACCCTGGTCAACAACCTTTACGCCTGGTGCGGAAATCCTTACGCCTGGGGCGGAAATTCAGTGGCTAGAGGGAAATTTTACGCGTGGCGCGGAAATTCTTACGCCTGGTGCGTAAAGTCAGATCTAAAACTGTTAAAACGCGTTTTTGTGCAAAAAAATCACTTATTTGACCCAAAATCACTTATTTTCAGTTCCAGAAATTATATCAAACATGGGTTATGTTCATACATGTTTAAAACACATTAAAAGTAACTTATTAACATTAATAATCACTTATTTTTCATGGATCTTGACATATTTGTAAAAACTCATAAACATTTACAAATCTTAACAAACATCTACAAATACCCATTTTTACCCATTAAAATTGTTCATACATCATGTTAAGAGTATATTAGACATACTATGAACATGAGTTTTCACTTTCATTAAGAAAAATCATCCCAAAAAGCCCACGAAAATGAGTGGAGAAAGTTTGGGTTCGGAGAAATTGACATTCTCCCCTTTCTCTAGCCACTCACAATTATGAAAACTATCTCTCTTACCTTAGCTCGACGATTCTCGGATTTGGCTCTTGAATCTCCAAGAAATTCCTTGCCCTAGCTCTCCTCCTTCTCTCTTGCTCTTCCTTCTCTCTTCTTTCTCACCAAAGTCACAAAATGTGACAAAGTGAGCTTTTCTCTCTCTAACTCTTGCTATTTATAGCTCTCCCCATTTTGTGATTCACTTAGGCCCAATGCCTTAAAGCCCAATAGTCCATCACTCATGTAATTCTCACAAACTCGTCCAATTAACTAATACTCTCGCTTATTAATTAATCGCCACAAAAGTAAATAATAATAAACCATTTTACACACAAATAATATATTCATATAAATAACGAATAAATGAAAATCGGGTCGTTACACATGGTGTGGTTGTTTTATGAATTCATTTGGTGTACGTTGTTATGTGAATTCTATTGATGACGAGTCTTATTGTTAATGAATTATGAAAAAGTTGGTGATGAATATTCTTTAAATTATTGATGGTGAATGAATTCTATTGGTGTGTTAATTGGTGTTGAATATTAGTGAACAATTCATGTTTGATAAATGAATAAATTGATGGTGATTAATGATGATGAGTATTGATGTTACCTTTGAATGAGATGAATAGATATCCTAGGCCAATGAAGTGAGAGACTAGGTGCTAGAAGTCTTGAAGTGAATAATTTGATTTATAGGGTTGGTGTGATGAAGTATCATGCCAGATGTGGCACGGTATCATTTGGGAGAAGTAACCACATGGTGCAGTATCATTGAGAGAAGCACACCCGCGTTGAGATTGTGCATTAGTAGTGCACTATCGAAGAAGAGAAGTAATTCAGAGTAGAATAGAATTGGTATCATAGAAACAAGAGGAGTTTGTAGCTATAGCTTGTGATTTGCAATTGTTTTCTTTATTGTCCTCCGGTGTGTAAGATATGAGTGGTGTTTAGAGTATTTTTGGTGAAAAATAATCTTTCATATTATTTAGTTTTAAAAAAAGGAGATTGTGACATTTAAAGGGGTATATATTTAAAAAAAAAAACTAGTGCTGTTGTTGGGTGTTTGTTATGTTGATTGGTTATGATTTTCAGTTATGGTTTTAGGCTTCTAGTTCTTTGGTTTTGGAATTGTTGGTCTCCAATTGTATTGAACATGTTTTGTTGCCACCTTGGTTTTTTAGCCTCTTGTTTAGGTGCCTCAGATTGATTTTATTTTCCGCATCTTAGTAGCTAGTCTCCGTTCTATGGGGCATGGTTGTTAGTTTTTCTCATGGCCTTGTTGATTCCATTGTGTCTGTGAGTAGTTGTGTTTCTTCCTCTCGTTTTGGTGGTGAGTTAGAATTATCATTTTCTTGATTCTTGCTTCGACGATGTTCTACCTATCTCTCATCATTTGAATTTAAACTCATATTGGTGCAACGATACTTGGTGTGTCTATTAAATGGGTGGGAACTAGAAAAGTTACAATTTCATAGTATATTGGATTGGATAATGGAATTGTTTATTTAATTTTTGTGTTGAAATTATCTATGAATAAATATGATTAGAATATATTGAATATATGATATAAGCATGACCGTATGAATTGGTTAATTATGTGACATTTTTATGAAAATGTTGTCTTGATGTTTTATGAATCTTGTGGTTATTTAATCGATGTAATATAAATTAAGGGGTATTATTTTCTTCGTAAAATAAAGGTTATATTATGTATACTCTGCTTCCTATCACTAAAAGTTGTTTTATATGAAAATCGGTTTTCTGCTGTCTGTCACTAATAGTGATGATGTTTTCGGTTATTTTCGTGTTGAAATTTCTATTCTTTGACGATTCTATTACCAAAATAATTTTCGGGAGGAAATTAAACAATTTATGATTTGGAGTAAACGAGTATTTTGGATCAATGATATTCTTGTGTGAGTTTAGACCTTATTAATGATAGTGTGAGTCTATTCCATGAGGGATCAGTGTGCTGAACTTTTCTCTAGTTACAGTTTCGAGGACGAAACTATTTTAGGTGGGTAGAATGTAACATCCCGTAATTTTCTTTATTGTATCTATAAGTATTTTATTATTTTTATTCCTATGATTTATTGAGTGACGATATTACTATTATAAAATTTACCGATTTGATGGTTGAAATCTCATATTTAATACTTAAGTGATTTCTTGTTTTATTTTATTATTATAGTAGGGTACGTACCGATAATTATTTTGTGAGCATTAAGTAATATTAGCCAAAACTATAGACCCAATAAGATTGATGTTATTAGAGGTAGTATTATTCGGATACTATTACAATTATCATAATATTCCTAGCCAACTATAGTATAGTCATTGGACACTATGACATCATGGTTTGAGACCCATCGTGTTGTATACATGTTGATCATACTTAACAATAGTATTCACCCTTAATTCAGTTGCCACTCTTATAGGTATAGGCGTGAAATAAAAACATAGTGTGGTGATTCCACTCACCACTCCACTCCACTAGTCCTATTATTAAGGAAAATAAGTTATTATAAGTATTATAGAAATATGAGAGTTATTTATTAGTATTCTGTTCTCTTATTTAATCTTTCCACTCTGAATACACTCTTAGAAAAACAGAAACAAAGGTTTTGAGTGAAAACACAGAGAGAGACATATTAGAAAGAAAGAGGTGAATTGGGAGAAAGACTAAACCCTATGAGTCAATATCTAAGCCATCATCGGAAGTAAGATTCGTGAATCCTTCTATTGCTCTTGTCATTCTAATTTTGTTAGGTTCTCTTGTTCTTAGGAAATCAGTAATCATATGTCTCTTGTTTTATTTATTTAAACCGTAGCATGAAAGAGAAGGAAACCATCATAAGTTATTATTTCACTGACAATTTCTTATAATATCGTTGTGGTGATTTTGATTCAAGACTTAATATGAGCATTTTAATTAACGAAAATCTCTTTTACTGATTTGTATGAAAGAAAATTATCTTGATCAAGAACATGTGTTTTATTATATTATATTATATTTATATTGTATGAGGTGTATATGTAAAAAAAGATGGCTTGGATTAAGTAGTCAGATGCGTTTTAATTAATGAACGAGAATACTATATGATGGCAAGGTTTAACACTTATTTTTAGAATGATAGTGACAATTAATTAGTATGTGATACCTAATTATAGATTTTCTATTTACATGTATACGACTAAAATATGAGTTTTATTTTAAGAATGTGAACTTTGGTTTAATTTAATTGATGATAAATTTATGAATTGAGCTTTGTGACAAAATTTAGCATATTTCTTTTAAAATGAATGGTTGGCCGAGGTATACTAGTGAAGTAGGTGGGTTGGATGTTTTCAATTTATTGCTTTTATTTGAAGGATAAATGTACATAATATGTTTTGTTTTTCATCTTTGAGACATTATCAAAAAGAAGTTTCCAATGACAGAATCAAAAATATTTTTGATGTGTTAGAAGTAGATTATTTTGTAATGTGAACCCTTAACTAAACTCCAAAACTTTGAATATGAATAATGATAGCTGGCATTGACACTGAGATTAGTGGTTAATTATTTTGTGAAGGTTAGTGAAGTAAAGATCGGTGTGTGAATTATGAGTGGCTGCTATCAAGGTAAGAGGGTCCTCCATATTTGTTTATTTTATTTATAGTATGTGCTTATATTTGACCTTTATGGAGTGCGTAAATGTTATATGAATTCTTTTGATATATGAGTTTATTGTCTCATTGATTAACCATTGATTAATTATGTCATGATTTGGTGATTGGGGTTATAATTGGTGTCCTTGGTTGGTGACTGTGTTACTATCGGTGTAAGTAACTTCTGATGTAAATAATTTAGCGGTGATAGGGCATTCATGCATTTAATGGTGTAGGTGTGGTTCAGAATAATACCCAACGGTGGGGTACTGAACCTTAATATCCAACGGTGGGGTATTTGTGTCCAATGGTGGGACATTTTACTCTGCGGAGCGATGATATCCGGATCATGTAGGGTGCATTAGATTGCCATATAGACTAACCACTAGGATTTGGTGAAGCATTGGAGAGTGATAACTATGGCGTCGTGAGGTAAGTGGGGGATATCAACTTGTTTAATGGTTGGTAATTTATGAGTTTTCAATATGTACATATGCATGCTTAATTGATGATGTTTTCCTATGTTTTGGAGTGACCCTCATGAATAAATTTGGCCAGGTTAAAAATCCAGTAAATCAGAGTTGCGCATCGGAAGCGTGGTGTGTAGTTGAGGCTCAGAGATTTGTCGACATTGGTGGTTGTCTTGTCGAGAAAGATTCTCACAAGCTCCCCAATTAGGACCAGCTATAGATTGAGTGTTTGGGTAGAAAAAGGCCAAGAGTCTTGGTTTAGAAATTTATTGAGTTAATGATAAGTGTGATATTTTGTAATTACCATTACTCTAAATTATTATTTTTGAGAGATTATTATCACAATGGTTAATATAATGTATTATTAGTTCATTTGATTCTTTAGTAAGAAAAAAAAATAGTCTTTTTACTTAAAAGGTGTGTAGTTAATGTCCCGAAAATTTGGGATGTTACAGTGTAAGTGTAACACAAGAGCGAAAATGAGCGGTCCCAACAGATCACCTTGTTGTACCGCAGTGGCTGACATAATATATCCATCCCCAAGGTATAACCTTGCTGCCTATCAATATAGAAAATCAAGTCACAAAGAAATAGATGGATATCAAGCACCGACTTATCTACCAGGTTGAATGCATTCAAGATACCTACTGTGAGTATAGCCAAAGAACAATCTTCATGTCGCTCGCTTAACACCCTATTAACACTATGCAAAATGGCCTCTGCACCACCTAATATCCCAACCCCAAACTAAAAGTGATTAAGATATTTAGCCATATCTTTACCGAGAGAGCATATCCTCTCCCGTAAACATTTCCTCACGTGTAATCTTGTCCCTTTATTAAACAATAAAATAAAATAAAAACATCGAACGATAAAGTGTGCATGGTGGAGATGTGAATTGCTTTCTGTGCAGTGCATTTAAAAATTGAGATGATATGCTCTCCTAGTCTCCTTTACCGACTCCTTTCTTGGCGACCTTGGATATCAAACGCCTCCAAATAGTTCTACAGCAATAGAGTGTATCTGACTTTAATAACCATGTCAAAGGTACAGAAGCAACAAACTGTGACAAACTCTTACGACATTGCCACAACATCTAATTAATTTGAGATATTACAAAAGTAAAAAATTTAATTAAAAATGTGTTCTTGAGGGGAAAAAAAACTAATTTAATAATTTATTGGAGATTTTCCTTATATTGTTATTACTAGACCATTTCCTTTTAGAATATTTCTTAAGACAGATATAATAGAAAAGCCAAAAATCAAATATAGGGGAATCTGAAAAAAAATAAAAAAAATTCTTATATTATTTTTATTTTATGTTCATCATCTAGTTTTGTTCTCACAATCCATTTTCCAATTTCCATTTCCATTATCTTAAAATCTAAAACCTTCAATCATTCTCAAACCACCACCATTAATTATCCAATTTTGGTGGAAACAGAAAAACCAAAAACACAAAAAAAAAACACACACACACACAGACACACAAAAATCCGAAGATGCAGCACAACATCCTGACTTCGATCCGTAGCACGAAAATCACGGATGGTTGTAAAGCCACTCAAGTCTACGCTCTTAACTCCTCCGCCGGCGCCGATTCTCCGATCAACGCCGGCGGTGGAGAATCCATCGGAGATAAATTCTTTCATCATTTACTAGACCGGTCTAAACAATCAGGTCGAATCAAACCGGTTGGTACAAAAACGGCGACACGCGACGTCGTTTTGGAGGGTCTCCTCCCTTGCGGCCTTCCTTCATCGGAGCTTCTAGAACCTTCGATCGAGCTTTGCTTGAAGCCTATTGATTTGGTTGAAACCCTCTCCGGCGTGCATCGCCGGATCGAGAGTTCCGGTGAGGATGGGAAATTTGAGGCGTTTTTGGAGCAGTGTTTGGTGTTTAAGGGATTTCCTGATACTAAATTGTTCCGGCGGAGTCTCCGGTTGGCGCGGCAGCATGCCGTGGATGTTCACTCGAAGATTGTGTTGGCGTCGTGGTTGAGGTATGAGAGGAGAGAGGATGAATTTGTTGGATCTTCAGCAATGGATTGTTGTGGAAGAAACCTTGAATGTCCTAAGGCTAGTTTGGTCACAGGGTATGATCCTGAATCTGGTTTTGATAATTGTTGGTGTTTTCGAAAAGATAATATTATTGTTGACAATAGTGGGGAAATTGAATGCTCAACTTCTTATGGAGATGAGGATGATGGTAGTGGTAGTGGTGATGGTGGTTGCCATGATATGTCTTTTTGTATAGGTGATAGTGATATTAGGTGTAATCGATACTCTATAGCATCGCTTTCGAAGCCTTTTATGGCAATGTTGTATGGTGGATTTGTTGAGTCTAGGAGGGAGAAGGTAAATTTCTCCCTGAATGGTGTATCTGTTGATGTGATGATGGCTGTTGAGGTTTTTAGTAGAACCAAGAGGTTGAGTCTATTTGCAAATAATGTTGTTGTAGAGATGCTTTCTTTTGCGAATAGGTTTTGTTGCGAGGAGATGAAATCTGCTTGTGATGCTCATTTGGCTTCTTTGGTATTTGACATGGATGATGCATTGTTGTTGATTGAGTATGGACTGGAGGAGAACGCGTATCTACTCGTGGCAGCTTGCTTGCAAGTGTTTCTGAGAGAGCTTCCTAGTTCGATGCACAGTTTGAGTGTTTCGAAATTGTTTTGTAGTGTAGAGGGTAGAGATAGATTGGCCTTGGTAGGGCATGTTTCGTTTTCGTTGTATTGTTTTTTGAGTCAGGTTGCAATGGAGGAAGATATGAAATCCAACACGACTGTGATGCTCTTAGAGAGGTTAGGAGAGTGTGCGGCGAGTGGTTGGCAGAAGCAACTTGCTTATCACCAATTAGGTGTTGTGATGCTTGAGAGAAAAGAATACAAAGATGCACAACAGTGGTTTGAGGCTGCTGTTAAGGAAGGACATATTTATTCTTCAGTGGGTGTTGCAAGGGCCAAATATAAACGCGGTCACACATATTCAGCATACAAGATGATAAACTCCCTTATTTCGGATCATAAACCCGTTGGTTGGATGTATCAGGAAAGGGCTTTATATTGCATTGGGAAGGAAAAAACGATGGACTTGGTCTCTGCAACTGAATTAGATCCAACTCTTTCATTTCCATACAAACACCGAGCTGTTTTTTTGGTAGAGGAGAGTAAGATTGAAGCTGCCATTTCTGAAATCAATAAAATAATTGGTTTCAAGATTTCTACTGACTGCCTTGAATTGAGAGCTTGGTTCTTGATTGCCATGAAGGATTATGAAGGAGCCCTCAGGGATGTTAGGGCAATTTTGACATTGGATCCAAATTATAAGATGTTCTATGGGAAAATGCAAGGCGATCGCTTGGTAGAACTCCTCCGCCCTGTTGCTCAGCAGTGGAACCAGGCTGATTGCTGGATACAATTGTACGACAATTGGTCTTCCGTTGACGATATTGGTTCTTTGGCTGTTGTACACCAGATGTTGGAGAATAACCCAGGGACAAGCATTTTACGCTTTCGGCAATCTCTACTCCTTTTAAGGTTCGTGTAAGCTTTATATTAACTCATTTTCTTCTTAATGTCGTGTCCCGCAAAATTCTCCCTGAATGTAATTATTTTATATTGGTTGTTTATTCTGCTCTTTCATTACTAATGTGGGTGATTTAAATCTGTTTTCATTATTCATTTCCGTTTAAACTGATCTGAACTGTGAACATATTTCTGCATGATGGAACCCTCATCTATATTGATTAGTTTGTTGAGACTTGCGACTTAGTACTATGTTATTATAATTACAAGAAATTGTAGCACGGCCTACCTCAAATTAGACAGTAAAAAATTGATGTGGAACACTTTTTCGTCGCCACTTGCATGTTTAAATTGATGCTACCATTTTCCGATTGTACTTGTAGATTAAGTTATCTCCTCCTGCTATTTTATCTTCATTAGACTTCATGAGTATAAAGAATGAAGAATTATATTGGACAAAAATAGGTTAAAGAGAAAACGTAGAATCAATTTGTCTTTTGTTGGTGTGAATTGAGAATTTTGAAAGTATACGTGAAGGAATTCTCAATCAATGACCGTTTCATTCATTTTGATGGGCGCTGTGGAGGGAAAGGCCGAAATGAAGTAACAGGTGGGCATGGAGGGGACCAAGTCCAAGTCATTCACGGACCAAAAGTCTTGTTTTTTTATAGGAAGGGTGAGAAAGAATAGGAAAGAGAGTGGTAACTGAGTTGTCAAGCTGGTTACAGACACGGGAAGAGGCTACATCTACATCTGTGTGAGGGTAATATGAGAGAGTGGAGTGATAGGGTGCCAGTCAGTTATTAAGTATGGAAAATGCTAAACAGTGCCCCGGGGCATTGGAATTTGTGCATTCAATGTCTTAAAGTTGTAAAAAGTTATGTTTCCAACATTAATTTTTTTTTTTAATTTCCTTTTTTGGTATGCTTAACAAGTGCCCCGGGAGCACTGTTTAGCATGACCCATTAAGTATTAAGTTTTTTGGCTTTTCAGCTGAGCAGTCTGTTTTAAGCATTTGTCTAAGGAGATAGGTTCTTTGGTGTCATAAGATGCCCTTCTGTAATTTTTCCTTTTTAGGAAAAGAATACACGTGGTATTTTCTTACATTGGATTTTTACTACATTTCATATTCCGTTTTCTCTTTGTTGCTACTGACTATTAAATTAGGTTAGGGGATATCTCCAGTTTCTGAAGCCTGTGTATCTTATGGTTAAAAGGTTTAATAACCATAATGAGTTCTTCTTAGCATAACTTACTTCAACATCCCTTATATAAGAAATTGACTCATTGAACTCGTATTCTACTGTATAACGAATGCAATAAATGGAGAAATTACAAAATTTGCAGCCTTTATAGTGTGATATCATGTTTGAGTTGTTATTGTGTCCTGCTGTCTTCTCTAACTCCATGGAAGCTAATATTTGTTTTGGAAGACAAGTCGGAATCAGATGATGTGGATGTATATTTTTTCGCTTGTTTTCTACCTTCCAGTATCCACCATATATATAACACTATGCATTTATGCTATGAACTCTTCCTAATATTTGATTATTGTTCACATAGGATATTTAATTAGTGTTTTGTCCTCCATTACTTTTGATGCCTGAGCATGACCTGACCAATTTTGGCATTGATGTTCCTAAATCTTGCAGGTTAAATTGTCAAAAGGTAGCCATGCGTAGTTTGCGTCTGGCTAGAAATCATTCTTCTTCAGCACATGAAAGACTTATCTATGAAGGATGGATATTGTATGACACTGGTCATCGTGAAGAAGCTATAGCAAAGGCTGATGAGTCAATTTCTATTCAAAGGTCATTTGAAGCTTTCTTTCTAAAAGCTTATGCATTGGCTGATTCATGTCTTGATTCCGAGTCTTCAAAGAATGTGATTGATCTCTTGGAGGAAGCTCTTAGATGCCCTTCAGATGGTCTTCGGAAGGGACAAGTGAGTCTTATATGGTATTGAGATTAAACATATAAACTTGATTTTGGTGTTGAAATAACAAATTTATTTTGTCATTCAACATTGTAGGCACTAAATAATTTAGGGAGTATATATGTTGATTGTGAAAAGCTAGACCTTGCTGCTGACTGCTACAAGCACGCACTTAACATCAAGCATACACGAGCACATCAGGGGTTGGCACGTGTATACCATCTTCAAAATCAGCCCAAAGCGGCATACGATGAGATGACAAAGCTAATAGAAAAGGCCAAGAATAATGCATCAGCTTATGAGAAGCGGTCAGAATATTGTGATCGTGACATGGCAAAGGGAGATCTTAGTTTGGCAACACAGTTGGATCCTTTAAGGACATATCCATATAGATATAGGGCGGCAGGTAATTTTGATACAACTAGTTACTCCTCATTTACTTGTTTATGTACCCTAAGTCAATTTGTTTGATTTGGCAGCTATGTGAGTGATTAAATTTCTCTAATTCAATTGGAATATTGCGTCTATGTCAACTTCCATCCATGATCTTTGTCTAAACTTAAGTTGCATCAGTATTATGATAAACTCCTCTAAGCATCATGTAGGAGAGCTAGTAATATACAAGGACATTGTCTAAGGTCCTATCCACTTAACCACGGGTTCGCAGGGCAACCTCTTTACCCTCATAAAAATAATAAAAGATATTTAGTTATATATTAGAGTAAAAAAAGTGAATGTAAGCAAAGGAAATATAACAATTAAAAAAATTATGCAGGTTGATCCACAAACTGGCCTGTTGCACTCGTACACTTATGTGGGCTTATTAAACGTATACCAGTTCAATTGCAAGCCTCTTTGAACCGACCCATCTTACCCGCATTTCGATTCATTTCTTCTTCTCTTCTTGTTTAGGCTTGCATTTATCAGGAAGGTCAAACTAGCAAGCCATGCTGGAATCATCTCGAATTTTCTCATGCTGAATTGCATATTTTCTTTTTGTTTGTCCTGATTCTTCAGCAGATGTCTTGTACGACCTGCTCACTCCTTTGCATCAGGACAGTCTGGTTCAAATACTCACCTCTTACTGGGTTAGAGATTATGGGAAATACTATGTAGAGCTTGTATATTTATTGAGTACCAAATGAGCTTTAGGTTTCTGCTTAAGTATTAAAGCCTTAACGAATAAAATATCAGTTCAGAATTTCTGATAATTTGTGTTGGTAACATGCCTTCAGAATCTTCAGGCTAGTTTTTCTTGTCACCAGCAGTCATTTAAGAAGTGAGATGGGAAATGAATCACTATGAGTTTGATCCTATTCTTTTCTGATAGCTTAATTTATTAGAAAATCCTTTATTTTGTTTGCTTTTATTGTCTTGTAATTTGAGATTAGTTCATGTAGAAATACTGTGTTTGCCATAAGCATTTTGACATACAGTGTGATCATGAATTTAGTCTTGAAACCCTTGTTATAAGTCTTGGTGTCACAAAACTTCTGAAGCTCTGACATGGTGTCTCTTTCTATCAGTTTTAATGGACGATCATAAGGAAGCTGACGCAATTGCAGAGCTTTCAAGGGCCATCAACTTCAAGCCAGAACTGCAACTGTTACATCTTCGAGCGGCATTTTATGATTCAATGGGTGATTTTGTTTCTACTGTCCGAGACTGTGAAGCGGCCCTTTGTCTTGATCCTAGCCATGCTGAGATGTTAGAACTTTGTAATAAAGCCCGGGAGCAAGTTACTGATGGAAAGTGAGAGATATAATCAGAAGTCAACAATCATGTTTTCTGTGTTCCTAATATGGGGACAGGCCTACCCATCGGTGCTATTTATCTATTGGATGTTGTATGAGGAAAGGTGTTATGTGCATCTTTTAGGCTGACCTTCGAAGAAGCGAAAAGATGGGTTAGAAAGATAATCTTGATTGAAACTGAAGGGGAAGTAGAGGAGTAGAATAGCTTGTAAATATATGTAATGAATTATGGTCTTGTCATCTCGGCTATTCTCCAATCTGCCTTGGCAGCAAAAATGGCGACAAGTTACCACAGTTTTAGACTAAACTTGTACATGATAGTCAATTTGTTATGCAACATTTTTAGATATTTACAACTATATTATTGGCTAGGCAATCTACAAATGTAAGTTGTGTTATAGTGTTTTCACTCTTTTCGTTTGTTGTATTAACACACAGTTTACCCTTTCAATCGCCATTGTACTTTTGATGAGCTCTCATTGGATAACTATATCCATATCCAGCTATGAAATTTTCATCTGTGCAATTCATCCACTATTGTGTGTGTGTGTGTGTTGTTTCTTACCCCTACTCCTTATATTACTTTTTTGTGTGGATTATTTACCTAGTCTTCAAGCATTACTTAACTATAACTTGACATAGGCATAGTTTTCTCATTTTTGCTTACTTTATATTTTATTTATGTAACTTTTAACACCTGGCTTCTTGTTACTCTTCCCACCTGGAAGAGCCTTTTGAACCCATCCGTGACCATTTTAATGTAAGATTTCGGTTTTTATGATTTCCACAAGATATCCATATTTTAAACTGCTTTTATTTATTCCTTTCAACTGAACAGATGCCGTACGTACTCTCTCTAATAACCTTGTCAAGTAATTAATTATTTCAGATACTCACTCCAGTTATAGAAGCTACCTAATATGGAAGAAGAAAATATGGTGATCATGGATTTGATTTTGAGACACCCTAGAAAGTTGAACTTCAATGCTCCTCTTTTGTCAACAAAGCGTCTCAGTTATTCAGATCTTCCGGTTTCATCTAGCTTGTCGAGTTCACTTGATATAGTGGAAAATACAAGAGTTCCATTTTCATGGGAACAATCCCCCGGCAAGCCGAAAGACTTGGAGAGGGGTGATAGCATCGGTGATGGAGACACCCCTCGGCCGAGACTTCCTCCTTGCCTCTGGCGTCCAACCAAAGTAGCTGTTGAGCCTGATGTAGATATTGGTGTTATTTCCTTTGATAAAGACGATGGTTGTGATGGTGACGATGACGAAGACAATAGAAAGACTGATGTTTTCTCAGATGCATTCGATGTTTTATCTCTATCAGAAACGTTTGACATTATCCAACAATCAGAGACGGCAGTTCATAGTCATGTCAATGATGGTTTGAGATTAAAGCTTGAAGAGTTTAATGGTGATCAATCTCCAACTTACATGATCAACCGCTTTCTTCCTGACGCCAATGCGTTGGCTGCATCATCTGTTTTACATTTTCCCAACGATTTCAATAAGAACGATTGTGATACTAGGAATCATGAGGTTTTTCTCACAGGTTCAGATAGAAATTCTTGTGCTTCTTCTTCACCAAAAGGTTGTGGCTTGGGACTTCTCTTCTCTTGGGGTATGAAGCATAAGTTTTGTTCTATAAAAAGCCCTGTTCTGCCATGCTCTACAAATGGGGAGAAGTATCATCATAGTTCAAAGCATAAGAAACATTGTTCACCGGTCCATAAAAACCATGTACTGATGTGAAAGATGGTATTTGACAAATAAAACAATTATTATTATTTTTTACCGTGTTATAGATACAAAGTTTTCAAATTTCTTTTTTTACCACCAGTATTCGGTCTACTGAACCGCCTAATTTGATTCGGAGGTCAGTTCTGACATCAAGTGGTTTATCTCTCCTGATCCCAATTACGGGGCATCGAACTGTAGTCCCCCTACTAAGTCCAGCGACAAGCACCACTTGACCAACTATTGGTTGTTTAAATGTCTTAAATTTCTTACCACTTGGACCAATCTAGTGTTGGTGACAATATATTGTTCGATATAACTTGGTTCTTTTTGTTCATTTTGCATTTATCCTTGATTCTTCTTTTCTTCTCTTTCACATACCTGCTTAGTTTGCTTTTGTTGTATGCCGCTACTTAATAATGGGATAAACCTTTATTCATGATCAAATCAAATTTTTGTTATTGTTCTTGAATATTAGCATAGCATGAATCTAAACTAAGTTACTTTATTATTCAAGTTTGATTTCATTTATTCCTTCATAACATGTTATCTGATTATAAATCTCATAGACATAATCGGGTGAGATTGTGTGCAACTTCTATCGTTTTTATATTTTAGAGCGAATAATTGTATTTAACTCTGTAGATTTTAACCGAATCTTCCTTTTTAGTTAATATGTTTAATGCATTGGTTTAAAAAAAAGAAGTTAATATGTTTAATTCATGAAAATGATCAAGGTTGTCTGTCGATTTTGAATACACCAACTTGACCAAATAAGACTATAATAAATTAAAGGGTCCTGTTAACATGTGCATATAGGGCACATGTTAAGGTATCTTAATATAGAAATTTAACATTTAATGATACAAAAATTTAATGCTTAAAAAGTTAAAATTTAATGCTTCAACATTTAATACTTTCTATTTTTGCTTTCTTAACATGTGCCATTGATGCACATGTTAACATTCTCCTAAATTAAAATAAAAATACTATCATATTTTTTAATCACTTTATTAAATTTAAATATTAAATATTTATACTTTTTGATATTAACAATATTAAAGATCTCTATGAAATATTATAAATATGTGTTACATTAAATAATTATAACTAATAAAATAAAATCTTGAATACTACTATTAAAAAAATTACTTAACGTCACCGTGAGTTTATATCTCAAATGGTTGGTACATCGTATGGGGTTGGAGTTTGAACCGTTGATCCACTTATTCATCTTAAAAAGGTAGAATTCTAGCCACTAGAATATTTGATAAAAAAAAATCCTTAACTTTATTAAATTTAAGTATGAAATATTTATAACTTTTTATTAATTTAATAATTTTGTATTATTAACTTGGTTAAATATCTCTATGAAATATATCATTCATATTTGTTAAATTTACCAATTATTTTTTACCTACTACAATTTTATTATTGGATTTGTCTAATAGACATGTGTAAGATAAGTCTTTTACTACGCACATATTTGTTTTTACCATTGGATCAATATGTCTTGCTACCATTAAATTTAACATGTTACATCACATCTCATTTCATCTAATGAGGATACTTATTAATCCAATAGTAAAAATAAGCTTATGCTTAGTTGAAGACCTATATCAATTGTACACCATTGCAAGGCAAATACATGTGTTATTGAATAAGTTGTCAAAATAAATTAAAAAAAAATTTAAGCCAAGTACCATACATCCTTACATCCTTTTGGTCCTGTTTTCCACTTAAAATGTCACACATCAACAATTTTTTTCATGCTTTTAACAAATTTTTCTCCACTTAAATAAGATGTTAATGTGTCAAATTTTAAGCGGAGAACATGACAAAAATGGATGAACTAAGATTTTTTTTTTAACTTAAAAATACTTATAACATTTCATTCATAATAATATGGTTGACACATGTCGGTACATCAATAAAAATATTAGAACTAGTTAAAGATGTGAAAAATATAAAAGTATTGAATCATCTTAAATAAAAGATTAAGAACATCTTTTAATAGAGATTTAAAATATGATATAAAAACGGATAATAGCCCGTTGAAGCATTATATAAAAGCAAAATCAATTTCAAAAATAAAACATGAATGAAATTCAAATCATGAGTCAATTTGATGTCATAAAGAAAAATGTACATTTCAGCACAAATTACATCACAATGACTAAAATTACAATAAAAACCTTTAATTAATTGTCAGATGAATTACAAATAAATGCATTCAATTTCATAAAAAAAAAAAGAAAAATACTAAAACGCATTCGATTATATTTTATTATATATTTTTTTGTCAACATATTTTATTATTATTCTCTTATGATCCCAAGTTTAAACCAATCTTCATTCATGATATTATTCTCTAAATAAAATTTTGTCGTCATTCGTTGAGAGGGATATTCAATTGGCATTCGTTTAGAGCTTTAATTTTTTTTTTTGTATATTCATAAGTTACTTTCAAATAATATAATTAACGTGTCACTGTATTAAGGAGCTTCACAACGTGGATGCATACTAGTAGCTACACTATTTCATGTGACTACAATACATATATACTAATCACAACACATGAAAGAAGGGACGTGGAATTTCTAATGAGTTGGTACGTAATTGTGTTGGAAAGACATGAATTATTAACTAATCAAAATTTTGTTATTATTTTAATATGAAATTATTAACTAATCGAAATTTTGTTACTATTATAATATGAAAAGTTGAAATCATTAGGTAAATTGGGGAAACTACTCATCTCATCGAATATGCCAGAAAGGAATCGGAATTTATTGGCAACCTTGTGGGAGCAAAACTCTTAATATCATATTATGTAGGAAAGTGATTTTGGTTAGTTTCCCATTCCTATCATATTATTTTAATTCGAAAACATGAAAAACCATTTTTACTTTTAATAATCAACTAATCATGAAAACATGACCATTGTCGAATAATATTGCTCTCTCAAATAGTCTAATGACTATAAATTCATCTTTTGAGGTGAATACGTTAAAGATTCGAGATTCAAACTCTGACTCTACATATATAAATGTAATATTTCTACCAATTGACTTATATTCATGGAGGCAACTCTTTTGACCGTTAATTGATATACATATTTGCTGATAAAAAAATAATTGAATTTTTCATATACATCCTTGAAATTAGATAGGATCACATGAAACATAAAATTTGAGCATAAATAAGCTTTTCCTCCCAAATTAACGATATATTATATGGTAAAAATCTATTAAACAACGAGCCGGTAAGAGTTCAAAAATAAATTTAAACCAAAGGGATCTATTTTTAACTGAGGCCGGAAAGGTACCACTGCAATAAATTTGAAACTTAAAAGAACTATTTGTTTTCTAAAAAATTTAAAGGACATATTTGTTACTTTAAAAACTTAAGGATTTTTCTAATATACTCCTTAATTTAAGTTTGTTACAAGTTTGTTGTGGTCACCACATACAGATCCACTTATGTGGCTTGTTCTCGTTGATTGATAGATAAATACCCTCAAATTATGAAGGAGTAAAGTAGGCTTCGTCAAAACTTAAAGGATATATCTATTACAAACGCAAAACTTAAAGATCATGAAATGCATTTTGTCTATTATAAATTAGACTCTTCCTTCAAATAATTAACTATTTTTATTTGAGTAATATATATTCCCATCCCTTGAGAGATGCTTAAATTACACTATCATCCCCTCTTATATTAAAATATACACTCCCCCCACTCTTATACGTACAAAATATATTAGACAAAATTACAATCGACTCCCTTGAAAGAAGCTTGAATTTCATTCCCCCCTCCACAATATTAAAACTTACATTTCTCTCTTTTAATAAAACTTCATTTTAATATAATCAAACTTCTAATACAAATATTTTTTATTATTATTTTTTACACGCATCATTAACCTATAATGTTAATTTTTTTTATAAATTATGAAACTATACAAAATAAAATACAAATCTCGGATAAATTACTAAATTCGATTAAAAAACTATTATATATTAAATTTATATTCTAAAATAGAAAAATTAGCTCATTCAATGATGTTTTTGACATAAAATTGTAGTTTAAATTTAATTGTTATCATAAAAATATTTATTTATGTTAAACTGGACTAAAGTATATTTTAATAAGAGACTAGGGAAGTGTAATTTAAACATCTTTTAACACACGGAATTGTAATTTTCTTTTTATTTTCTTAAAGGCCGAAATGGTAGTAAGATAAGGGTTTTTATCTTGTTTTGTTTAAAAAAAGAAAGAAGGAAAACACAAAACAGAAAGGATAATTTTGATCCATTAGAGATGGGTGATTTAGGATCAATTTGATCTAAAATCACCCCTCTTAATCCTTTTTTAATCACGTTTTTACTTAAATAAGTGATTTTCACATATTCTTGAGTTCCTTTTGAGTTTTTCATCTTTCGATTTATTTGTCTGGTGTTGTTTGTTGTGAGTCCCGTCTTGGTAAGGTGTTTGTTGTGAGTCCCGTCTTAGTACGGTGTTTGTTTTATTCATATTTGCAGGTTTGCTTCAATTCAGATCCAATACAGACACTTGTATTTCGGACACTTGTATTTCGTCATATCAATTGTAGGCTTAAAGATAAAGTCGTTTTATGCTATTAACTCGGATGTTGTGAGCTTGTTCGCAGATTCATCCTTTCTAGTTTTTAGCGATTTTGAATATGTAATGATTTTGATTGATGTAATATCTACCAATTTGAATGAATGAATGAATATTGTTGTTTTGTTTGTAAAAAAAAAAAACAGAAAGGGTAGTACAATATTTAAATCCTTATTTATTTATTTATTTAATTTCAACCTTTATGTTAACTCTTCTTCTAAATCATCTATTCATCTTATCATCACTAGTCTAATTTGAATCATATAAATAATTGAAAATAACATTAAGAATGTTTTGTCACTTTATATGAACTCATCCCCGGCCAATGTCACCTAATTCATCAATTCGGTATTTTCTGCATGAATTTTATAGAATTAGTATTCCTTAAATATATATTAAATAAAATAATATTATACTATATCTATTTAGGAATAACTTGAGAATGTGGTCAAAATTTCTTTCAATTTGTGACGAGAAAGAGCATTTTATAAGGATTAGATTGAAAAAATGTCTCATATGAGACTTAAAGAGAAGTGTTTTGAAAGAAGATAATATATACTCATGCTTGAATAATAATTTTATATACTACAATTAACTATTAAAAGTCCCATGAGCTTAACTCAATTGATGAACTTAACTCAATTGGCAGGACATTGAATTATATATGCAGGGGGTTGAGATTCGAACCCCGGTCATCTCACTTATCCACCTTAAGGGTGAAATTTTTAGTCACTAGGCTACATGACAAAAAAAAAAAAAAAAACTATTAAAAAATTAACAAAATAAATGATATCTATTAAAAATGTAAAACTCAAAATTAATCAATGTTTTAAATTCTCTATGAAATCTAATAAATATATTTTGATAGCATGGATTGAATTTAGTTAACTTAGTACCTAAAACTCTTTTTTTCTCATGTAACCCAAAACAAATACCTACAACTCTTTCAATAAATAATAAATTAAGCAAACTATTCATTGTAAGGAATTCTTTTCATGTATCAAAAACTTCCAAGATAGCATTAAAAGGACATTTAAAAAAGAAAATTAAAAAAAATCATTAGATAGCTTGTAACTTTGGTGTCTATTTTTGTCTTCACATTGTTTCTATAACATTTCCCTTATTATAAATAGTCAAACAGAACAATAGATCAAACCCCTCACCATTTCTCTTTTTTGTGTTCAAAAAAAAAAAAAATCCATTTAAAGAAATATGAATCAGCCAGAGATTCTTCACTCTCCATGGCCATTAACATATGCACAAATAGACTCATCAACTTTTCATAATCATCATCAAACCATGGTACATCTTGGTCACTATGATCCATATGACATCATCATGGATGGCCATGTTGATGACTATGGTTCATATGGCATCATCATGGATGACCATGTTGATGATTATGAATTCAATACTCTACTAAGCACTTCAGTGAATAGTACTGCCTCAGAAATCTCCATGTTCACCAATGATCATATCCAATTTCCAATTGATGAATCTGAAACCTTGGAACTTTCATCATTTATGGAATTGGAATCTTTTGATTCAATTCCATGTCCCCAAATTGTTGATATTCATGATTATGAATACCGAGAAGAAAGTGAAGGGAGCTTCCCTTCACAAAATTTTCCTTGTAACCTCGAGGAACAAAGTTCAAATCTCATCAGAGACAGTAACGAAATGAACATGGGTACTACTTTGACTAATGATAATTTCGTGTCACAAAATTTCCAATATGATTCATGGAGTCCAACACAATCAATGAAATCAGATTTTTCCTCCTCAATTCAACAATCACTTATTCTTCCACATGAAAACATGGAAATTGAAAATCAAGTGAGTCTTCCACACTTGATGGAAGCACATGGAGAAGCCTTGGAGAAAGGGCAAAAAGCACTAGCAGAAGTTAATTTGAAGTGTATAAGCCAAAAAGTTACTCCAATGGGTGATTCTCTTCAGACAGTTGCATTTTATTTGTCTCAAGAAGTTACAAATCATGGCGAATATCTCAAAGGCGAGGCTCAAAAAAACTTTGATTCTTCTTTCAAAGCACTCTATCAAGGAAATTTAGTTGGAAAAGTTGCTCATTTTGCAGCTATTTCAGCAATTCTTGAAGCTGCTATGTTAGAAGATTGTGATGAAATTCACATAATTGATTTTTGTATTGGAAATGGTGTTCAATGGCCTTCTTTATTGGAGGTTGTTTCAAAAATGAACAAAAGATTGAAATTGACATCAATTAAATCGAGTGACGATGAAAATTCTGATCAATGTGTTTGGAATTTTGATGATACTAAAAGGGAACTATGTGAGTATGCTAAATCATGTGGTTTGAAATTGATGGTAGAGGAAAAGGGATTGGAGGAAATTGTTAGTGAGATCAAAATTAGGAACAAAACGGTTGCGAGGAAAGTGTTTTTAGCCTTTAATTTGATGATTGGTCTTCCTCATATGGGAATGCTAAGAAACATCATAAAGATGGCATAGTAAAGAAGAAAAGATTGAGAATCATTGTAAAGTGAAATCTAATTGATTGAGAAAATGTTAATTCTTACAATAGTATAAGCAATCCTAGGCTTATATAGTAGAGGAGAAGCTAGAAGGAAAGCTAACAACTAATGATGAGTTGGCATAACAAACTATAACCAACTTGTAACTAACTTCTAATATGTAGTGCTACTCTATGTGTTCCTCATGGTTACTATCATGTGGAGTAGATTGTGATACAAGCAATGTAGAAGACTCTATATTTGATACCCTCCCACAAGCTGGACTGTGAAAAAGGTTGAGCATGCCAAGCTTGGAAATGAAGGAATTGAAAACCTTGGGTGGCAGTGCCTTGGTGAAGAAGTCAGCCAGTTGAGACTTAGTAGAGATGGGCAGTAGCTTGAAGACACCTTGTGCAACCTTGTCACGAACAAAATGACAATCAATTTCTAGATGTTTCGTACGCTCATGGAAGACAGGATTGGCAGCAATGTGTATAGCGCTTTGATTATCGCAATACAAAGCTGGAGCACGCACACAAGAGACATGTAAATCATGCAGTAAATACAGCAGCCATTGCAATTCACAAGATGCAAAAGACAATGCACGATACTCTGCCTCAGAAGAGCTGCGAGACACTGTGTTTTGTTTCTTAGCACGCCAAGAAATGAGAGATGAACCCAGAAAGAAGCAATAACCGGATGTGGAACGTCTAGTATCAAGACAATTTGCCCAATCTGCATCAACAAATCCTTGAATTTGTAATAGAGAACTACGTGGAAAGAACAAACCACGTCCTGGTGTGCCTTTAAGAAACTTGACCACTCTACATGCTGTGTCAAAATGAGTAATGGTTGGAGAGGAGAGGAACTGGCTCAATTGTTGCACAGCAAAAGAGATATCTGGTCGTGTGGTAGTCAAGTAGAGCAGTTTGCCAATAAGCCTACGATAACCCGCTATGTCTTCATACGCAGCACTAGTATCTTGATGAAGTTTTGTAGAAGGATCAAGAGGAGTAGCAGCTGGCTTGGATCCAATAAGACCAGTGTCTTGTAGTAAATCAAGACAGTATTTTCGTTGACAAATGGAGATACCCTTGGAAGATTGAGCAACTTCTATACCTAGGAAGTATTTGAGTTTGCCTAAGTCTTTGATTTTGAAAGCATTGTCTAGGATACCTTTGATACGAGTGATTTCACTTAGAGTATTTCCAGTGAGGATAATATCATCCACATAAACCAATAAGGCAGTGAACTGATCTCCATGAGTGAGAGTAAAGAGGGAATGATCAGAAGATGATTGGGAATAGCCATGTTGAACAAGCAGTCCAGTCAACTTCTCATACCATTTCCTACTAGCCTGTTTTAAACCATAGAGAGATTTCAACAACTTACACACTTGATTAGTTTTAGAGACAGTAACACCTTGAGGAATCTCCATGTATACATCTTCTTGTAAGTCACCATGCAAGAAAGCATTGTTGACATCAAGTTGATGTAGATGCCAAGACTTAATGGAAGCCAATGCAATTAGAGTTCTAACTGTGGTAATCTTAGCAACTGGTGAGAAAGTGTCAAAAAAATCTAAACCCTCAACTTGATTATAACCTTTTGCAACCAGTCGTGCCTTGTATCTCTCTATGGAACCATCAGCTTTATGTTTAATTTTATACACCCATTTGCTTCCAATAGGTTTGGTGTTGGCTGGTTGGTCAACAATAATCCAAGTCTTGTTTTGATTTAAAGCATCAATCTCTTTAATCATTGCCTCTATCCAACATTGATGCTGACTTGCCTCTTTATAATCCTTTGGTTCATTATGTGTGACCAAAGACTTGCTAAAATTTCCATGTACTTTTGATAAATTTGAATAAGAATGAAAGTCAGAGATGGGATAGAGAGTACCTGATGATGATGAGACAGGTGAACTACTTGATTGATTGCACAGGTAATCTGAGAGGTGTGATGGTTTACAAGTGACTCTAGTAGACTTTCTCAATGGAGGAGGTGAAGGTGTGTTAGCTGGTGTGGGTGGAGAGACAATTTCAGAAGGTGAAGGAGGAGGAGATGGACTAAGTGTAGGTTGGATATTTGTACTATCATGTGAAATGTGTAAGTCAGGCAAAATTAGTGAATCTTCTTTGGAAGGCAAAATAGTGATTTTTGGATTGTAGTCAGAAAAGTCAGTAAGGTCAGGTGAATGGTAATGCCAAGTTGTGGCAGGGTTAGTGTTTTGGTAGGGTAAGATATGATCATAATGTACAATGTCTCTAGATGTGAAAATGGTTTTATTGTTAAGATCAAATAAAACTGCTCCCTTGGTGCCTGACTTGTAGCCTAAGAAAGCACATTTTCTAGCTCTTGGGTCAAGTTTTGATCTGTGAACATTGATAGTGGAAGCATAACAAAGGGAGCCAAACACTTTGAGTTGATCAATATCAGGGGATGTTTTGTATAGTAAATGGTAGGGAGATTTGTTTTGAAGTAAGGGAGTACAGACACGATTGATAATGAAAGTAGCATGAACAACAGCATAAGACCAAAATTTCTTTGGAAGTTTGGATTGAAACAGAAGGGATCTACCTACATTTAAGAGGTGTTGGTGTTTTCTCTCTACCCTCCCATTTTGCTGAGGAGTGTAGACACAGGAGGTTTGATGGATAATACCTTTGGAGGCATAAAAATTTGGCATAAGAAATTCCTGTCCATTATCAGTTCTAATAATTTTGACAGAAATTTTAAACTGATTTTCAATCATGGTTACAAAATTGATTACCATGTCACTGACTTGTGATTTGGTTTTTAATAAAATAATCCATGTGAACCTACTAAAATCATCAACAACAGTTAAGAAGTATTTATGACCATGAACAGATGCAATTGAATTTGGTCCCCATATGTCAAAATGAAGTAATTCACCAGAATAAGAAGCTTTATTCAAACTTGATTTATAAGAAGGTTTTCTTTGTCTAGCATAATGACAAATATCACATACAGAATTTTTATCTATTGTAATACAAGGAAACAATTCTTGCATAAGAAGTAATCTAGGATGAGAAAGATGTCCTAGTCTAAAATGCCATAGAGCAGGTTTAGGAATGTGTGTATTGGAGCTGGGACAAGGAGAAGAGGTGGAATTGACAGCAATGGACTTAGGCTTGGTCTTTGTGGTTAGGTAGTACAATCCATCAATCAATTCACCCGAACCAGTCATCCTCATACTCTTCTTGTCCTGTATCCAACAATTCAAACCATCAAATGAAACAAAATATTGGAAATTATAAGTAAGTCTTGGAACAGATAACAAATTCAAATGGAATTCAGGCACAAGCAATACATCATGCACAGAAAATTCAGATGAAAACTTGACAGTGCCAGCAATTTTAGCATAAGCAACTGTACCATTAGGCATTCTTACTTGGATTGGAATAATCTCATGATGTGATTCAAAAAATGCTAAGTTGGAGCAAATATGATCACTAGCCCCTGAATCAACAATCCAAGAACCATAGGTGGAATTACTTAAAGAATAAGTCAAACAAGTGATACCTGACTGTGAGTACACATGGTTTGAAGTAGAAGCTCCATTAACATGAGCTGAAGTAGCTGAAGCAGCATTAATAGAAGGAGTAGTTTGTAGTAAATTCACAAGTTTCTCATACTGTGCTTTAGAAAGACCAAAGAATTCTGTGCTTTTGTTGCTTGTATTATCAGAAACTTTACCATGTTGACCATCAAGGTGATCAACTTCATGATCAACATTGTTTGAATTGGCAGTTCTTCCATAGTTTTGAGGGAATCCATGTTTGCGATAACAGTTATCAACCACATGGTTATCTTTTCCACAAAAAGTACAATGCTTCTTAGATCCATAATTCTGATTTGAACCTCTACCACGTCCAAATCCTCTTCTTGAATCAGAAGCATTAACTAACACTCTATCATCATTATCTATTCCAG
The DNA here is from genome assembly GCA_951799995.1 of Trifolium subterraneum. Taxonomy (NCBI): domain Eukaryota; kingdom Viridiplantae; phylum Streptophyta; class Magnoliopsida; order Fabales; family Fabaceae; genus Trifolium; species Trifolium subterraneum. Next base: position 44,435,935 of record OX637464.1, on the reverse strand, counting down.
CATTATGAGAAACAAATTGGCGTTCATATTGAATCACCATAGAAAAAATCTTGTTAAGTGGAGGCAAAGGATCATTAAGCAGGATTTGTGAACGAACCATATCAAAACTATCATTCAATCCAGTCAGAAAACGAATAGAGCGAATCAAACTATGTTGATTTCTAGCATTAGCTATACCAGTGACACACACACATTTGTGTGGACAATTACAAACTGGTGTAGGAAGATAAGCTTCAAGTTCTTCCCAAAGAATCTTGAGAGCAGTGAAAAACTCAGAAACAGTTCGTAATTCTTGCTTAAGGCTATAGATTTCAACTTGTAATTCTGAGATTCGAATGAAATCGCCGCGAGAAAAACGTTCTTTCAATTCATTCCATACATCAATAGCATAATCCAAATACACTATACTCTTAGCAATAGATTCTTCAACAGAATTCGTAATCCAAGAATGCACAATCATATTACAACGAGACCATGCCTTATAACTTGGATCAAAAGGTGAAGGTACCTGTATCGTGCCGTCGACGAAATCGAGTTTGTTCTTTGCACCAAGTGCTCGACGCATTGAACGAGCCCAAGCATGATAGTTCGTGTGCGTGAGAACTGGAGAAACAGAGACAGAGGCTGGTCCATCAGAAGGATGAATGTGATAGACATTGCCAGGAATTTGCGAAGGATCTGGTGGTGGAGTTGAACCACCGGCGTTGCTTCGTGTCATAGCGGCGAAAAAAAACGGTTACGGTGGCGCGGAAGAGCTTATTGCTCTGATACCATCATAAAGATGGCATAGTAAAGAAGAAAAGATTGAGAATCATTGTAAAGTGAAATCTAATTGATTGAGAAAATGTTAATTCTTACAATAGTATAAGCAATCCTAGGCTTATATAGTAGAGGAGAAGCTAGAAGGAAAGCTAACAACTAATGATGAGTTGGCATAACAAACTATAACCAACTTGTAACTAACTTCTAATATGTAGTGCTACTCTATGTGTTCCTCATGGTTACTATCATGTGGAGTAGATTGTGATACAAGCAATGTAGAAGACTCTATATTTGATAAAACAGAAGAAAAAATGCTTTGGAATTTTTGAAAGTAGCTGAGGATTTGATCAAGAATTGTGGAAGCAAGGGAATGATTACTTTTGGTGATGGTGATGTCTTTGAGAAACTGAAAAACAGTTTAAATTTTAAGTCATTTTATGAAGGGAATTTGGTGCATTATAAGGCCTTATTAGAATCAATTGAATCACAATTTTCAGAAAAATTCTCAAAAGCAAGAATTGCATGTGAAGTGCTTTTTGTTGCACCTTGTATATCATCTTGTGATTGGTTACAAACATGGGAAGAGATGAAAAGTGATGGTGATTTTCAAGCTGAGATAAGCTTAGAAGGTGGAAGTTTGAGCAAAAATGTTTTGATGGAAGTCAAAGAAGTGTTGAGAGGGTGTGAAAGTTCTTATCAAGCTAGAATTGAAGGAGGAAATGAGAATGAACTTGTTTTGGAATGGAATGGAACACAATTATTAAGATTTTCCATTTGGAAAAACTAAAATTAAAGGCTAGGAAGTTAGAAGTGCACACTACTTTTTTATATTTTTTAAGTGTTTCATATTATAATTTGATTTGTATAAACATTCTTGCACAATATGTATAAAGAATATATGTACATCTTAACATATTAATTTTAATCACAATTTTAAGATAGTCCTCTTCCTTTATCAAAGTTTAATAGCAGCATCACCATACTTCCCAAGTTGTTTGCATCACATGTGAAATTGGAGAGAAAGTGTTCATTGTATTATTCAACTCAAATTGAAATGATTACATGATACAATCTTTATACAATGATTAATTAGCATCATAACTAACTCTCTAAACAAGTGCGGAGAAAGGATAACTACTTCCTAACAACTAACTAACTTTGACAATTAAGTCAAGTAATGCACACTAACTTCTAATTTCAGCTAAATTCTTTGATACTACCCCTTAGGCTGAAGTTTATGTTTATATATAGATATCTAAAAGTCCAACCGTGTATTTTAAGTACATTTAAATAAGTGTTTATGGAATAAACTAAGACTCTTTCATACTCCTCTGATTTAGTGTGATTCCTCTCATTGATTGTACTACTTCAATGCTTTAAAAATATTTGAGAATTTCCAAATATTTGGTAAACTAAACTTATTAATACACAGTAATTGATAAACTTATACAGTATATAATTAAAATTAAAAAGTTTAAACCTGGTTCTGTGAGCTTGACTCAGATGGTAGGACAGTGCATTATATATGCAGGGGAATTTAGCCTCTAGACTACTTGACCAAAAAAAAGTTTAAATTTGGATTTAGAATCCCGGCTACGCCAACTAACCCACTACACAGACACTTGGTTAACTTTTTTATGCTATTTTTTTTTTTCATTCACTTGATAAACCAAAATGACTATTTATTTAAAAGAATATATTGTTCAATATATTTTTAAAAAGTTTGCGTAAAAAAATATTCAACTAAAAAATCTATAAAATAAAATCATTTGAATATATTTTTATTTTTATGTTATGGTCTAACGAACATCTTTTTTTTTTTTTGATGCATATAGTCAAACATCCAATAAAGAATTTTATTAAAAAAAAAAGTGAAATGTTATTTCAACAATTTTGTAATCCAATAACATACATATTTATATACGGTATAAATAAATAATGTCAATTTTAAACGTTCAAATATAAAAAGACTCTATTTATCAAAAAAAAAAAAAAATATAAAAAGACTCTATAAAGTACAAACAACTTCAAATTTAATCCATTAGTCAAAAATTAAAAGAACTACAAAGTTAATCCAATCTACATTTTATAATATCAGTCAATTAGTCAATAGTCATATTTTAAGTTAAGATATTGATGTCATTCGTTGAGAGGGATATACTTCAATCAAATGGATATAGAGCTCTAATTTTGTGTTTTATATGCAATAATTTTTTTTTTTTTGTGTTTTACTTATATTAATAAGTTCCTTTCCAATGATAACGATATATTAACGCGTCAGTGTATTAAGGTGCCCACATAACGTGGATTCATACTACTTGTAATTAACTACACTATTTCATGTGACTAAAATACTATAATCCTTTGATTCAAAAAAAATATATACTATAATCCAATTTTGTCAAAAAAAAAAAATACTATAATCCAATATATGTACACGAAAAAGAAGGGAAAACTTCTTCATGATTGACCTTTGTATTTCTAATGAGTTGCTACGTAATTATGTTGAAAAGACATGAACTAATTAACTAATCAAAATTTTGTAATTATAATATGAAAGTAGTAAAATCATTCGGTTATTTGAGAAACCTACTGATGAATATGCCAAAAGAGTAACTATAGTTTATCCGGCTATCTTGTGGGAATAAAACTCAATAAATATGTAGGAAAGTGATTTGTTGGCTTCCCATTCCTATCATGAAAACACCACGATTGCCAAATAATTTTGCTCTTTTTATTGTTTTTTTTTTTTTACAATGCTCTCTTTATTATTTTGAGGGTTTTTTTTCTTGTTTATCGACGGTTTAGGCGGCCAAAAATTTATTGCGGCTAAAACCATCAATAAATATATAGTAAATTTGTCAAAAAATTAGAGTATTTTTGTAGTACTTATTTCCATTCTTTTGAGAATTTTATACGTAATTCTATTTCTTCGGTTTCCTTTCTATTTATAGGAACTTAATTAGGTTTGTTTCTAGTAATTAATCATAAAGCACTACCTACACTCTCAATTTTCGTAGTTAAGTTATTTTAGAGGTCTTTTCTTAGTTAAGTTTTAATTAGATTTGTTTCTAATAGTTAATCATAAAATAGATTTACTATATATCTACGCCTCCACTATTTTAGTTTTAACAAAATCACTGTACAGACCTACTATTTACATTCTACTTCCTTATTTTTACTAAAAGTTCTATTTTATACTATTTACATTTCACTTCCTTATTTTCTACTTTCATTCTCCTCGAGAGCAGTGTCTTTCTTCTCCCTTTCCACCTCTTGTAATGCAGTTGGCAAATTACTAAATTCATTAGAAAATGAATCCTTGACAGCAGATACTGCAGAATTTCTCATTCCTTCATTCATTCTTGCAACGACTCTAGCAAATGTATCGTCAAAGCGTCCGGGGTCCTACAAGAGTGGATTAGATTCATCCTTGAATGAAGGCAACATTTGATAACAAGCATATTTATTTTACCTCTTCCATTGCTCTTCTATTATAACCATCTTCAAAGGCTTTGGAATAGTTAGCCTACATGGCTTCTTTCATCCCTTCGGCAACAGTTTTCTTCATTACAGCATACTAATCCAACAAATAAATAATAATTATTAATATTAATAATAATTCTAATTATTTAAAAATAAATTATAAACAAAATCCGACCATAGGATCCTCCTCAATTTGCAGAATCTTGGCTTTCCCTTTCCCCTTATCCATCCCCATACAATCCACTTTCACGCTCTTGTGGAGTAAAGCAACCATGTCCATTATGGCTCTTTGAGGCCGGTTTGGAAGCTCTTCCTTATAGTTCTCATAGATTTCCCTTGAATTGTAGCCACAAGAATCTATGATTCGATTCATGATTGCATTCTCCTCGGTAGTACAATTAGCTTTAGATCGGGGATCAGCCTTAACAACAATGACTTCAATCTTCCTTTAATTTGAAAGATGAGACATACGACCAACAATTCCTTCAAAAGATCGTCCCTTAAATAGGTTACCTACCGCCTTCAAGACGTCATTTTGTTTACCTTTCCAGGTTTTAATCAACAACGCCAAAAGATCATCATTTTTTCCACCCATCTATCTCCAGGCTTTGAGCTGCCTCCCACATCTTGTCCAGGTAACTTCCCTAGAGTACCTTTGCCAATAGCAGCAGCTTCAGTCCCAACAAAGTCAGTCTCAGTCTCTCCAGTAGCTTCCACTACTTCAAAATAAGGAAATAACACTACAAGAAACTTGACATATAGCTACGGCAAAAATCTGTTGGTAAACGTCCAAAATCCGTGGGTATAGGCTATAAAACCTATACCCACGGGCGTTTTTTTCCGTCTACTTTATCTCGCTGTACCCACGGCAATTTGCCGTCGCTCTAGCCTATAGCAACAACGTTTTTAGGCGTTGGACTAGCTTGAGTGCTATAGCCACGGATATTACAAACTATTGTAAATCGTTTTACCTACGGATTTGTCCGTTGGTATAGGTTCGGAATATTTTTTTGCATTTTATTTTACAGATTGTACATTTTTTAAAAATAATAATAATAATTTGTAAATATGCATGTTTTGTTCAAATATTCTTTAACCCAACCAAATTTTATTTATTTTTAATAATGAAAGTTTGCCAATATTTTTTCCATACACAACACACTATTTCTTTTATACATGACCCACTATATATTACGAAATGAAACAAAATAAATGAAAATCTCTTATATTTAACATGAGAACAACATAATGTATTTAAAAATATATAAATTCATAACAATATCGAAAGCTACAAAGAAAATATGGTATCACGTCTACTAAATTTTCAAAATTACTCTCTTCAGATCTTTTTAACCATCTTCATCTCTTCTATCTTACATCTTCATTAGTATCACGACTTGGATAATTTGTTTGATTAGGGGCACTAGAAGTATCTGAAATTTATCAAAGACAAGTGAATATCATTAAGTTTCCAAACTCAAATTCCACCACTTCATTTTAAAGGGACATTAATAAGAGACAATCATGAATATCTAATAAACAATGAAATGATAACAAATGAATTTCAAGGTACCTCACCAGGAATTAAAACTGCCTCCCTTGCGGTTGTAAAGTGATTGACATTGCATTTCCTATTCTCATATAAAAAATTTCCATCGCCTTTCTAAATTGTACTCTGTGCTTCCCTTTAATCATTATATCAAGGCCATTAGTCCAATATAGACTAGGAAATGCAATTATATTAATATAAACATAAATTAAACTCATGACAACTATGTTTTTGTTTTATGTCTAAAAGTTCTCGAGAGGATATGTTACAACTTACAAATGTTAAAGGAAATAACAATGAAACGAAGCCAAAGCCAAAGCCACACAACATATACATCTAGCCAAAGGCAACTGAACCACCCCCTCAAATATCAACAAGTTTTTTTTTCTTTTAACAAGGAATACAAACACCCTCACCAAGGTACAAGAAAATACAGCTGGAAAAACAGGGGAAAACAAGAGCACCCCTGCTGCAGCAATGTAGTAGCAGGAAATCAGACATAGCAGCTGCTGCACAGTGCTGCAAATAAAAACACACATCAGTAAAAATCTCACAGCCGTAATCCAAAAAAAAAAAAAAAAAAAAAAAATCTCACAGCCCCGCATTCACCGCTGAATAGAACGATGAACAAGCTATTTTACTCACTCAAAAGCTCTCTTGACTAACATGATAATATTATAGAAATTGAAGTATTCAACTAGTAAGGATTAAGGCTAGTTTAATCTACTTTTATATTATTTATTTTATGTCCAGATCTGATAGAAAACACTCCTATCGTTGAATCATACGAATGAACCGTGTATTTAATTATTGGTAAAGTCAAGATGAAAAATTCCGCAAAATGAGTAACTTCACAATTACAATACCAAATGAGAAACACTTCAAAGGAGAAGCAAAAGAAATAGTATTGGCATACAAAGCATGTCATGAACTCACTGGACATCAAAAGAAATATTTTCAATTAGCATAACCATCACAATATAACTAAACTAGCTAGAATGAAAAAGTCATTAGGATTTAACATGGGAAAACAAAAATCACCTTTTCTCAGCGTCACAATCACAAACATAGCCTTGTATCAGTTCAGTTGTGCCAAACCATATCATGTTTAGGGATTGTTGAATGCATATATAGCAGTTAAAAGATTATTCACCTTAATCTTGAGCTGCACACAATTCACAATAATTTGAAAGTAAGCATAAGTATAAAGCAAAAACAGCCTTTGTAATTTAATTTCCTAGTGCCATAATGATTAACATTTCAAATAAGAAGACATCCACCAAAACAAAAACATTGCAAAAGAGATATCATACCTTGAAAAGCACCATGAACTTAATTTTTTATTCCTTTTACCTTGTAGGCAACTCATTTTGATAACAAGTCTATGAATCACAAAAAAATAGTTATACTAATTATGTCAAACCATATTAGTTAGATATTAAAAAGCCTATTCATGTGAATAATTTGGACAAGCATAATTTAGAGGGCAAAAAAAATAACCCCAAATCCTCTCCAAACTTTTTTTTCTGAAAAGCCAAAAAACTATTTTATTAAAGAACCAATGGCTCATTGTACAAGAGGTACAAACAAGCCTAGAAGCTTACACCAGTACATACAGTAACGCCATTACAAACTAATCCCCAACGTAGCTGAAAATTACACTCAACACCAGTACAAGAATGAAAAATAGAATACAAAGACACAACCAACAAACATGACAACAAGACTCCTCAACTAAACCACCCTGCATAATATATTAATCGCCATAGCAGAGGAGAAATAGTTTACAACCAGCTCTCAGGATAGTCCTCTACTGCGATAAAACTTAATGGAATGCGATGAGCTGCTCTTCGCCAAAGAGAAAGATTGCAGCAGATGAACCGTTTAGTAGCGAGATAGGATCTCTCACCTTATCACTCTCGATTCAAGGAAATCCTCTACATACTAAAGAGTAAACAACATATCATATACATGCTAACACCGCTAAAAACCATATCCTTTATATACTATTATCTTTCACAGTTAACTAAAAACCATGTCCTCTACATACTAACTAGTAACCACTATATTTCACAAGTACCAAAAATCAGCAAATCCAAAACCAAAATCCATAAAGTATAATCAATTATCAACAAACATGAGTTAGGGTTTTGGCACAATTTAGGAACCATCCAAATATGACAAACATGCGAGTAATAACCAGACAAGTTAACATCAACATTAAACTTCTAATTGAGCCAAGAACATAGGAGAAATTTATTTTGGCGAGTTAGGGTTTTGGCACAATTTAGGAAGATTGATGAAGTTGAAAGAAGAGACTTACAAAAGAAGAAGTTGAGATTGGTCGGCATCCTGCGATGCGTGGAGTTGAAAAGAAGCATCAGGTGCATCAGGTATTTCCCTCAATAATCATGTTGGCCGGAGACAACGAGAGAAGGAGGACGGAGACACCGCTGAAGCAAACGAGATCGAATATGTGACGGAGAACCCTCCAAAACTGAAATAAGTTTCTTTTGCATGAGATTAGTGTTGAAGAAGGAATTTAATTGCGCAAAGGACATACAGAATAAGAAGTTGAGGTTGTTCACAAAAGAAGGCTCACGAGTGGAGAATTTCACAGTTAGGAGCAGCGAGATTAGGGATTTAGGATTTTTGGAGAAACAACAATGGTGACTGAGTGAAGAGCAGCAACATGGACTTTTGGAATTTTGAAGACAGATGAATATGTGGCAGTTGTTTATTTTTCCTATTTAGCATTTAAAATTTATTTTTATTTCTGTGGGATTTTGTTTTTAAGTTATACAAGGGCTATACCCACGGATCACATGTACAGTACCCACGAATTTATTGACCGTTGCTAGATATGTTCGTAGGTATATGGCAAATTTGTTGTAGTGTAACAACGCCCTTTAAACATCACTTATATACACAAGCGCTATTAAAAGAATCACGGAACCATTAGACAACGCTTGTGAGTTAAAGGCGTTGTTTAAGGTACTATGCTTTTACAGCGGTTTGTAGAAAAGCGCTTCATATGATATAATAAAATACAATTAACTCTAAAATAATATAAGTTTCACCTTAGACGGCGCTTAAAAGAAAAAACGTTGTCTAAGCAATGTGGACACCACACTTTTACCCAAAACCTTAAGGTGTTAGGTTTGTGGATCCTCTCACTTATAAAGTGTTCAACCTCCACTTTTCTAAGCAATGTGGAACTTCTCACTCACACTTGCCACAACAATCTCCCTCTCAAGTGTGAGCTCATCCACTCTAGGATATGCTCCCCCTCAAAAGAAAGTTTTTTCATCCACATGCACTTGCACCTCCACTTTTCCGCCCATCTATTTCCGAATCATACTAAAAAAAAATTAGGAATTTGAACAAAAAAACCTTGCATAAAAAAAAGACGCAATTAATATATTGATACATATTTAATATTTTATGAATATTAAAAATATATAATGTTATTATATGATTCAAAATTTTGAGTCCTCAATATGCCCTTAAAATTTTGAGGTTCAATGCCACCATGCAAATAATAATAGGCTATATTTCTTCAACTTTTATATCAATAGTTTCTGCATGAGTTTTAGGGAATAGGTATACCTTAATTATATTACTTTTGATAATATAACTTTTCTGCAATCGGTTTTTTATGAGTTTTATGGAATAGGTATACCTTGTATTATTTATTATAATAATAATAATATCAGATTTTTTAAAAATATAATAACAGATTCTTCAACTTTTATATGTCAATAGTTTTTGCATGAGTTTAGCTATATCTTATATTATTATTGATAGTATAATATATTCCATATCTATTTAGATTAACGTGTGAATGTGGTTGAAAGTCTTTCAATTTGTGAGAAAAATACTAATGCTTTGGACTTAAAGAAGTATTTTGAAAGACAAAATAACGGACATGTCTTGGATGTTTTAAGCAGAGAGGAGAAGTAATGTATTTTCCTTTGTTTTCATTCAAAAGATCCAAATTAAATACACATTAGGTAGTAGAGTGAAGTCATATTTTAAATTAAATAATATGAAAACAATTAATAATATAATGTCAATTGTGGCATCAAATGATACATTTCCTGATTTCTCTATTTAATAATTGAAGGTAAGGTATAGTTTGCATGCTTCGATCGTCCAATAAATAGCCTTCATGCAGCAACTATTAAATAATATGAAGACCCAAAAAAAATGTGTTTTTTTGTTATAGTTTAACTAACTATTTAGAATTTTTTTCAAACTTATAATAAAATTCTAGTTATATATTGATTGAGTGAGTACCTTTCCAAACATCCATCATGATTTTGGACACCTACAAGTTAATCTAATCTACATTTTAAAATATAAGTCAATAGTCATCTTTAAGATAAGTTAACATATTTGTCATTCAATTCGTTGAGAGGATATACATTTCAATGATTTTTTTTTTTTTGAAGTATATACTTCAATGAATTGGATATATAGAGTTCTACTTTTTATTTTATTTTTTGACTAATATAGAGCTCTAATTTTGTTTTTGTATAGTATATTACTTTGTTCCTTTCTGATTACGGGTCCGTTTGATATGCAAAATACAAATATTTTATAGAACAGTACTCTCTCTGGTCTCATATATAAGAAACAAAAAAAAAAATTACAAAGTCTTAAATATAAGAAAAAGTTACTACAATCATTACATTTATTTTGAATATTTCAATTTTACCCTTTGTTTTACTTTTCCCCATAATAAAAAATAATTTAATTTAAACAAAAAGTAAAGGTAAAAGTGGAAATGACATGTTTTTCCTAATCATTTACTCCACTTTCTTGAAGGGTGTGCCTTTTTTTTGTTTGTTTCTTATATATGAGACCGGAGGGAGTATAAGACAAAACAACATTAGACAATTGTTTAAGGTATAGAATAAGTTTTGTGGTTTACGATGTTTAGTGTACAAAAAGTTATTTTAATATTTTAGACAACTTGTGCCGAAGACAAAAAGATGTCTCGTGGTTTAGTGAGGGACATGAATTTTAGCTTTTGTCTTGTCTCTTGGTCCACTGTTTGTCCAGTACCAGAAACATTTTTAAAATCAAACACAATACAACTGAAATTGTCTTGTTCAGTACTTTATTTTTTACCAGATAAAATACAGCTTATAAGTAACGCGTCATTGTATTGTTTACCCGTGTAGATTGACTTATTTTTGAGCTTATGCGAAATAGTTTATGCAAATAAATGCAATTAAAAAAGTTTATGCAAATAAATAAGTTTTTATGTATTATTATAAGCTTTTGTAAAAAAAAAAAGGTATTATTATAAGCTTTTTATGGTAGTTTATGAGAAAATAACTTATAAAGATATATTTTTATAAGTGGAACTTATGAATCAACATAAAAATTGTATAAATTATTTTCATAAACTCAAAAATAAATCAAATTTCAACGAATCCTAAGCGTTCAAATTTAAACGTAATCTAATTGCTATATACTATAGTGAATTTTTCTCTCTCCTCCATATCTTTTATCCTTCCCCAAACTAAAGCAAACTTTTTTTTGGGGAAATGCGACGCGAAGTTTATTTTTTAAGTGCAAATTAATGGAATTTTTTGCGTGAAAACATCTACTATAGCATTATTGTGACTTATATATATATATATATATATATATATATATATATATATATATTTTTTTTTTTTAACAAATCAAAATGAGATATATTAATACTAAGAAATTAGTCCTGCCTAGCACAAGGTGTGCCAGATAAATTTACAAAGTTTTACAACCTCAAATACACACAGAAGGGGAAAACTTAATCGATGCCCAAACAAACCAACGGGCTCGACCACTACCTATGAGTGTGGATCCCTAAATAGACATTGTGAACTTTCATCCACCATACATAATTTCACTCTTTTTAACATCTGTTGCATTGTAGTTCCTTCGGCCTTGAAAACTCTATTATTTCGCTCGTGCCATATGACTTATATATATATATATATATATATATATATATATATATATATATATATATATATATATATATAGTACTATCGATGAATCCTCTCAATTTATTTTTCCTCAATTTTACATCTCAACCCTCAATTAACTTTTCTCCATTTTTTAAACTTTAATATTATTTTTATATTTATAACTCAATGGTCTAGATTCAATATTATTTCCTCATGTTTTTTTTCAGATGAGAGGATCCAATCTCATACTATCTATATATACATGGAAAAAAAATGTTAGATAGCATTGTTGTGTTGAAAGACTATTACAAATAATTGAATATGATCAAAGTTGTACTAAATTCAAAAGTGTATGTATTATACTAAGTTTTATGTTCGAGTTGTATTCACAGGTTTAAGAAAAACAGATGTAAATGGATAAACTGTTTATTATCTTTAAAAAAAATTTGGAAACCTTGATATGAATTGCACTTTTATATCAATCAAATCGATCAACGTTAAGTTGCTTCAATTACTCTCGTGAAATAGAAAAAATGACATAGAAATATTTTAATGGTCGTGTTAATATGTGCCTTTAGGGCATATGATAAGATATCCAAATATAGAAAGTTAGCATTTAATACGATAGAGAATTTAATGCTTAAAACATTAAATGTACAAGTTCCAAGATAATATTTCTATATTTGCTTCCTTAACATTAGGGATGGCAAAACGGGTCAAGTCCGTCGGGTCAGCCCGTTTAACCCGTCATTTTTGGCGGGGTGGGTTGACATTTTCAATCCGCCAAAGTGGCGGGCCCCATCCCGCCTAACCCGCAAAAAACACGGGACGACGACGGGGCGGGGCGGGTTGGCCCGTCGGGTTTAACCACATTCTTTTTTTATAGAAGTTTCAGCCCATTACAAATGAATTTCTATTTTTCGGTCCAATTAACCTAATCTAAATTTTAGCGTTGTTGTTGATTTGGATTGAAGAATAATTATAGTTTATTGTTTACTTTTGTTGGTGTGTATTTAAACATTGAATTCAAGTTTTGTTTGTTTTGGATTTAAATCGAGTATTTTCATAAGGTTTTATTATGGTTTTTTTGATTTTATAAACTATGGATGTTTGAAGTTTTGATTGATAATTTTAATTTTTGGTCACCTTGTTGGCTTATAATTATATTTTGATTTTCTTGGATGGTTATTAATTTTATTTTATTCGCAAATTTTTATGATATTTTTGCGAATTTATCTATTTTTTTTATTTTTATTTTATTGACGGGGCACTCCCGCCAACCCGCCGCCCGCCAAGAAAAGGGGCGGGGTGAGATTTTCAACCCACCACCACTAGTTAGCCCGCCCCGCACCGCCCCTTTTTAGACGGGTTAATGACGGGGCGGTGCGGGACGGGGCGGGTTGACCCTTTTTGCCATCCCTACTTAACATGTGCACTTAGGACATACATTAACATTTCCCATATTTTAAATAGAAATTTGACTCATTAAACACGATTTTCGGTAATCTTAATTTATGCCTCAATAAATATATTCTTTCAAGTATATTTTATAAATTCTTAAAGAAAAAATGTGAAAACTTCTTCCTCATTGACCTTTGTATTTCTAGGATTTGGATTCTCTTCAATTTTTTCTCTCCAATTCCTTCTCAAATTATTTTTATGTGTCTTTCTCTCTCATCATTTCTTCTCTCTCATCATTATTTGTTTATTTTTTATTATTAATTTCTCTCTCTTCACATGAGAGAGAAAGACACATAAAAATAATTGGAGAGGGAATTGGAGAGAAAAAATTGGAGAGGATCCAAATCCGTATTTCTAATTAGTTGGTAGGTAATTGTGTTGTAAAGACATAAACTAATCAACTAATCAAAATTTTGTAATTATAATATGAAATAGTGAAATCATTCGTTGATTTGGGGAACCTATACTATACTCATCGAACATGCCAAAAGAGGAACCATTGTTTATCTGGCAAACCTTGTGGAAGCAAAACTCTTAATAGGTAGTTAGGAAAGTGATTTGTTGGCTTCCCATTCCTATCATCAAAATATAAAGATTTCCAAATAATTGTTTACTCTTTTTTTATTGTTTAATTATTACAGCAATGCAATTTTTGATATAGTTATCTTCAAATTAGATATGATTATGTGTAAGATAAAATTTTGGGTACATTTGGCTACTTGAGTATTGCGGTTGAGAAATTTTGACATCTCATTTTTTTTTTTGCGTGAGTGAGTTTGACGTCGTAGTTTATGTCAATTTTTTCTCACTGTTTTGATATCACTGATATAAAAAATTATTTTTAAAACATCAAAAAACAAATGGACCTTAAGAAGACTATATATACTGTAGTGTGTTTTTTCCTTTCAAATACTTAGAATTTAGTTAAGATGAATAATTGTAATGTTCGAAGTTTAAACTCGGGTTTCTGCATATAAAATGTGATATACCTACTAATTGAGTTAAACTTATGAGACACACAACTTTATTTAAGGAAGGGCGAAGAGTGCGACCGTCCTATGTCCCTCAAAATTAAGGGACCAATTTTTTTTAGGAGTATATAAATATTATATATGCAATTTTTTAGCTTATACAAAACAACTTATCGAAATAAATAAATTTTTATGTATTATTATAAATTTGTCAAAGTAGTTTATGAAAAAATAGCTTATAAAAATACAATTTTCGTTAGTGAAAACATATAAATTAACATAAAAACTTATTTATTTCCATAAGCTGTTTTGTATAAGCTTAAATTAGAAATAAGTTATTCCTGTACAAAAAAAAGCTATTCCAAACGGGAGCTAAATACCAAAATTCTTAAATATCTTTTGAAGATTTTAATAATATATTTACAATAAGCTGTTTTGTATAAGCTTGAAGATTTTAGATTTATATTTACAATAATAATATTTCGTTAGGAATTATTGTTTATATTTATAATAATACTCCCTTCGATCTCAAATATAAGTAACAAAACAAAAAAAATTAAAAGTCTCAAATATAAGCAAAAATTACTTCCATCATTATATTTTGTCATTATTCCAATTTTACCCTTAAATTAAATATTGATTCAACCAATAAATGTAATGTTATACATTTTCAAGAAGAGTATAAAATATTTTTTCTCTTCAATCAATGCACCTAACTTACTTTCTTAAAGAGTATGTTTTTTTTGAATTTTTGCTTATATATAAGACTAGAGAGAGTATATCGTAAGAAGTTGCAAATGTGTTGATGTTAGCAATTGAAATTCTTGAGTTTGTTAAAATAGCAGATTGTTATTCAACTATTGCAAATGTTTTTCGAATTCTTTTAACTATGTCGGTGACTTTTGCATATGCTAAAAGAAGTTCTTTGAAATTCAAATTATTGAAAAACTAACTGATATTGTCAATGTCATAAGAACCTATTGAGAAACTAATCGAGATTCTCTCGGCTATTTTATGTATTCAGAAAGATGTGATAGAACCAATCAATATAGAAACAATTTTTAGTGAATTTGCAACTAAAAAGTCTCGTAAGAAATGTTTTGTATGAGTATTTTGATATTCAATAAAAAATTAAATATTTTTTGTCAACAAAATAATTACGAGTGATATTTTTAAAAAATTTAATTTTTTTATACAATAGTAGTTAGGCTCAAATTATAAGTTTGTCTATAGGCCACCAAAATCATATAAACGGACATGACGAGACGAAGACTATAGACCCGTTTGGATTAGCTTATTTTTGAGCTTATGCAAATAATTTATGCAATTTTTATGTATTATTATAAGTTTGTCAATGTAATTTATGATAAAATAGCTTATAAAAATACGATTTTCACTAGTGTGAACTTATAAAATAGCATAAAATCTAATTTATATTGCATAATTGCATAAACTGTTTGTATAAACTAAAAATAAGTTAATCCATACTATTTCACCCATTGTGATTCTAATTGGATTATTCACATATTGTCGTATACTCACTTTTGTTTTTAGGAGACCCCATATACTCGTTTGAATATATGATCGCTTCTTTGTCGTTTCAACACCACCTTCTTCAACTTTTGAGAAACCTTTACTTGGCACATACCCGACACTTGTCATTTGGGCCCACATACACGTTATATTGTACTAGTCTTGGAATTTTGAAGGCATATAAAATATTTTTAATTTTGCTTTCGAAAATTGCTTTTCTGACCCCCCCCATTTCTTCTATACCCCCCAAACAGACGTTTTTGCCCTTGGTGCCTCATAAAATTTTGCCAGACATTCTCGGTTCGTAAAAACCGAGACCCCCCTTTGAATAGCTCGGTTTCTAAAAACCGAGAAACCCCCCAGATTACCTCGGTTAATATTAACCGAGACCCCCCCTCGGTTAATATTAACCGCGCCAGCGTGATATACTAACAGAAGCAGCAGCTTCTGTTTTCATTTACGAATTTTTTTCAAAATAACCCTAAGTTCCTCTCTTCTTCTCCAAAACGCCACTTTCAACCCTACATCAACATCCAACTTCAAATCATACATAATCAAGTAAGTTTCATACATCTTTGATCATTCTATATGTTCATCCTCAACATTTTCAATTATATGCATATTTTGTTCCTCTCTCCATAAATTTCAAATTATGACTTTGTGTTTCAAACGTGATTATGTTGTTTGATTTGTTGATTATTGGTTAATTGTTAGTATGGTTAGATAATAGCATGAATGCATGTTTCATATTATGTTAAATGTGAGTATGAGGTTGAGTTTCTATATTGCACTCCAAGTGTTTGACAAAATGTCTGAGTGAAATCAATTACTTTTTTCCATATTAATTATGTTTCCATTTGTTTATGGATTAAATGTTTGGTTGAATTAAAAGTTTGAATTTGTCATAGATTAAAAGTTTGTATTGATTTTGAATTTTTTTCTATGTTTAGATATGGAAGACGACAATGTTGGCCGAACTAGACAAGGAAGGGTGAGCAGAACACATTCGTCTGCTCGTAAAGAGCTTGCTGCAAATGCTCCTCCACCTAAAAGAGGGCGTCGCGGTAAGCAAGGACCGCCGGTGCGAGGAACACACGATGCCGAAGCGGGTGGTTCGGGTGGTTCTCGTTCACGCGCACGTCGACCGGTGCGTGATGATGAGGACTTTGATGCCGGTCAATATTTAAATGAACCGGTTGATTATCAAGAGGATGAGCAACCACAACCACAACCACAACCACAACATAATAATGAGGATGAGGAACCTAATGTACAAGAAGGGTCTTATCCAGGAGGACCGAGTGATTTGTCGTTGCTAAAGAATTACCATAAGCATCGGGCAAATCCAATTTGGGATGCACAACATAACGACCCGGTAAAAATCTAAGAAATATGTCGATTATTTTATGAATGATTTAACTTTGTTCAATATTGTAATTTCGTTAAGGTGCATATTTTAATAATGTATTGCGTTGTTGGAATTTGCAGATTTTACACAGGTCGTTACGTTGCATTGCCAGTGCCAATAAGGTTATAAAAATTCAGAAACCTACACAAGATTGGTTTTGGCAATATATTATTGCATCGGGGTTGGAGCCGCTGGTAAGGACCAATTTTAACGTACTTGACTATGGGCTTCTATGGGCTTTTGCTGAGCGTTGGCATCCGGAAACAAGTACATTCCACCTTCCAATAGGTGAGATGGGCATCACATTGGACGATGTCCAATGTTTGTTGCATATTTCTATCCAAGGGAAATTTCTTAACCATGTCAAGATTTCAAGACCAGACGGAGCTCAAATGCTTAGCACATATCTTGGAATTGACGAAGGCGATGCCCTTGATATGTTTGCCGCCTTAAAAGGGCCATATTTGACGCATTCCTACGTTCAGGGCCTTTTTATGGATTATTTAGATGCTGCTGAAACTGCTTTCGCGAATAATGCCCCGATGCACGAGGTTAGGATGTATAGGGAGAGATGCGTACGGGCTTTTTTGCTATTTGTTGTTGGTTGTACCATATTCAGCAACAAATCGTCGTACTACCTCGACGTTGTGTATATACAGTACTTTGCGGACTTGTCGAGTGTCCATGAATGGAACTGGGGTTCTGCTGCCCTTGTTCAATTACAAAATTATTTGGACTTCCATCTCAAGCTCAAGCGTCCCAGTTGGCTGGCTACATGTCATTTTTCGAGGTAAAAATATACGATCCTTCAATTATATATTATGTTATATGTGTAGAACTTATTTTTTACATGGATATATTTTACATAAGTATGTTTGCATATAATGAAGCTTGTATGTGAATCTTTCAGGGGTGGATAATTACACATTTCCCGACACTTAGCATGTGGCAGTTAGAGACAAATTTTTACTGAAAATATGCCACTAAATGCGAAGTATGCTCCTGGACAAGGTCACAAGGATTCACGTGGCTATAGGCAGAGCATCGATAATATTCAAGTGTCGGACGTTGTGTTTAGTCCGTATGATAACCGCCGACATATCCGCCCTTTGATTGATGCATGTTGGTTTTCTGGTTGGTTAAGGTGTGGGAGTTTGAAAGCTAAGCATTTGCCTGAACGTGTGCTGAGACAATTTAAGTACGTTCAGGGCATTCCAAGAGACCCCGATGTAAGTACGCCAAATATGAATATATTTGAGATTGACCGTGTGTGGGCTGAAGAGATGGATATGCGGTTGATTGATGAAAACATGAGGGGTCAAGCTGTGGTTAATGCTTGGGACTGCGAACCTGGATATGTTTTGTGGTTTTACAAAGTGTCGCATCCCAAAATGCGTCCATTAGAAGCTCCAGAGGATCAACCAAGACCACCTGAGTTGGAGGTGCTGCTCGAGGAATCTCAACAAAGACATGACCCTAATCCATTGGGTATATGCCGAAGGGTAAGGGATGAGGTTGAGAGGGAACTTGATGCTGGTGAGGCTGAGCCAGGAACTCCAGTTCATGGTACTTTGCGTAAGATTCTCAACATGCTTAACCCGTGTTTAACGTATAAACGATTATGTCGGGGGAGAAGAGGTGGACGGCGTGGATAGTTATTTGTTACTAGTTTAGTGTCTTTAATTATGTTTTAATGTTGGAACTTCTGTATTTTGGCGTTGTAATATGTACTTTGGAATTTGTTGGAACTTAATAATTAATATGTACTTTTGCGTTTTAATGTTGGAATAATATGTAGTATGGATTTTATGTTTTACAATTAATTGTTGATTTTGTGTTGAATGAAACTTAATGAATTTTGTGTTGGATGAAACTTAATGTATTTTGTGTTGGATGAAACTTAATGAATGTTGTGCAAAAAACAGGTTTGGACCTCAAAATATATTGAGGTGGTAACAGAACCAGAAACTGGAGCTTCTGGTTTTTACCAGTTCTGGCTCGGTATTTAAAAACCGTACTCGCCCAGAAAAACTATAACTGGATATGAACAATACATATGAACATGAACAATCTTCCAATTAGAATGAATCATAAAAAACCGAACCACACCAGGAAAACCAGAAGAGCCTGCTTCTGTTTTCCATTACCACCTCAATACAAATGAGGTCCGAACCTGTTTTTTACACATTATAACATCATTATTTCAAACCAAACAGTTTTACTAAATCAAAATACTATTTTCATTAGATCAAAGTACTATTTTAATTACTTCAAAATACATCAAAGTTCATCAAATTTCATTACATATCCAAATACATCACATGAGTTCATCAAAGTTCATTATACGCTACCTATGTGATTACATCAATGTTCAATCAATTGTCATTGGATTGTCTTCACTACCAACACCAACAGTTGAAACGTCTCCTCTCTCGATGCTCATGAGTTCCTCAAACTCCTTCTGCCTATCCATAAAATAAGTTTGCCAATCCTTAGTGTGTTCAGCAGCATGTCGCTTCCACTGAGCATTTGTTTTAGGTATCGGACAACCTTCTTTTAACTTCACTAAAATGAAGTGATTAGGTAATGCGCCAAGGCAAATAACCTTTGAAGACGGGTTTGGTGGTGGATAGCCACGCAATGGGAAAAAGGTTTCACATGCTCCCACTCCATGTTTTGAGAGCTGCACCACTACTCTCTCAAAGATAGTAGCTACTATATGTCCCATATCCGGGAATGTGAACCATTTATCTTGTGGTGCAACTGTCCTCCTAAGAGAGGTTCTTTGTCTCGGAGCTCGGAATAGTGCCTCATAAATATATTTCCAACGGTCCTCACCATCAAACATGCTAACATACATACTCTTATGCAAAGTCATCTCCCTTTGCATGCTAAGCCGTACCAACTCAAAATCCGCTTCATTCTTTTTTGTAGCCAATGCAATCGCGCGGTATCCACAATAACCGTCACCTTCCACATCAACTATATCTTCAATAAAAGGATGCATGCACTTCGGCATGTGGTCAAGCTCAACAATTTGAGATAGAGTCGGAGTGAAGCTACCAATTACCGGAGCTTTGGACATAGTAGACGATGAAGCTTGTGATAATGACGCATTCGAGTCGGATGACTTTGATTGATTAGATTGAGATGATTGTGTTTCCACAAAGTATGCATTAACATGCTCCCACCGGGACTTATCTCTAGTTGTGGTATTTTTTTTGCCACGAACCGCCGCCTTTTTCTTTTTAGCCCCTTTTGATTTGGCATCTTGAACCGGAGGCTTGAGAGAGGTAGATTCAGGATATGCAATTAGACGGAGTTGATTTCGGATTTCATTTTTCATACCTTCATCCGATGTTTTCAACCTTTCCTACAAATATTCATATAAATATGTCATTAAGCAAAACAAATAATTTTATCGTTACTACGCAAACAAATATGTACAATTATGATATGCGAACCTTAATTGCTTCCCACTCTGCCGTGCACGAATAATCTTCCTGGACGTCTCCACCGCCTTCTTCAACATTGAAACACATCCTCTTCCAGTGAATGTATACTTCATCGAGTCTAATAGGTTGGTTGTGCCTTAACTTCTTAGCAATCAAACATGCACATGGCAACCCATAATTAACTCTCATCAAGCATCCACACTTTTTGCTATCCATACCAACATTGTCGACCCTTTTCGCCTCTTGGTAGATGTAATCCAATGCCGCTCTAGAGACTTTGAAAGGTAACAAAGAGTACAGTCTAACATCTCGGTATCTGTGTTCCTCTACAGACATACTTTGACCAAATTGAGTTTGAACTTCGGTGAATTGAAGTCCCAACATGTGATGTATCGCTTCCCATCCCTTCACCAAATCACCAGAACTGTCCTCCAAGGATTTTTTCAAGACACCATGGGCACTTTCAACTCTATTTGTGGTATAGTTGCCCATGTGCATATGCTTGTCTACCCAAGCACATACAACCTTCTCTTTGTCCGTGTCCAAAACGGTTTCTTCAATATAGCGCAACAATATTGGCCACTTCTTACATAGCTCCCTAAACTCCATTAAGCGATCACCATACACGTCGACTGTATCCGAGTATAACAAATGCATGAAGGCTTTTTCCAAATTCGCCCACACAATTTCCTTCTCGACCTCTTCTCCTTCTCTTACTTTCAGTAGCTCCTTTATCTTGGACCCCACATTTTTCTGAACATGAACCCGACAAACCATGGCAGCCGATGTAGGAAATACTTGACCAACAGCATTCATCAATGCGGTATCTCTGTCGGTCAAAATCACCTTAGGCAAACTACCTTCATTCCTTACAAGTGACCGCAATTGTTGTAGAGTCCAAATGAAATTATCTTCTTTGTCGTTTGTAAGCCAAGCAAAACCAACATTATACGTCCTCTCGGTTGAAGTGAACCCGACTATCTCAAATAAAGGCATGTTGTACTTATTGGTTTTGTACGTCGAGTCCATCACCAATACAGTGGGAAAAGAGTTGAACAAGCTCAAGGATCTTGAATGTGCAAAGAAAATATCTTGAAGATATTCACCTCCTTCATCAACATGCGACCGATACTTGAAAAAATATTTGTTGTCGCTCAGATGTTTGAACATGTGTTGCATTTCACTCATGGACGCCCTCATTTTAGCTTTATACCTATACCGGGCGTTGTAACATTGCTTTGATGACATTGTGTTCTCGGGATCTCTTTCTTTCAATGTCGAGAGGATATTTCTTGGTTGAACCAAATTCTTGGTCATTTCATTCACCAATAGCATCTCTTCCGGCTTCAACCGACCCGCCACAAGATGCCCCTCAAGCTCCGTGTCCAACTCGTGGTTGTGTATGCCATTCACCACTGTCATATTCCATAACTTTGTTTCTTTTGCATAATAACCACGAAGTCGGAATGGACATCCGCACTTCCTAGTTCCCGTAGAATCGGCTTTCAACTTCTTTTTAGGTGGCACGTACTTGCCGCTTCGTTCGCACTCCAACACAAAAAACGCTTTCCTATTCTTATCCCCGCCGTTGTCCGATCTCCTAACTATAATGGTAAACTTCAATTTCTGTGCAACCTTTTTAGCCCATGTGATCAAATCATCTTTGGAATTCTCTTTAGCCGCAGTCGCAAAATGATGTCCGGTGTCAATTGATATTGGTGGCGGTTGAACTGGAACCGGAACAATGTCAAGTGGTTGTGGCGGTTGATCTTCCATGACTACAAACCAAGCAAATTCAAATAATTTAATTAGCAACCTTTAATTGTTACAATCCTAATAGAATACTAAGTACACACCTAAAATACTAATAAGCAATTTGTACTACAATTTATAAGTCATTAGTAACTAATTATATAAAAAAAATAAACAAGTCAGAAGCTGGCTCTTTTTTTCCAAAACGCAGGCCTAGCGCGGTTCGTAGAAACCGAGCTGGCTCGGTTAATAGAAACCGAGCGTTTCCTGACACATACCCTACGAAACTAGACCTATGACAGCCACATTTAAACAAAATTTAAATCGGTGATTACCTTAATTTCACGCTTTAATGAGTGTTTGATGTTGTAGAGCAACCTTTGATGTTGAATCCAAGCCTTGAATGAGCACCAATTAGGATTGGATTTGGGGAGGGGAATTTGAAAAGTTTTGCAGAAAATAAGAAGTGGCTGCTGGTTTTCTACATATAGGAGTAGCGCGGTTTTTAAAAACCGAGAGAGCTGCTCGGTTTCTACGAACCGAGGCAACCTGCCAAAATTTTTTTGTACCCCCCAAGGGCAAAAACGTCTGTTTGGGGGGTGTCAGAAAAGCAATCATCTTTGCTTTCTTTTTCCCTTCTCAATTAAGAGAAAATGTTATGAGTAATTGAGTAAGTGCCTTAGTAGATCAATTCTTAGTCTTTAATGTTCCTATAACTTTTCATTGGTGAAATATGACTTTTTAAGTGATCTTTAATTATCTTTGATCATTAATTTGCTTCTTTGAATCCTATAAATAGGACTCATGTTTTAGTGTAAAAAGCTGGTGGAACACCTTACGAAAATGATCACTAGCAGGAGAGGAAGTTGTATTTTTTTTTTTAATCTGCTAAAATTATATTAGAAAATAAGGGTGGAAAACCATCATAAGGCATGCTAGCACCACAACCCAAACAAGAACAGAGAAACACTAAACAGTGAAGTTACAAGCATAAAAATAAAGCAACAAAAGGCCAAGGCACTATACGGTCCAAACAAAACAACACACAGAACCTCAGCAAATACCATGGGTTTAAGGAAAAAAAAGTCCTTTAAAATAGCAAAACAGAAACTAAGGGCTTGTTCGAAAGACTTTTGGTTTTTATTTTTTAAAATGTGTTTTATAAAACTATTTTAGAAAACTGTTTTTAAAAAGCAAAACACCTATAACCTGTTTCTGTTTTTTAGTTTTTAAAGCAATAAAATTGTAAACAGTTTTTAAAAACAGTTTTTGAAAACAGGACTTTCAAACAAGTTTTTTCTTTTTTAATTTTTGAAAACTAAAAAAGAATATTTAGAAACTGTTTCAAACAGGCCCATTTCTCAGATCCAGAGTCATCAGTGAAAGGAGGACGCGAAGCAGTTAATGACCGGAAAATGGGTGGCGGCGGCTACGATTTCTAAGGGGATTAGAGAAGAGTAAACGAATGATGTTGATGATGAAGATCTGTATTTTTTTTCTTAATTGGGTGTTAATTACATCTGGATGTTAATTAGAAATCTTAATTTGTTTGAAAATCTGTATTTTTTGGATCAATTTATAATAATGATGATGAAGGTGATGAAGAAGAGGAAGCAAATGAAGAAGATACGAAAATCTGCATTTTTTTTTCTTTCCTTTATTTTTCTTTTTTTGGTAAAATGACTCTTTTGTCCCCAATCACCTGCCACAACTTAACCTCTTATGTGAAAATTGGATGGAAAGGACTTTTGTGATTAACGGTCCTATACCTTTTTTTTAAGGGACCATTGTGAAACCTAAAATGTCTTTAAGAGACCAATAAACTAATTAAGCTTTTTTTTTCCTATAAATATCGAAATCACTCCTGCAAAATACTCTCATCTTCTCTCCAAAGTGTGCATAAAAAAAACTCATTTAAAAAATATGATTCTGCCAGAGATTCTTCATTCACCATGGCCATTAATCTATGAGGACATAGACTCAATAAATTTTGATCACCACCATCAAGTCGTTGAGCCCTATAGCCTCACTATGGTAGACCATGTTAATGACTACGATGCATATGGCATCATCATGGATGATGGCCATGTTGATGATTGTGGTTCATATGGCATCATCATGGATGACCATGTTGATGATTATGAATTCAATACTTTATTAAGCACTTCAGAGAGTACTACTTTCTCTGAAGTCAATTCCATATTCACCAATGATCATAGCCAATTTTTTTCAATTGATGAATCAAAAACCTTGGAACTTCCATCTCTAATGGAATTGGATGCTTTTGATTCAATTTTGTGTTCCCAAATTGTTGATATTCGTGATCACAGATACCAAGAAGAAAGTGAAGGGAGTTTCCCTTCACAAAATTTTTCTGGTGACTTCCAGGAACAAAATTCAAATTTCCTCGAATACAGTTTTGAAATGACCACCAATGACACTTTAATTAAAGATAATTTCCTTTCACACGATTTTCCCTGTGATCCATGGAGTCCAACACAGTCATTGAAATCGGATTTTTCATCAATTCAACAATCACTTATTTTTCCAAAAGAAAACATGGAAATTGAAAACAAAGTGAGTCTTCCACACTTGATGGAAGCACATGGAGAAGCCTTGGACAAAGAACAAAAAGCACTAGCAAAATCAATTTTGAAGTGCATAAGCCAAAAAGTTACTACTCCAATTGGTGATTCTCTTGGGAGACTTGCATTTTATTTGTCTCAAGAAATGACAAATCATGGAGATTATCTCAAAGGAGAAGCTCACAAGAATTTTGATGCATCTTTCAAGGCACTCTATCAAGGAAATTTAGTTGGAAAAGTTGCTCATTTTGCAGCTATTTCAGCAATTCTTGAGGCTGCTATGTTAGAAGATTGTGATGAAATTCACATAATTGATTTTTGTATTGGAAATGGTGTTCAATGGCCTTTTTTGTTGGAGGCTGTTTCAAAAATGAACAAAAGATTGAAATTGACATCAATTAAATCGAGTGACGAAGAAAATTCTGAATGTGTTTGGAATTTTGAGGATACCAAAAGGGAACTTTATGGATATGCTAAATCATGTGGTTTGAAATTGAAGGTAGGGGAAAAAGAATTGGAAGAATTGGTTAGTGAGATCAAAATAATGAACAAAAAGGATGGAAAGAAAGTGTTTTTGGCTTTTAATTTGATGATTGGTCTTCCTCATATGGGAATGGTAAGAAACTTAAGAAAAAGTGCTTTTGAGTTTTTGAAGGTAGCTGCGGATTTGATTAAAAATTATGGTGGAAAGGGAATGATTACTTTTGGAGATGGTGATGCATTTGAGAAACTAAAAAATAGTTTAAATTTTAAGTCATTTTTTGAAGGGAATTTGGTTCATTATAAGGCTTTGTTGGAATCAATTGAATCACAATTTTCAGCTGAATTCTTAGAAGCAAGAATTGCATGTGAGGTGTTGTTTGTGGCACCTTGTATATCTTCTCTTGATTGGTTACAAACATGGGAAGAAATGAAAAGTGATGGTTATCTTAAATGTGATATTAGCTTAGAAGATGGAACATTGAGCAAAAATGTTTTGATGGAGGTGAAAGAAGTTTTGAGAGGGTGTGAAAGTTCATATCAAGCAAAAATTGAAGGAGAAAATGGGAATGAAATTGTTTTGGAATGGAAAGGAACACAATTATTAAGATTTTCCATTTGGAAAAACTAAAAATATATGAAGTCTAGGAAATTAGGACTGCACAGTATATTATTTAGTTTTTTAAGTGTTCATATCAAAATTACATATTCAAATGATATATATATGTATAAAGATTCTTGTTCAATATATATGTATCCCTAAAACATATACATTTTAACATATCTTAATCACAATTTTAAGATTGTCCTCTTCCATGTAAGTAACTTAATGAGTTTTAGTTAAGAACGAATCGTTCGCAAGAATTTGAGTTTGAATTTTTAGTCTAATTTTATTTATCTTCTTAGCGAATTTTAAATTATCAGATATATTTCCACTAAAAAATGAAGAGTTAAGACAAAGCAAAATAATTAATTTCCTCCTTATTAATGTTGCTTGTTGCAAGAAATGGTAGAAATCGCATAAGAATTTGCATCCTCTCCAATTTTTTCTTTGATTTTATATCCATCACATATCTCATCAAAATAACATAAGCCAACACACAATTGAAAAAGGAAAATTTTAATCAGGAGAATAGATAAGTTTATGGCCAAAAAAAGAAAACATAGCAACACTATTCCCAAATTAATAGAACCTTAAGAATGCAGAAAAGTTAATTATGTATGGCTAACACATCAAAAATAGTTGTTTGTCCATTATTTAATTATTAGACAATATTAATTTATCACAAGATTGAGATTTTTTTTGAAGGAGTAATACATAATTAACTTTTTTGCAGTCTTAACTAGTTCTATTAATTTGAAAATACTATAGTTGCATGTCTACCTTTAGTTCATGTATATGTGTGTGTGTATATATATATATATGATGGGTAGTTAAGTTGGAAAAAAAATTCTAAAGTTTAATATAAAAAAATTAATAAATAAATGAAAGAAACACGCCTATTAGAAAAGTTTATCCAATTCAAATTACTTTTGTGTATGTGACGAAATTATGTGTAAGCAATTTAAAAGAAACTTTAAAATTTAACATTGTCCCCCTCAACTTTGTTTAGTTGGCAGAGACATTGTATTATATATACAAGTGTCGGAATTTAAATTTCGGTCATTCCACTTATCTATTTTAAGAGAGGATCGAAGTTCGAATTCCAGTTATTCCACTTATCCACTCTTTAAGGATGAAACCACTAACTACTTGACAAAATAACTTTACAAGAAATGTTTAAGTTAATTAAATGTGAGGTACATTTAGATAAGGGATGAAAAAATGGTAAATTCTAATATGGACCACTTCATCAAGTGGTCCATGGTGGACTAGTTATGAATAAGACTATAATGAATACAAATTTTACAAAATTCACCTTTTGGATTGAAAATTTATATCATATAGATCATCCATAGAAAAATTTAAAAAATTTGAAAATCATTTGATATGTTATTGAGACACATCAAGATTAACGGTTGTTAAATAACATAAATCTTGATGGGTCTCAATAACATATCAAATGATTTTCAAAAAATTTTAAAAAATTTATAGATGATCTATACGATATAAACTTTCAATTCAACAGTGAATTTTGTAAAATTCATATTCGGTAGATCATTTGTCCACGGTGGACCACTTGTGAAGGTGGTCCACCGTAGCATTAGCCATGAAAAAATATGATATAATTCCAAATTGGCTGTTTTACATAAAATATAAGAGAGTTTGAGGGAGAGGGAACCAACTTTAACGAAAGCGAAATGAAACAGGTATGAGACATTAAGTGTCTTTTTACTTGAGTTAACACAAAATTAATGGGCAAGTAATAGGTTTTTTGAAGCGGGCAATTTTTGAAGCGGGCAAGTAATAGGTTAATAGTTTACTTACATTTTTTTTTTTGTCTCTTATCTTTATTTTAGGTTTTAAGTTGATTCTTTATCTTTTAAAAGTTCCGTGTTGATCCTTTATCTTGTTAGCAGATTTCAAGTTGGTCCTTCCCGTCAATTTTTTCACTATTCCATTAAATTGATAGTTGAAATGATGGTTCTTCCTATTAAGAACCAGTTCTTAATAGGAATTATCATTGGAGCAATACACTTTTTAAATTCTTAATAGAAACCGATTCTTAAATAGAATTCTCTCTCCTCTAGGGCCCACCTTAGTTTTCATTAAAATATATTTTTTATGGGACCCGCTTACTTTTATATATTATTAATAATTAAAATATATTATGATGTAGAGTTATTGATGGGACTCATTTAAATTTTTTGAAAAGGTGCTGGTTGAAGGGATTGAGTATTTATTAAAAACTATTATCGAAAAACAATAAATAAGTAATGCCTACATGTGAAACCCAGTTAAAACCTCAAATTTAGGGAGTTTAATGGCAAATGCTCTTAGAGGATACGGATTCTTTTTTTCCCTCCCGTAACAAAGGCGAAAAAAGAACAAAACCAAATTTCAAACGCAACATTGTTTCAGATTTCGGTTTTCCTCTTCCAACGAAATCGAAAATCTTTTCTCACATAAATGGCCGATTCTTCTAGAAACTTCGACGTAAATCAGCTTATTTCCATAAGCAACGACCTCGTTAACGTTTTGAAAGACCCTAACGATCGTGACCTCAACATCCTCACTCAATGTCTCCAACACACAATCTCAATTTCTTCCACCTGCGACTCCGACCTCAACGAGGTTTCCTCCTTGTTCCAAGGTTAATTACTCTTTTGCCCTTTTCTCTTCCTTGGTTCTTTTTGAATTCTGCAACAACAAAAAATTATGGGGTTTGAGTTGTTTTGTTAAAGTTTTCATTTTTATGAATTTTTTTATTGGGTTTAAGGTTTTTGGTTTTGCCCATTATTGTTTATTTGCTGGTTGTGCCTTTGGTTAAGTTTTTTTGCAAATTTTGAGCTTGGGTTTGTGAAAATTGATAGTTGAAATTCACAAACAGTGATAGTAAGAAAATATGGGGATTGAGGTTTTCATGTTTTTTACACTTCTTGTGTTACTGGTTTCAATCTTAGCTGTAATTATTTGCTGTGTTATGTGTATTTTTACAAAGAAAATATTTCAATTTTGGCTATAGGACATTCCATGTTTGTTGCAATTGGGTTTGTTTTATAGGGATCTATTTGATCCTTTACTATTATTTGTTTGAGGTGTTGAACTTGCATGTTTAATTAAGGTGTTTGTTAACAGTTTGAATAAATCAGTAAAAATGAAGTTGAAGTTTGCAATAAGGTTTTTCAATGTTTGCATTTTCCTTCTGTGTATGTTTTTGATGTGGTATTATCAGTTGCATGTTTAAGTAGTGATAATGGAAAATAAGATATGTGGTTTGATTTGATAGAAAGTTCTCTTGCAACTCAACTAGAAGTAGGCTGTGTGTGGTATGGAAACTTATCACTCTAGAGTAGCGCTGTAGAAATTGGAAATAGTGGTGCTATTGTTCCATAGCGTAGGTTGATGTTGATGAATTTGCTATGAAATCTCACTTCCACTATAAGTAGAAAAATGCATTGGTTAGTTGAGAATGTAATGAATCATATATAGGCCCTAGAGAATATAATAGCGCAAGTTGTATTAGTTAAGTTAGGTGATTCATCATGTTCTAGAATGATCTAGAAGAATGATGAGTCATTGGTTAGTGAGAAGATTAACCAATGCTATATATAATGGTATTGGATGCATGTAATAAGGAAGCAAAAAATCAATGAATGAAGTTTATAGTTTGTTAGTAGATTAGTTGGTTAGTCTCTTTTAGAAATATTATCCTATTGATGAATACCTAAAAAGTTATTCATAACAGACAGAGTGTGTAGATAGTGTGGGACTGGGTATAAAAAATCCGAGAGCATTTAATTTAGCACTTCTTGGAAAATGGGTGTGGAGATTCAAAGTAGAATTACAACTTTTGTGGACAATGGTGATCATGGCTAAATAAAGAAGGCAAATGGAATGCAAGGGGTTGGTAATGAGTCCATTTGGTGGCAGTGAGTATGGGAGTTTCTAAATGATTGGTGTTTGTATAGAATGAGAATGGTTGAGGGAAGTGGCAGTGAGTCGTTATTTTTGTTGGACAAATGGTTAGGACATTGCACCTTGAATAGAGGATCATAGATCAGGTAATCGTAACACGAATCGTAAGATCCTACCAAAATAGAGGATCATAGATTGGAGAAGGATCATAATACAAAATCGTAGGATTGTAAGCATAGTTGTCAAAATCAGGATCAAAGTCGTGAAATCCATGGATTTTGCGACTTTGCTTACCCTAAAGGATCTGGATCCTAAGTAAAATCCAATATCAGAGCAAAATCCCATAAAATCGCAAAATCCCATTAAAATCCACCGATTTCATATGGATTCTAGGCTTTAAGTATTTTGTTTTATATTTAAGATTTGAGACTTGATTGTTTTATGTTTGTTTTATGTATTCAAACTTTGAGTACTTGCACTTTATAATATAGTATTTACTATTATGAGTTGAATCCATTGATTTTGGTTGCGATTTTCGATTATGCTATTTTGATTTCCCCTTTCGATTCAACAAAATTATATGAGTAGAATCCTTCAATTTTGGTTGCGATTTACGATTTTGCGATCTTACTATCCTCTTTGATTTTACGGTAAAATCCCGACTTTGACAACATTGATCGTAACCTATAAAATCATAACCAAATTCCTAATAATGACAAATAACTCAACATAAAAATTAAGATTGAAGGGAGAGAAGAGAGTTGGTTTTATAGTGAAAACCCCCTGTGCTGTCTTTTGATGGAATCTACGAATTATGGGAGGTGGATTTCGTTGCAGGCTGGGTGTTCAGTTTAAAATAGGTTGCTGACGATGAAGGATATTAGGGGTTCGTGCAGAGAAGCTAATTGTTGCTAACACAGGAAATGAAGGTGTGGATTGTGTGTCGCTCGTGTATGAATCTTGAGCAAGGGTGAATTATTTGAACATTGTGCGCAGTATGCTGTCCTGCCTACAACGTAATTCATATTGATATACACATTGTGGAGGCGGCTAGAAGGAGTGCTGCAATTATGCTGCGGCCAAACAATTTTTGGAATTGGGGAAAGTCTCAACACTATACTTCCACAATGTGTAGCCCTTTACCTCACAAGGGACTCTACTAAATACTATGCTTCCACCTGTGAGCTGCGTTCCTTTTCAACACGCACTCTTCCAAACTCGTACGAGTCTCCAGTGTTTCTCGGTTGAGTTTCTGATGGGCAAAACCAAAAATCAAGGAGAATTAGAAGAAATTGATTTTAAGGATTCTGAAGTAGAAGTTGAAAGATATGCCTCAATAAGAGAATGGTGATTATATTTGAGACGGGGACCAGAACGAATATAAATTTTGTCTTTTATGTTTAATATTTTTTTTTTTACTGTTTTCAGTAATTACTAGTCAGAATTATGAACTATTGAGCATTTTGAGTTAATTTTGTGTCACTTATTTATACTACTGATTTGTATATACTGTACATTTTACTTTTATTATTGATTTATTCCAACTGAACCTGTATGCGGCTTCCTCTAACCGGTATTTTGCATAGCGGTTTTTTTGCTTTTTTATTTTTTCTTTTCCAGTACGGTTATTGATAACACTGGTCTAAATGAATTCCTTTCGATAGTAACCTTTATCTCAACTAGCTCATTATCATAGTAATGTTATATGCTGTGAGTAGATCTTGATTGAATTATGAACTTTGACATTGTTTATATGAATCAGATTATCAGAAGAAAATAGATTCTCACAAGAAAAAAATAGAGGATGCTAGATCGGAGACTGCTTCCGATACAGAACTAGAGCTTTTGCAGAGAGAACTTGATGAAGAACTTGAAAAAGAACGTTTGTTAAAAGAGGAGTTTAGATAAGTCTCTATTTGTTTTCTGCTTTTCAATTACATGCCCTTTTTAGATTTTAATCTTCTCGAAATGATGTATCTTATCATCCATCTTGCGTCAACACAGCCATCAGCAACGAGTTTAATGATCTAGAACAACAACAGATTTCTGTCCGAGAGCAGAAAAAGAAATTACAGAAAATTGAGCAAGAAAAGCAGAGGACACGGTATGTGAATTGCAAAACCTGAATCTAAAATTGTAAACCGGCCTCATATATGTATTGTTATATGTTATTTCATGTTCACTTCAATATGATGATTGTCTTAATCAGATGAATACTGAAGACATGTCTTGATTTTTACATTTCCCATATAAGTTGGAAATACATGTAATCTTCTATTTTGTTTCAGGATGTTGCTTTCGATGTATGCTTCAGTGACAAATATTGTTCCAAACTTGGATGATCAATCAAAAATTTCAGGCTGTATCCTTTTGTTCACTTCACCATTCTCTTTCCCTCTATGTTTCTCCTTCATTTGTTCTGTAAATGATATTATTTGTCCTTTCAAAAGCCAAGAATTGTTTTAACAAAAAAAAAAAGCCAAGAATTGTTTGCTCCTTAAACTTTAATTGCAGATATTGTTGAAAAGGAAAAAAATGCAGTGGAGAAATTTGAATTCAACACATCGCAGATGACAACCCTTGACGTATGCAATGACATGTGGAAAACAATAAGTAGTTGATGGATGTCAAACATGGCTTAGTCAGATGATGTTTGTAATATGTAATTTCTCAAATTCAGTGCCATGTTAGGAATGAAAATCTTACAATGTTGATTGAAGAGTTCAATGTCTCAATTTATTATGAATGAAAATCTTGCAATGTTGATATTGAGATGTTGATTAGTAAATTTCATTGGTTTGTATTTCATGTCAAGAATTGGATACTAATTTGAATATTCGCATACAATGTGCAGTATACTTGGAATCTTATCGCTGATTTATATTGATCATAATCTTGCTTCATCAACAAATGGCCTTGGTAGAGATCTACTAATATTGTACTGGAAGAAAATTGAAAGTTTTTGATTTGTGTCGAAGCAAATGTTGAATCCGGCCCATGTTGATTTCTTTCTACCTCCTTTAAATCTTCATCTAAGCAAGATAATTCGATCCGTACAAGTTCTTTTCACGAAAACAATGTTGAACTTTGACTTTAACAAAATTGCCGAGCATTGGTGATTGACAATGAATTTGGTAGGGAGGACCACAATTCAATCTCCCGCAACTGCGACCGGGAGGGGGCTAGAACCACTTGATGCCAGAATTGACCCCCGAACTAGATTTAATTGGTAGTGAAAGCAAAAATAAATAAATATGCATAATCAACCGGTATCCAAAAACACGACCACTTTTGTTGCTTGAAAGGAATTTAAGCACAAACATGAGATGTTTTAAAATGCGAAGAAAATAAACTTTTACATTCAATCGTAGTGTCACCAAAGCAAACTCCTACTTGATCCAGTTGCAACTCATTGACCCACTCGAGTGCATAAAGAAAACCTAAATCTTTGCCTATATGCACATTGCAAATGGGAGTCTTCCATATAGTTTTGGCGAGAACAAAATGTCCTTCATCCCGAATACATATATCAATACCAACATCGATTCGGTGCAAACAACGGACGTGTCTATGCAAAATCAACATGTACCAGCAAGAGCTTATTAAATATGCATGAGAAAATTGAACTCTAATATGGCTATATATATTTTATAATATATATGCAATTCACAAAGCTACCTTTGATCTCAGGATTTTTGGAAATAAATGGTAAGACCATGCTTGTTCAATAGAACTTGCGTTTTAGATAACTAATTTTATATTTGTTGAAAATGCCAAATTTTAGTTCTAGTATATGTTGTGCAAAGAGTAGAAAATTAATAAAGGTACGAGTAATGCTATATACAGCGAATGATTTTTTCGTGAAATCTCATGATCGTTAAAACAGAAAACGGTAAAACAGTACACGAAAACCAATTCAGAACAGTTAGAAAAACCATTTCATAAAGTAGCTGGAAAACCTTAAGTTTGAAAATGAGAATTTAAGCATTGCCTAAACTACTTGGATATAACATAATATTACTACTCCTTTATGCATAAATCATAGATTACCATTTATGGAACAATGTTTCAAGCAATTTATGTGAACACACATTGTCTTAAAAGCATTCATAGTTGATGCCTATAAAAAACATTCATAGTTGGTAAGGAAAACGACAGAGAAACACGAAACTACTAAATCCATAAGAAATACTAACATATTAGCAATGTTTTCAAGTTTCTAACATTGACTAAATCCTTTTCATAGGATCAACACTGCATGTTTTGAAGAAAAAAAATAAAATATCATGTACTATAGGTCCTTAAAAAGACAGAAAAGAAAAAACAAATGAAAGAGTTGGCAGTGGCAGTGCGAAAACCGTGGAATTACCATACACTTGGTACAAACCAGAAAGGATATGGAACATCACCATCCTTTGATGTCTCCACAGGAAAGTAGTTGATGCTGCTATCAGTCAAATCAAACATCCCCAACTGTAAACCTGGCCATGGATTTGTAGGACATCGAAAATGAACAGCAAAATAGATGCTATTCCCTCTAATTAACTCTTCATTGCAATTTAGTTCATCCATTGACATTACCATGCTGTTCCAACTACTAACAAAAGCTACTCTATCTTCAAGCTTTACATTCTGCCACTCAACAGGATCCTTGCTTGTGTCCAACTTGAGCACTTTAAAGCCGGTAATTTGAGGTGGCTCGGCATATGATGATATAATTCTCAAACGGTCAGCAGCAGCATGTTGAGTATTATACTCAGGTTCCGCAAACATTACTAAATAAATGATGTATAACTCTCTTAGGATTTCATTTTTGGCTAGTAAACAATAAGCATGAGTACTAACTATACTCAACTCTGATAATCTTAATTTTGGAATCTTGACCAATACTTCAGCCTTTGGAAGTCCATTAGTCACGTCTTTGAGATCATAAACGAATAGAGAAAGTGGGGATGAACCACTTACATACAATTTTGTACCAATAGTTTCCAAGTCCGTAAAATAAGTCCCTGAATCCTTATCTGACTCAACTATAGTCCATGACTTATCAAAGAGTTTATAAATTGCAATGTGACAAAGATCACTCAAAAGACCCACTAAATAACAATCAGATTCATCACAATTTGGTTTGGAAGAGGCCACCATTTTTATCACATATGTTATTCCAGCACCTCCGGCATTAGAGTTGGAAGGCAAGGACAACTTTGATGGTATCAAGATTCTAACATCGGTCACTGGATTCAAGAAGAAAATTTTCGCAAAACCTTTTTCAGAATAGTCATTCATAATCAACCAGCCTTCAATTGAGCCAATACATCTATTAGTGTGCAACAACGGTGCTGTTCCGAGATGATGTACACACTTGGTACTCAAACTGAAAAAGAACCTTGAATTGTTGGATTGTAGCAAAACTTGTGGTTTTTCAGGTAAATGGCAGCATTGCTTGTTTTCAATGACATTAGAAATTGTTTTCCTACAATAACGACATATTGCTCTCAATACAAGGTAATCTTTAAGGGGCAAACGCTTCAAAATCAGTTCGAATACATCAACCGGTTGATTTGCCAATATGTTGTTGTTTTCCATCTGGCATTTTTTTACTAAGCTGCTGCAAAAAGGAACTATAAGTTTCGTATATACAAAAGATTAATTGATGTGTCAAAACCTATGTATGAAGCCCCCACATACTCCTAAATTGGAGATGTATACTTTGCAGATGGTCATGGATAGGCACCCTAGAAGTATAGAAATTTTTTATTTTGAGTTGCTTTAATGATGTTTGTATTGATATTATTCTAATATAGACATACAAATATATTATAATTTAGACAAAAAATTCTATAATGTATGTTTTGAATTGTGTTTGTCATGATTATATTTTAGTGAAGAATGATCAATTTAATTTTCGTTAACTTGTCTAGGTTGTATTGTATCATGAATTTCAAAAGATTTAAGGTATCCGAATCGCACCCGCACATATCCGGGTTTCATAGGTCAAGAGACATCACTGTAAGGACAAGAATTCCAATTACTTTGACACTTCAAAACCTAACAATCATATAAGAAAGAATAAATAATAGAGTATTTAAATAATTAAGCAAAAAAAACTGATAAATCAGAAACAGAAAAATAACATGATCAGATATTGCACATACATAGAAGATTTAAGAGGTCAGATGAATTTCAAGTAACTCCACTATCAATTATGAGAAACCCTTGTCCATTCGTACGCTTAAACCTTCACACTATATTTTCTCTTGTATTATAAGTCTATATATATATATACTCCACACTTTTTATAGACACCTCCTTACTTATCGAATCTGTTTGTTAATCAAGGAAAATTTGTTAAGGGCCCAAAATAACTTATTTGCTTGTTGTTCTTCGCACCTCAATCACATTAAAAAACATATTATCAGAAGAAGATATCTTCTGCTAAACTTTACATAATTGGAAGACATTTTTCTATAAGATTTGCACTACTAAAAAATATCTAATATATTAAAATTAATTACCACTAAATTAACTAATTTATCCTTAGTAGTTTTAACCATATTCCAAGTTTTATATTATTGATTGTAATTTCACAAGAAAAAATTATACAAAAATTATAAAAAGAATACGTTTTTTTTGTTACATAAAAAGAATAAGACGAATACAAAAAAAAATCATATAGAAATTTATGCATAAAAATAGGATCAGAAAAAAAAATAATAAAAAGTATAGTCAATAAAAACATTATAGAAATAATATATAAAAAAATTATAAATATGCATTAAAACAGAAATATAAAAATAGAAACATAAACTCCGTCTCATAAAAACAAAGAAACATAAACTCCGTATTATAAAAAAAAAAACATAAACTCCGTAAAAACCAATTTTCAATTTTGTATCCAACTAGTTTAAAAACTAATATTTTGGTCCTCTATTTATATTTTTGTTGAGTTTTGGTTCCCCACTCAATTTTAGAGTCACTTTTGATGATACGTCAATGTTATTAATGATGTGACACAACACAACACACTTGGCCAAAATATTATCCATGTCAATAAAATTTTCTTCTATTTCAATAACATATTAATTTTTAAAAAATTAATTATTAACAAATAATTAAATAATTTTAATATATTACTTTAATATGGAAAATATTTTAAAAAACAAATATAATTGAAAGAGAAGAAAAGTTTAATGACGTGGATAACATTTTGGCCAAGTGTGCAATGCCACGTCATTAATGTCATTAAAGTATCTTTAAAATTGAGTGGGGGATCAAAACTCAAGAAAAATTGAAATAGGGCTCTTGACCAAAAAAAAAAAAATTGAAATAGGGGATCAAAATATTGACTTTTAAATAGGTAGATCAAAACTTCAAAAAATTGAAAATAGGGGGACTGAAACTGAATTTAAGCTAAACAATATTTTTCATGAAACAAATAATCACCAATATTATTACCAAGTTTACTACTAACTATTAATATAATAATATAATAAAGTTAATTACAATCAAATTTACTAAAATCGTAAAAAAAAACCAAATTTACTAATAATAATATAATAAAGTTAATTACAATCAAATTTACTAAATTAACCTAAATAATCCTAATAAAATTTATAAATTTTTATTAAAAAAATACACGGGACCATGATTTCACTGAAACATAAAAAATTGGATAAATAAATTTTACAAGAAATAACACAATAGTTTCACTTATATAATAACTTTTAAATATTTAGGCTCCGTTTGACCCGGCTTTTTTAGCTTTAAATTCTCTTTTTAATCAAAAGTTGGGCCAAACACATTTTTAACAAAGCTCTTAATCGTAAAAAGCAGATATTTTCAATGTGCAAAATTGGATTAAATGAGCTTCTAGAAAAAGAGGTTGAAACCTACTTTTGAAAAAAAATCCGGAGCTTTTTTTGCAATGATCCCGCTTCGAATCCCACTGAAGGCTCTTTTTATTATTTTTTTTTCATTTTTTAGGTTGTTTTCATTTAAATATTATTAGTTGTTATTATCTTGTTTTAAATTTTTTATTTTTGGTACAAATCTTTTTTTAAAAAAATATATTTTATTAAACAAATTTTAGATTAAAGATAACTTTGAAGTCAAAAAAAACAATAATTACCAAACAACTTTTGCTCTGTTTTTGAAAGTTCTTATTTTCACTTTTAGTTTTCAATCAGCTTCTAAAAGCTAAAAAAGCCGGGCCAAACGGACCCTTATTCTAAATAAATCACTACAAAAAAAACTGCGGGGGTATATCACTACAAAAAACCGCCAGGGTTTTCGACCTCCACGAATTGTTTTGTGAGAGTTTTAAAAACCGCCGTTTATTCGATTCCCATAGAGTATCTGTAGGGGTTTTTGGGGACCGCTGGTATCAGGATAAAACCCCCTGCAAGATTGCGGCAGTTTTATTGAGGAGGTACCACTGCAAAATTGAAGAAATATATATAAAAAAAAAGTAAAATCAAAATACTGAAACTTTCATTAAAATGTAGTAATATAAGGCAAAATTTGTAATAGCTAAATTTTTTTTTGAACAAGCCAAAATGAGATATATATTATAAACAAGGAGTCTCCTCAGCACAAGGTGTACCAAGGAAACCAAAGTAAAGATACAAGTAAGTCATCGTACAGACCAAAAATGCTAATACAGGCCCAAACAAAGCATAGGACTAGACCACCAACTATGGTAGTTTAAAGCTAAAGTACAACTCTTCGCTGTCAACCACCTAAAGGAAAAAGTCTTGATCTTGTCCAACATATGAAGTGAAGAATTTGCTGAGCCTCTGAAAAACCTGTGATTTCGTTCTGTCCACACAACCCACACGCAGGCAAGCCATAAGAGCTGCATAAACGAACGACGCACTCGAGTATCACCTGCTGAAGACGAGAACTAGATAAAGTGATCTGATAGTGTCTGAGCTGTCACCGAAGCTGCACCAACCCAAGAGCTAACAAGAGACCAAAGAGAGCTAAACGTACTACACGAGAGAAACACATGCTGTGCCGACTCCACCGCACCACAACCCGAAACACAATGGCTCTCCCCCACTGGTAAAATACCTCGATAGGACAGGTTTACTTTGGTAGGTAACCTATCCCGCAGAAGACGCCATGCGAGAATAGAAACCTTCAAAGGAACCCGAGGATGCCAAATGAGGTCTGTCGCCGCATCTAATGGAACCACATCCTGAGCCGTCAAGAGCTGGTACGCCCCACGAACAGTATATCCATCATCCACGTCCGGCCGCCATAACCATCTATCTAAAGAGTGAGCCTGCAATGAAATAGTAAAAAGTAAAGTCTGACACTCCCCCAGCAATTCCTCCTCCCACGCCCACAAAGGTCGCCTCCACACCCAAGCATCTCCTCCTATCCCCCACCCCAACTGGAACATGTCGGCTACATGATCCGATTTGTTCACTGTAACACCCAAAGTACCCCTTTATTTTATTTATAAAAATTCTCTTCAATTTATTTATTAATTGAGTGTTACATACTCAGAACAACCTGCTAATGAAATCAAATCACGAAAATCTAAATTCATTCAATGATTGAGAACTCCAAAGTCTCATAACATGGTTTAAGAAAATGAAAACACAATCCTTTTAAAAAAATAAAATAGACTAAAGGTAAATGTAGAGTTTTTCCCCCAATAGGACTTCCTAACAGAGCGACTCATTTATTGAAAGCAGGAAGGGAAGACAGCTCCTAATGCTATCTCCGGACTCTCGGCTAAGCATCATCATTACCTGAAAAGCCTACGATGGCAAGTCGTAGGGTCAAACCAGAAGAGGTGAGTAACTCAATCACAATGAATATTCGACATAATGTCTACGATAAAATTAAAGTACACATCGTCTTTGGACGATTGATATCAACACATGACAAATCAACAATTTAAAAGAAACACACACGAGAAATTAACAAGGTACAAATTCAATAATATCAATACAACACAACCCATTAAAATAAAGCACAACTATAATCCGTTAATATAAAACGCTACATCATCAATTAAAATATGTGCAATGCACCTAAACTCGCTACATGCATGTGGTACCAATAGCAACATCATTAGATTTCGGCATCATTAAGCAACATCATTAACTTCCAGCATCATTAAACAACATCATTACGGCATCATTGCGGCATCAATAGGACTCAACATGGACACATGAATGAAATGCATGTTTATATATATAATCGGCATCAATAAACAACACAACATCATCATTACTATAACGATCAACATCATTATAACACCATCAATAAGATAATACAGTTCAACATCATTAATAACAGCTTAAGTTTAACATCAACAATTAACAACAACGGGATCATAGCTTAGCAACTCAATTTGTAAATTTTAATTCACTCAACTCAATTAATTAACTGGTCGGGCAGCAGGCAAAACATACCCAACTCAAGCAAATTAAAGTGCAGTTCTAAACTTTGGGTTTAAATAATTCAATTGCATGTTTATATTGAACTTTTATTAAAGGAACACAACTACCAGCCAACTAAGTCATAGTTTATAAACATTAGAATGCTCTCTGTCAAATAGAATTTGTAATTAGCTATGTGATAGTTAATTATATAGGTTCCCACTTAAGCCACATACTAGACATGTGCCACGTATTGGTCGGCCATAGAAAAGAATTGAGGATATAGAAAATAGTCTCTTACAGACTATGAGATTCTAACCAAAATCGGTACAAAAATTCAACAGAATAACAAACACGAGAATTCAATTCTGACAAGATATAACAACAACAACACAGTAGCAATTACCGGAAGAAAAGGAGACTACACTCATACTATAAACTTTAGAAACTTAAACGAATGGTTAAACCCTCTCACCTGGATAGCAGTGAATTTCCAAGGTTGAAGATGGAGTGTTTTGCTCTACTGATAATTGTGGCAAATCCTATTTTTGTTTCTACCTTAGTCTATTTATAGTGAAAAGCTAGGTCACTTCCTCTCCAAGTAAAGGAAAATATTGTTTGATTATTAATTAGATTCCTCTACAAATTTTCTATTCACACACCTCCTCATCTCTATATCACCACTAGGCCCCATTCCACCAATCCCAATTTTTTTTCTATTATTTTACTTATTCTCACACACCATTTAATATGCGCACCTCACGCTCCTCTTTATTTTATTTTTATCAACATCATTCTACTCATTTACTCATAAATTATTTAATTATTCAACTCACTAAATAAGTTAATAATTACCAACAATCAACACAACCACTCCTAAGAAATTTATCTTTAATTCTAAATT
Source organism: Trifolium subterraneum (assembly GCA_951799995.1). Lineage (NCBI taxonomy): Eukaryota > Viridiplantae > Streptophyta > Magnoliopsida > Fabales > Fabaceae > Trifolium > Trifolium subterraneum. Next base: position 44,394,707 of record OX637464.1, on the reverse strand, counting down.
TGGGGCGTTACATTCACTGCCAAGTCAAACAACCTCCCAAACCGCTCACACAAAAGGGTCCCGTCCACCCAAGGATCGGTCCAGAAGAAAGTATCAGACCCATCCCCCACCTGTCTCGAGATATTCCCCTCGAACCATCCTCCACCAGCCTCACCTCCACCATCCCTAATGCGCGCTACCTCCCTCCACCACGAGGACCCACGCGTACCTCCTTCGTATACCCTGTCTCTCTCCACCCCATACCGTGCTGCCAACACTCGAAACCATAAACCCTCCCTATCCACTAGCATCCTCCAACACCACTTGCCTAAAAGGGCCAAGTTGAATTCCTTCAACTTCCTAACCCCTAAACCCCCATACTCCTTTTGTAAGCAAATAGTTTTCCAATCAACCCAAGAGATTTTCCTAGAGTCCTCACATCCCCCCCAAAATTTTTTAATTAAAATAGATTCAATAGAAGAGATAGTACCTGAGGGAGCTTTGAAGAAGGAAAGAGCATAGACAGGCAGAAAGGTCAGCACGGACTTCAACAAAACCAAACGACCACCAAAGGAAAGAAAACGACTCTTCCAACCCGATAAACGTCTCTTCAAGCGAGTCAGGACCGGTTCCCAAAAACTCAAACGCCTAGGATCACCCCCAATGGGAAGGCCCAGATAAAGGAAAGGAATCTTTCCCACTCTACAGCCTAAGGCTGACGCCGCCTCACCTAACCAGGAATCAGAAATATTAACCCCAACCAACATACTTTTGTTGAAATTCACCTTTAAGCCCGACATAGTCTCGAAAAGCACAAGCACATCCCACAAAGCTCGGACATTCGCCCAACATTTAGTCCCCATCAACAATGTGTCATCAGCGAACTGCAGGTGAGACACTGAGATCGGGGCACTATTACCAACCCTATACCCCGTAAATAAGTTATGCTCCTCCAGAGCCTCCATCAACACATGTAAACCCTCAACAGCCAACAAGAAGAGGAACGGGGATAGGGGATCCCCTTGCCTTAAACCCCTCTCAATAGGAAACTCATCAGTTGGACTTCCGTTAACTAAGACAGACGTGGTAGCCGTACAAACACATTCTTTAATCCATTTCCTCCAAAGTGTTGGGAACCCCATTCTCCTCATTACCGCATCCAAGTAACCCCAATCCACTGAGTCATAAGCCTTCTCAAAATCGACTTTAAAAAGCATCAACTCCTTCTTAGCCCGGCGCGCCTCATCCACTACCTCATTAGCGATAAGAATTCCATCGAGGATTTGCCTATCGCGGACGAACGCCGTCTGAGACTCCGAGATCACACTTCCCATCACCAGACGCAACCTGTTCGCTAAGACCTTGGCTAGAATTTTATAAAGGCTACCAACAAGGGAAATAGGCCTAAAGTCATTCGACCGTTGAGGGCTCTCGACTTTGGGTATCAAAGCAATGAAGGTCGCATTTATACCCTTCGACAACCTGCCGTTACGATGAAACTCCGCAATAAAGCGCATGACATCACCTTGCATCTCATTCCAAAAATCTTTGATGAAACCAAAATTAACTCCATCTGGGCCTGGACTTTTATAACTATCGCAGTCCCACACAGCAGCCTTCACCTCCTCCAACGAGAAAGGCTTGATTAAGCTACTAGCCTCTGCCGATTGCAACCGTTTAAAAGTAAGAGAATCAATCCCCGGCCTTTCCACGTTTACAGCCTTGAAGTGAGACGCAAAGTGAGAAACAACCGCATGCCTGATAGGTTCTACACCCTCCATAGTGACACCATCCACCTGCAAGGACGAAATAGCATTACCCCGCCGACGATTAGCGAGGACAGAGTGAAAATATTTAGTATTAGCGTCCCCTTCCTTAAGCCACCGAGACCGAGATTGTTGCCAGCAGATGCTAGCATTCAACCAAGAAAGAGAGTGAATGTCCGACGTAACCTCATGAAGCTCTACCACCTCCACACCAGAAAGGTCCATCTCTTCCCCCTTCACATCAAGAGTCGCAAGCCTGTCTTGTAGAGACTCAATCCGACTAGGCAGATTCTGGGTATGAGTCTTGTGTCAGTCTTTCAGCGCCATCTTAATCATCTTAAATTTTTCTTTAAGCACAAAACCGCCCCAGCCGTCGACCTGATAGGATTTCCACTTCTCTTTCACAAAAGAATTGTATCCAGGAACATCCTTCCAACATTTAAGCATCCTCGAGGGGCGAGGACCCCACTCTTCCTCATTCTCAGCCAAGACCAGGGGCAGTGGTCGGATAACCCTCTCATCCGGGCTACTTGCGTACAATTTGTCCAAGTCAAACACCACTCGCCCGAAAACAAGAACCTATCCAAGCGGCTCATCGAAAGACCATCCCCCTTGAACCAAGTGAACTTACGACCACACAGCCGGAGGTCAACAAGATTGTTATCATCAATAAAGCGATTAAACGAGAGATGGTCAAAGGATTGCGGCCTGTCACTGACCGAACGACGCTCTTCAACACTCCTAACAGCATTGAAATCCCCACAAACACACACCCTAGACCTCCCCAACACCTGAATCCTCACCGAAAGCTAGTCCCACAAACGTTGCTTCGCCCCGGGATCACAGGGCGCATAAACATTAGCCACAAAAAACTCCTCACCAGACTTAATGAAGCGACCGTGGCACCACAAGACGGAATCATAGCTTTCGGACGCCCACACGTCCACCTCGGAGGTATCCCAAAGGGTTAAAAGACCCCCCGACGCGCCTACCGAGGGACGATAAGAAAAAACGTAAGGTGAGTTACCCCAAAGAGCTGAACAGACAGCCGAGTCACAAGCTTGCAATTTAGTTTCTTGAATACAAAGCAAAGAAGGATTCTGATTCACAACCAACTTCCTAATCTCCTGCCTCTTCTCCATCCCCCCAGACCCCTAATATTCCAAGATATAATCTTCATCGACCACGCCATCCTCCCTGCGCCTGACCCGGCGCTATCCTAGGAACTTTGCCCGCCCGGGCGAGCACACTAAACCTATTCTCGTTATCACCGCTGAAAGTAACCCCAATAGCTTTCCCTACCTCCCTAACATCGTCCTCCGCCACCTTATCATTGCCCTGCATTACCACCCAATGTTTCCAATCGTTGGTGACTGATTCCGACGAAGCCGCTACATCAGAGGAAACTGGTCTACTCACCTCCCTCGACTGGTGAGACCCATGTCTGTCCTTGCTACGGCGCTCGGACTTCTTCAAAATTTTTAAGACCTCACCCCTATCCTTACTAGGTAACCTTGCGACTTTTTTAAGACTTGATAGCGTATGCCGAAGAACCCCTCCTGCTTTTCGCCATTAAATAAATCCAACTATACTCTCAAGGTAGGGTAGGCTGGAACTTAATCAAACTAACAATAAACTCAATCTTTAATCAATACATAGTAACACAAACTATTAAAAATTTGACAACTACTTATAGAAATAATGCTAATGATGGACAACTAGTAATATACTGTTAACCATTCAATCAATATTATGAACCTAAAAGTAGCGATAGAAACAGTGATAATTGTTGATAATAAAAAAAAATTGATGGTTGAATTAAAAATAAACCGTTTTTCTCTTTAATTAGAGTGTTTTTCAGTACGTACAATAGTTTTCATTTAAAATTAAACATTGTCCTTCAATCATCATTGCTATCAAAATTCAATCGGGTTGGACCATTTTTAATTGAAAACATAATTTTATACTTTTAAATATTATATTGAAATAATGATCAACTTTTTATTCAATATTAATAGTTTTAACTACTTTTTTAGGCAAAAGTTTTACATTATAAAAAACCCATAGAATATCATAATAATAGAAGCCTTGGTTATATGATATTATATGATATCAAAATTATATCCTACTACACAAAAACAGAGAAGAGAGTTGTTATACTATGAGGCCATATATGAGAGGACATTGACATCACATTGTTGATAAGGTACACAAGTAAAGCAGGGGCAATAAGGTAAAAAAGTAGCATGTTTAAAGCGTTTTACAAAAGGAACACTTGTATCTAAGAGAATTCTTTCATGTTCACCAATTTATTTTTTAATGGCAAAATGATATATATAAATAACAAGAAGAAATAAAATTATTGTCCGATACAGAAAACAGAAACAAAAAGTATAAGAAATACTCCTAAAATAGGCAAAAAGGAAAATAGAGGAGAAAATAAACAATAAAGCAAATCCAAGCAACTAAGACAAACACACCAAAAACAACCGAACACTACCAAAAAGCTCCAAGACGCATTCCACCTGGTCTGAATGAAGGTCCAAACTCGAAGAGAAAGATAGGGAGAAAGAGTCGAATCAACCCAAAGCAGAGCTTGACAGGAAACCAGTATCCACCCCCTCTATCTAACCCAGTACATGGAGGGTTCCACCCCCCACTCATATAAGGATCAAGGGTGACACAAGGTCTTACTTGAGAACCAAATCCAAGAGGAGCGTTTAGCCCTATCCACCAGATCGACCACCGAGAAGGGCTTCCCAGAAAAAATCACCTCGTTGCGAGACTTCCAAATGGACCACACAACAACATGCCAAACCAAAGAAAAAATACTCCTAGATCTCCTATCCACCCCCTTCCCCACAAAAGCCTCAAAATGACCCAAAAGGTCACTCGGAGACACATACTCCCAACCTAACCAATAGGACACACTATACCAAGCCGAAGACACCACGGGACAAGAGATAACAAGATGGACGGACGACTCCCCAGATAAACCACAAAGAGCACATATAGCACTTTCAGGAGTGGCTAACGCCCTACGCCTAAGGAGATTCTGACGAGATGGGATCCTATCCTGAAGAAGCTGCCAGGAAAACACGACCACCTTAAGAGGCGCCCAAGACTTCCAAAGACTAGTGAGAGTCCTAATATGAGCTAACGGTCGAACACGACCACCTATGAGAGACAAATAAGCTGACTTAACGAAATAAATCCCCGATGACTCAAATTTCCAAGACCAAAAATCAGCAGACAGAGAAAGAGATACAGAGTCCAACAACACAAGGATCCCAAAAAGGAGTCCTTGCTCCCAAGCAAAAAGACGCCTCCTCCATCGGAACTCCCACACCCACACCCCAATATCCCATCTACCAAAACTCCCAACATGCGCATCATGGACACTTGGAATAACCTTGAAAATTGATCCTTCAGCGGGGCCTCTCCCAACCATGGGTCAGACCAAAAAGAAGTTGAGAGACCATTACCAATCACCTTTCTCACTCCTGTGGAGAACCAATCTGATGAGGACTCATGAGAGGCCCCAAGGAGAGAGATGTCCTTTGTAACAGCCCAGGCACCACCAACTTAGGTGGTCCCGGCACTGCCACCTCACGATCTTCTCCAGCCCCCTCTCTAGTGGAGTTTTTGCCTTCCGTGGGAATCGAACCATGTACCCTGGGGTTCAAGTATATGTTAAATTAAATCTTGGTTAATTCTCTAATCATCAAATTTAGTAATTCAATCAAAAACACTTTGTAAACAAGTACAATGGCAGAAGCTAAACCCAAAATAATTAGTCCACGTTAGTTAACAAGTGAATCAATTCCATAGTCACTCTCAATGCATTCTCATTTCAAAATTGATCTATCACTTAGACATATATACTGCTCATATAATTTTATAGTCCACAAGAAATAAATTTATTAGAATATCAACCTATAATTTCAGTCCATTGAATTCACATGACCAAATTGTTTCAGACACAGAAGCAACTACATATTCTTTCATAAGGCAAATACAACTTTTATATGATATACTATAACAAACCAAGTCTTTTATATCAACCCTTTGACATTCTCCAATTACCAAATATGACAAGCTATTCATTCAAAACTCTTTGAAATAAATATCGTGTATCTGTAACCTACTTGATTACTTCTTTATTAAGAATAAGAATTCTTATAAGACAATTTACTTAACAATAGAAGATACCTGTGACAACTCAAAGTCAAATCCTTAAGTTTTTCACCTATTAAAATAGTTTTCTAAAATCTCTTCAAAAGCCATATGTCCGAAACAGTTTCAAAAATTAACAAAATCTTGTATTGGTTTCTTGCTATTACTAACACCATTCAAGTATATGTTGCCAAGAAAATTTAAAAGACACAATTATCAATAAAACACGATCTCGACAAATTAAGTGTAATCGACATTCATGAGATCAAATAAGGTCATATATAGCACATACATAAACCAGCCGACATATATATAAATTCAAAATAACATGCTGAGATATTAGAATTATTTAGAAATTAACAAAAGCATTCAAACATGTTCATGCTATACACATTCAGAATCTTAAATGAGTTGGACAAACCTCTTACCTTAGATTTCTTTGCTCCTTAGGTTTTAGAACCCTAATTTTCTCTCCAACTCTTACTCTCTATTTATATAAAAAAAGTATCTATTTTAATTCCTAATCTCTCTCACAATTAGTTTTAGATATTATATAAAAAAATTCTGATTTGTTTTATTTTTTAAAATTTCAAACATATCTAATTCTATTTTATTTCTCATAGTAATCTACCAAAAAAAATAAAATAAATACTAACAAAAAAAATATTTCTAAATTTTGGGGCGTTACACCCCGTGGTTCCCCGAATCCGTCCATATATAGTTAACTATATATTATTACTACTACTATTATTATTATTTTCATAATTTATTATTTTCTTGGACAATTGCATAATATTTTTGTCGTAACTTTATTTGTCTAATTTGGTTGGATATTTACCAACCGTTTTATTTTTTATATTTGACAATTCTCGGTATCTATTTTACTATGAATTATGAGATATTTTGGTTATAAATTTTTGTATGATTATGCATATGTTGTTATACATTATGAAATATTTTGCCTATTAGTTTTTGTTTGATTATTAGTAGTCAAATGCTAATATTTTTGACCAAAAAATATAATTTTTTTGTTATTATTCGATCTCCGTGGATCTCCGCAGATACCGTGGGGATATGTGGGGATGGGGATAGGGACAAATATTCCTCCGTGGAGACGGAGATGGAGGCATAATCTCCCCCACAAGCAGTTCGAGGTGGGGAACGAGGATGCTTCCTCCGCACATTCCCCGCCCCTTTGACATCCCTATTTCTACTACATTAACAACAACCCACAATCACAAAAATACTTGCACAATAGCTTTTAATGTGATTGTTCCTACATTAAATTCAATATCTTAAAATCAAGAAACACAAGAAAGAAACCTAGAATAAAAAAATCAAAAAGGATTTTTTATTAAATGAGGTGGTGGGGCCCAAAAGGAATTGGGTTGCAAAGGATAGTGGTGAGATCTAGTGTTGAGAGACTATAATTCTTTATTTGATGTAAGGGTTAAAACTTAACTTGTGCATGGTGGGAAACTTTAATTTAGCACTTTCCCATGCTAAATGCCATCGTCTTCCTAGGTATATTACGATTTCTTCTGTTTTGTTCTGTTTGTTTTTTTTTTTTTTTGAATCAACAAATATATTATTTATAACACTCTATATAAGTATAAGACATACTAGTAGAGTGACAAATTACAAAACTACTACAACCAAGTGCAGTAGAACACCAACACCAAATACAACAACACCAAATATAGTCACACCAACACCTATTAGGATCCAATAAAAAATGGTACACTCCTAAAGGAGGACACTCCACAGCCTCCTGACCACCTATGAAGACATCAACTCTACCTACAAAGATGCCACTGGACTCTAACTCACGAACTCGAATCAAAAGTGTCCGGCCTATCGGAATCCAAGAAGCAGCTCCGTGAGCCAAGAATGATGGGTCAACGGTAGCATGAAAGCCTAAGTTGACAAGGCTCGGCTCGCAGGCCACCTCCGAACCAGTCAATATCGACGCAAAATAGGACAAATCAGATACAAAGAGACCTGCAAATCTCAATAGATTTGGGAACCACCAAGGATGTTGAGTTTTGAAGATTGACTTCATTTTTGGTAAAATAAGTCTGAGGTCAAATGTTGGTCCCAATGTTTTGAAGATTATCCTTATCTTTGTCTAGCGCGCAGATATGTTTGAAGGATTGAAGAAACAAACTCGTGTCACCTTATGCAACAAGGAACGAGTTTGTTATTTGAAGTTTGAGATCTACAACTGGACTTTTTAAAGGATAAAAACAAAATTAAATACTATATGATTTGTAAACCGAATTCCTTATCAAAAGGAATTTAAATCAAGGATCCAGCTTGCAACAAACGATCCTATCTTTCATGAAGCCAAAGAGATACAAACGCAGTTAGTGCGTGTTAAGTTTTAGGCTATTTGTTCATTGTTATTCTTTCATGTATCACGATTGATACTTGAATAAAATTATTGTAATCGCAAATCACTCTTAAGCTTTTAAGCACAGAGTTTGGTTTGTTCATTGGAACAGGAATTAAACACGGCTTGTGTGAGTGAAGGAAATGAGAGGGGTCTCATATCTAGGACGTTCCTAGGTAGAAGTCTATACGAGTAGTTGGTTTGGTGAGAAGCTGTAAACGAGGCATTTGCGGAGAGCTTAGAACTACTTTACCAGAGTAGTGAGTTGCACCGAACTGGGTTAACAAATAACTTGTGTTATTTAATTTTCTGTCGTTTTACTTTTGTGTGTTCAGGAGGACCAGTGTTGCAACATCGTGCACCACATTGGTCCCTCACGTGCCAAAATTTCAAAGGACTCATAAGAGTGTCCAGCAAATATCAACAGATTTGAAAGCGGTCAGAGAATCTCGTATCATTGACAGCCCATCCCACACAGCATCAACCACACCTCGGCAGCACCAGACAAATCCCTGCCACACCAACAACACCTTACCTCCACACCCCTCACTCAAAACCGCCTCGTCCACCACCACAACTCCAAATCAGATCCGTCGCAGTCACCACCACTCCAAGGAACACGCACTGAACAACACGCATTATAGTCCAAAAACACCAAAACAACACCCTCATGCATTAGAAAAATCGCGTGAACCAAAAACCACACCAACATCTCAGATCCCACGCACGCAACCACCTATCACAAATCCGTCACAACCACGACACCCATCTTAGTTCCCAGGCAGCCACCCATCACAACTCCGTCACAACCACCACACCACTCATCACCACCACCTTAGATCTGTTGCAAATACCACCAAAAAGAGAGACTTGAACACAAAACATGGATAGGAACACAAAAAACGAAGCAAAAACCCAAAAAAAAGAAAAAAAAACTACGTACCAGAAAAGAGAACGCGTGAAAAGAAAAAGCACAACAAACACACCTCCGGCGGCGCCGAAATTGGCCCCCCACCTCCACCTCCACCGATTCCAAGGAAAGGAGACAACTCAAACGCTGAGATGAACCGCCCCAGAAAGGAAACGAAAACATCTCACAATAGAAAAGGAATCGCATGACCAACAACACAACAAATACCACCAAGTGGCAGTGACAAGATGAAGTGCTTTAATTGTTAGAAGACTGGTCACATTTAGAAGGTTTGTCTTGACAATTTTCTTAGGAGAAGAATTTTGATGATGCAGTTGTGACATGGTTGAAACCTGAGTAATTTTGAGTCTACCTCAAAAGCCATGGGTAGTTTGGTGCAAGTTAATTTTAGAATATTTACTAAGTTTATCATAGTATTTAAAATGCCTCATGAAAGATAAAAAAAGTGTAAACCTATTTAATTTATATTAAAACGTGCAACTAAATATTCCATTTGGAACACATACACTTTGCTTGACAATCTAACATAGATACATAATTCGGTACTCTCTCTCGCTTAGCATGAATTTTCATCGGAACAAAATCTAAGAAATGCATAAACTTTACATTACTTCCATTTTAGTTGATGTATTTTAGTTTCTAGACCACCGAAGAATACATCACCACGACCCCTAAAGATGCCACTAGACACTAACTCCCGATCTCAAATCAAAAGTGACGGGCCCATCAGAATCCAAAAAGCAGCTCCGTGAGCCAAAAGTTGACGGGGCAAATGAAAACCTAGGCAGATATGTCTCAGCAGATCACCTTCAAACAGTCAACGTTGATGTGGTAGAAGTCAAACAAATACAAGAGAAACCAGCAAATCTCAACAAAATTTGGAAACCATCAGAGACTCAAAAAGAATCCTGCAAATCTCAACATATTTGAAAGCGGTCAGAGAATCAAGTATAGTAGAAAACCAAACACACGCGACATCAACCACAACCCGACAGCACCAAATCCAAAGCCATCACAACAACCCCTCACACCCACTGCACCACCTCATCACCTCCAAGCATCGCCACCACCCCATCCCAACACCAAAACCAACACCATCACCATCAAAACAGCGCCATAAAAAACCAAACGTAAACGACACCAAGATCACAACAACATCCAATGTCGTGACCACCATAACAACATCACCTTATCAACACCATCGTGTCGAAACCAACACTGGAACCCGTGCAACAAGAAGGTAGCTCCGCCAACACCGAACAACAACAAGAAAATACACATTCCACGCGAAACAGAAACCACGAACCAGAAGCAAACAGATCGAACAAACAAAACAACGAGCATACCACAAAACAGAAACAACATCGAAACAGAACAAACAATTTGAACAAACAAAACGTGGAACAAACCACAAAACATAAACAAACAGATCGAACATAAACAAATAGATTGAAACTGAACAATCAAATCAAACAAAACAAACCTTGTTCGAACAAAACAAAAACACGAAACAGATCGAACAAGAGTGAACAAAGAAAAACGCGACAAAACAGATACAAACATAAATAGGACAAAAACAACAAAACTCTCCGGAACAAGAACAAACCGCGACAGAAAAACTCACCGGAGACGGAAACACAAAACAGAAACGAGATCCGGCGAACCAAAAAGAGCAGATCAGGAAAATAGATCCAAAAGGGATACCACAAAAAAAAAGCACAGCGGCGCAGCAACGGTCATTATTATTATTATTATTATTATTATTATTATTATTATTATCAAAAACACCAAAATCATGCCAAAAGAAATTTCTGCGAGAAATTGCGCATAAAGAATATTCATGTATAAAAGGGAGTTTTAAGTTTTAAACAAGAGTTGGTGCCAATAGGATAAATTGCAGTGTATAGATTCCCACAATAGATCAAACACCATGCATATTCTCATGTCATTGTATCCTCATAGTTTAGGTTTGGACCCATTATGAGACTAAACTTCGAGTTGTATCTATTTTTTTTTGGTCTTATCATGTCATCGTATCCCATAGTTTAGGTACTTTTTTTTTGTTTATTTTAGCTCTTGCAATATCTATATGTATTTGAAACTCTCTATATAGTCGTAAATCAAGGACAAAAATCAATATATTTCACATTTACCATGATTAATTCTGATATGGACTATATATCTAACATTGGAAATCACCTAACATTCCCATTGTAGCAGAGAAAAGAATGAAAGAAGTTATGGATATTAGTCCATTTCTTTGGGATATGCTTGATTTCATATCCTAGAAACTACTAAGTTTTGATGATCTCTTTATATTTTAGGCGGTTTATACGAAGTATAGGTCATTCAGAAACTTTATTAGAGAATATTCCTAGAATCCCAGTCACCATTGATTGTACAAACTACTACATATGCTAAAAGATTTTACTCTTTTTATAGCATATCTGAAAAATGAGTTATTTTTGGGGTTTATCCTATTCTGGTTCGTCTATTGGATATTTGACCATGGCAGGTTCCTACAATACATTTCAGCTAATGAATTCATTTTGAACTAATAAGGTATAAATGATCTTTTAGTTTCTTTTAAATGGATTCATTACCTGAAGTGTATTGTTGGCACGTGTCATGATCAAATATTCACTAGACGAACCAGAATAGGATAGGCCCCAAAAATAACTCATTTTAGAGTTGTAACCTCGTTTTTCAAGTTTGCTTTAAAAAGATTCAAATTTGTTAGCATGTAATAATTTGTACAACCAATGGTGATTGTGATTCTAGGAATTTTCTCTAGTAAATTTTCTGAATTACCCTCCACTTCATGTAAACCGATGAAAAACTAAAGAGATCATTAAAACTTAGTAGTTTCTTGGATATGATAAGCATATCCTAAAGAAATGACTGATATCCATAACTTTTTTTTTCCTACTACAATGGAAATGGTAGGTGATTTCCAATGTTAGATAGTTCGTATTAGAATTAATCATTTAAAAATGTGAACCATATTGATTTTTGTGTTGGATTTTATCAGTTTACTAGATACAAATTATAATGTATCACTACAAAATAAAAAATAATTTCTAGTGACTTTTGTCGTCATTAAAAATCTAAAGTCGTTGGCAAAGTTACATTTTGTAGCAAACAATAAGTCGTTGCATGTTGTTGGAATAAGTGTTATTTTCACAACAACAACTATCCCTGTCCTTTGAACAATTTTATTGTTACCACAACTAACTTATAAGCAATTCAGAATATGATTCGAGTACTCTATCACTAACATATTTTTTTTTATTGTCATCACTAACAGACTTATAATGTATTAGCTTATTAAACAAATACCGATAAGGTATTACTATTATAAATATAAAATTAATTTGTATAATTGTACCCACAATAGGATGGATTACAATAAATAAATTATATTATTTTATCAAACAAAATTTGCATAATTGTACCCACGAATCACGATAGGCTAGGTAAAATTGCAATAGTACAAATTAAGAATCATTGCATAATCATTCAGAATAAAACTCTCAAATTAATTTAATTTGAAATGCTACCAACAAATTTTATTTTTATTATGTGTAGTATATTAACGAGAAATCTATATAAGATTAATAGAGTTATAAATTTAAAAATATATTCTAGATAATAATTTCATGTTTTATATATATATATATATATATATATATATATATATATATATATATATATATATATATATATATATATATATATATATAAGAGGTGGAAAATAAATGATATCTTAAAGATATTTCTCCATCATACAATCATATAATTAGTGATAAGAGGTAGAAAATAATCAAATTACAACTAACCTTAGAGAGAGTGATCTTCATCCTTATAGAGTTACTATAAGCTTTCATAACATGACGAGAATTTCGAATAAGCTTACACATTGTCATCCTAAGCTGTTCATAAATCAACAACAAACTGTTATATCAAAAAATAAGACTCTATTTTAATATGTGAAATTTAAATTGCCTTAAAGAAAAATTGAAAAGATTTATATAAATTCATCTACATAATACTTGGTGTAACAATTAGCAAAAATTGAGCCTAAAGTAATTTTACACTAAAACACTAGTAAAATAATAATTCACATTAATGTTACTTCAAGAAATTTACAAAATAATATTTTATGCTCAAATCTCGAGAATATATGATTTAATGTTATATATGATTCTCACATAAATTAGTCACCAAATATATAAGATTTTAAAAAATAAATGTTCAATCCCACAAATAAAAAATATGATATTAAAATCAAACATTGAATTTAAAAGAAAACTTTCTCATTAATTATTTCTTTGAAAATAAAATAAAATATCAAATCGATTTATTAGGGAATAAAATCAAATCTTTATTGACACATATAGGGAGATTGAGAAATATAAACGAATAAGGAATATGGATAAAAACATTGAACACAAAATTTTGAGAACATGATTTTTAAAATTATAATTTATTATCAAATAAATAAATATAGAATATATCTATGTTCAAAACATGTAAAATGGATTGTATTGGCTGGTTGAATCAGGAATCAACCTTGGCTCAGTCCACAAGACATTGAAAACCACTGTGTGCCACATAACTGGTATAAAAACTGAAAAATCAGATGAAAATTGGAAAAACTGTGGAAACCGGTTGTTTGTTTGGTTTGGAAGGTCGTATCGAGTTTTTTTAATTTGGACAAAATATTAAAACAAACCCCACTTTAAGATAAAGAAGAAGGCAAATTGATATTTTCATAGCAAGCAAGTGTGGATCTAAGAAGAAAATGGGGAGAGAGATGAGAGATTATAGAGGGTGGCGGCTACCTATTTGATTATAGATGAGAGATTAACTTTTAGGTTTTTTGTTATAATCTATATATATATAAGGTGGACACATGTGTGGGCTTGGGCCAAACATTTAATCATCGCACACAATTACAGATTTTTTTTTTCTACCCCTACATTTATCTCTTTACCCCAACATATTTTAAAATATTCTCATTCTACTTTACCCCAACATATAATTCAAAATCAGTAAATTACCCAAATATATAATTAAAAATTACTAAATTACCCAATTATGTAATTAAAAATCAGTAAATTAACCAAATATATAATTCAAAATCAGTAAATTACCCAAATATATCATTAAAAATTATTAAATTAACCAAATATCTGATTAAAAATTACTATGTTTGGTTAATTTCATATTCATCGAATAACTTTTGTATTCGGTACATTTGTTATTCAATGAATTGAAAATGTGAATATTTGTTTATAACTAAGGTAAAAGGGAGTATTTATTATATTTTGGTAAAAAAGAATAAACTATTTTAATATTTTTTATTTTGGTCAAAAAAGGAAAAACCATTTGTTATATTTTTTGGTCAAAAAGAAACACATATTTATTGCATCTTTTTATTCATTTTGGTCAAAAAAGGAAAGTAGTTGTTATATTTTGGTCAAAAAGAAAACAGTAGTTATTATATTTTGTTTTACAAAAAATTACTTAGTTTAGTGTTCATAAATAAAATCTATTTATAATGAATTTCATCAGAAAACCAATGTACAAAAAACAATTATGGATTTTGTTATTGTCATTGTTCACTGTTTCACATTTTCAATTCTCCAATAAACGTGACAGTACAACGGATTGTTACTGCCTCTATATTGTTGTTATATTTTGATCAAAAAGAAAACAGTATTTATTATATTTTGTTTTAAAAAAAATTACTTATTTTAGTATTCATAAATAAAATCTATTTATAATGAATTTCATCAGATAACCAATGTACAAAAAACAATTATGAATTTTGTTATTGCCATTGTTCACTGTTTCACATTTCCAATTCTCCAATAAACGTGACAGTACAATGGATTGTTACTGCCTCTATATTGTTGGTTCCTTCCTACAATGGATTCTTCTTCTTGTACGTTCTTTCTTTGCCCAGAACCTAACCTCAAGGAAATTATAAGAAAAATCAGAGGGAGGTAAGAACCATAAATATATATTTCATACATGATTACTATTTGTTATTTTGTAAAAATATTTTTTCCAATTAGCTTTAATTATATATATATATATATATATATATATATATATATATATATATATATGTTATATATGTTATATATGCTGATATATATAGCTTGTAAACATTTATTTTGATATACTAATAATATAATTCATCAAATAAGAAAAAATGTTTGGGTTCATCATGTCGAAAATAAATGGTCTTATATAGGCAAGGTTTTGATCTGGGTTATAAAAATAGGGTATATTTTGCGTCTGCTTTCGTTAATGTAGTTTTACAATATAAAATAAGGTTCATAAATTCACTAAACTTGTTAGTGAGGTTGTTGAATCTACTGTAGAACATGTGGCTAGGCATCAATTTATTTTGCTTGTTGTGTCTTGCTCACTTTTGCCAAATGCCCCGATGAATTTGTCATAGTGGCTTCTTGCAAACGTTTCCTCGATTTGTATTTTTATCAGTATATATATATATTTAAGTTGCGAAACTTATTCCAAATGGTCATATCCATGGAAGGTTGTGGACTTTGTTGTTTTTAGCAATACTATTTATGTTCTCACAACAAGACTAAAATAAAGGTACTTAACCTGAACTTTACAAGTTTGAAATTTCTAAAACTGAAGAATAATCTCAATGTAACTTCTTGGTCGTATAATTTTCTTAGGTTTGATGGGTAGTTTATCTAGTGATTCACTTTGTACCGAATAAACTATTGGATGTCCATAGGATAGACTGGGAAACAATTACTTATCTCAAGAAAGGAAATTTGGGTGACCTCACATTATTTCATTCGCCTTACAAATGCTATGTACTAGAGAAAATTATGTAAAGTAAGAAATTTATCTCAAGTAATAGAATACACATGGTTGCTTTCATATTTAAGATAAATTTCGCTAGCGCCTAGCATTTGTAAGGTGAGTAAAATAATGCGAGGTCATCCAAACTTTCTTACTTGACATAACTCATTGTATCCCAATTCATCCTGTAAATATTCAATACTTTCTTCGGTACAAAATGATCCACTAAAAGCTTCCCATCACAACTACGTAAATTGGATGACTAGGAAGTTACATTGGGAGTATTCTTCAGTTTTAGAAATTTCAAACTTGCAGAGTTAATTGTAAGTACCCTTATTTCAATATTGTTGATGAGAACATAAATAATATTGTTAAACACAACAAATTCGATAACCTTCAATGGACATCCCCTTTTGGAATAAGTTTTACAACTATAATATAGGGACTAATAAACATACAAAATGAGGGAACGTTTGCAGGAAGCCACTATGACAAATTCATTAGAGCATTTGGAAAAAGAGAGTAAGACAAGTCAAGAAAAATAAGTTAAATCCGTTCCAACTACATAGGTATCAACGATATTATATTTTTTGGTGAGAAACTCTTACTTGGGCACAACCCTAACATTTGTCATTTGAACACACATTCATGATTTTAAATATTTAAATATAAAAGGATTGATTATTGATAGTTGAACTGACTTAATAATTTATCTTTAAATTTTACTCTTTGTTGTGTGTATGTCCAAATGACAAGTGTTGGAGTTGTGGCCAAGTAAGAGTTTCTCTCTCTCTCAACCTCACACCAACAACATCCATGGCTTCTAATGTGGTTGCTTCTACTTAGGGATGTCAATTTGCATCCGTTAGAGCGGATATTCGCATGGATTGTCCCGTTCGGAGATTCGGAAACTGATATTTTTTCCCCGTAGGGACGGGGATCGAGGCAAAATCTCCCCCGCAGACATTTCAGGGCAGGACCGGGGATGAAGCATTCGTCCCCGCGGTTCCCCGAATCCGTCCATATATAGTTAACTATATATTATTACTACTACTATTATTATTATTTTCATAATTTATTATTTTCTTGGACAATTGAATAATATTTTTGTCGGAACTTTATTTGTCGAATTTGGTAGGATATTTACCAACAATTTTATTTTTTATATTTGACAATTCTAGGTATCTATTTTGCTATGAATTATGAGATATTTTGGTTATGAATTTTTGTATGATTATGCATATGTTGTTATACATTATGAAATATTTTGCCTATTAGTTTTTGTTTGATTATTAGTAGTCAAATGCTAATACTTTTGACCAAAAAATATAAAATTTTTGTTATTATTCGATCTTCGTGGATCTCCGCAGATACCGTGGGGATCTGTGGGGATGGAGATAGGGACAAATATTCCTCCGTGGAGACGGGGATCGAGGCAAAATCTCCCCCACAGGCAGTTCGAGATGGGAAACGAGGATGCTTCCTCCGCACATTCTCAACCTCATTGACATCCCTGTTTCTACTACATTAATAACAACCCAGAATCACAAAAATACTTGCACAATAGGTTTTAATGTGATTGTTCCTACATTAAATTCAATATCTTAAAATCAAGAAACATAAGAAAGAAACCTAGAATAAAAAAATAAAAAAGGATTTTATATTAGATGAGGTGGTGGGGCCCAAAAGGAATTGGGTTGCAAAGGATAGTGGTGAGATCTAGTGTTGAGAGACTATAATTCTTTATTTGATGTAAGGGTTAAAAGTTAACTTTGTGCATGGTGGGAAACTTTAATTTAGCACTTTCCCATGCTAAATGCCACCATTTTCTTAGGTACATTATGGTTTCTTCTGTTTTGTTTTGGTTGTATTTTTCTTTAATCAGCAAATATATTATTTATAACACTTCATATAAGTATAAGACATACTAGTAGAGTGACAAATTACAAAACAACTACAACTAAGTGCAGTAGAACACCAACACCAAATACAACAACACCAAATACAGTCATACCAACACCTATTAGGATCCAACCAAAAATGGTACACTCCTAAAGGAGGACACTCCACAGCCTCCTGACCACCTATGAAGACATCAACTCTACCTACAAAGATGTCACTAGACTCGAACTCCCGAACTCGAATCAAAAGTGTTCGGCCCATCAGAATCCAAGAAGCAGCTCCGTGAGCCATGAATGATGGGTCAACGGTAGCATGAAAACCTAAGTCGACAAGGATCGGCTCGCAGGCCACCTCCGAACCAGTCAATATTGACGCAGAATAGGACAAATCAGATACAAAGAGAACTGCAAATCTCAACAGATTTGGGAGCCAACAAGGATGTTGAGTTTTGAAGATTGGCTTCATTTTTGGTAAAAT
The DNA here is from genome assembly GCA_951799995.1 of Trifolium subterraneum. Classification (NCBI taxonomy): domain Eukaryota; kingdom Viridiplantae; phylum Streptophyta; class Magnoliopsida; order Fabales; family Fabaceae; genus Trifolium; species Trifolium subterraneum. Next base: position 44,376,232 of record OX637464.1, on the reverse strand, counting down.
AAGTCTGAGGTCACATGTTGGTCCAAATGTTGTAACTTTGGGAACCACGGCCTGATAACGCGCCTTATCCTTATCTTTGTCTAGCGCGCAAATATGTTTGAAGGATTGAAGAAACTAACTCGCGGTACCTTATGCAACAAGGAACGAGTTTGTTATTTGAAGTTTGAGATCTACAACTGGAGTTTTTAAAGGGTAAAAACAAAATTAAATATTATTTGATTTGTAAACCAAATTCCTTATCAAAAGGAATTTAAATCAAGGATCTAACTTGCAATAAACGATCCAATCTTTCATGAAGCCAAAGAGATTCAGAACTCTATATAAAGAACAAGCTTCATTCGTTGAAGAGCACCTGAAACTATTGAAGATACAAACGTAGTTAGTGCGAGTTAAGTTTTAGGCTTTTTGATCATTGTTATTCTTTCATGTATCACGATTGATACTTGAATAGAATTATTGTAATCGCAAATCAATCTTTAGCTTTTAAGCACAAAGTTTGGTTTGTTCATAAGAACAGGAATTAAACACAGGTTGTGTGAGTGAAGGAAATGAGAGGGGTCTCATATCTAGGACGTTCCTAGGTAGAAGTCTATACGTGTAGTTGCTTTGGTGAGAAGCTGTAAAAGGGGCGTTTGCGGAGAGCTTAGAACTACTTTATCATAGTGGATTTTTTTCCTGGATTGGTATCCCCAGAGTAGGTGAGTTGCACCGAACTGTGTTAACAAATAACTTGTGTTATTTAATTTTCTGTCGTTTTACTTTTGTGTATTCAGGAGGACCAGCATTAAAACATCGTGCACCACATTGGTCCCTCACGTGCCAAAATTTCAAAGGACTCATAAGAGTGTCCAGAAAATATCAACAGATTTGAAAGCGGTCATAGAATCTCGTATCATTGACAGTCCATCTCACACAGCATCAACCACACCTCGGCAGCACCAGACCCATCCCTGCCACACCAACAACACCTTACCTCCACACCCCTCACTCAAAACCGCCTCGTCCACCACCACAACTCCAAATCAGATCCGTCGCAGTCACCACCACTCCAAGGAAGACGCACTGAACAACACACATTATAGTCCAAAAACACAAAAACAACACCCTCATGCATTAGAAAAATCGCGTGAACCAAAAACCACACCAACATCTCAGATACCACGCACGCAACCACCTATCACAAATCCGTCACAACCACGACACCTATCTTAGTTCCCACGCAGCCACCCATCACAACCACCACACCACTCATCACCACCACCTTAGATTTTTTGTAAATACCACCAAAAAGAGAGACTTGAACACAAAACATGGAGAGGAACACAAAAACATAAGCAAAAACCTCAAAAAAAAGAAGAAAAAAAAACCACGTACCAGAAAAGAGAACGCGTGAAAAGAAAAAGCACAACAAACACACCTCCGACGGCGTTGAAATTGGCCCCCCACCTCCACCGATTCCAAGAAAAGGAGACAAGTCAAACGCTGAGATGAATCGACACAGAAAGGAAACGAAAACATCTCACAACAGAAAAGGAATCGCATAACCAACAACAAAACAAATACCACCAAGTGGCAGTGACAAGATGAAGTGCTTTAATTGTTAAAAGACTGGTCACATTAAGAAGGTTTGTCTTGACAAGTTGCTTAGGAGAAGAATTTTTATGATGCAGTTGTGACATGGTTGAAACCTGAGTAATTTTGAGTCTACCTCAAAAGCCATGGGTAGTTTGGTGCAAGTTAATTTTAGAATATTTACTAAGTTTATCATAGTATTTAAAATGCCTCATGAAAGATAAAAAAAGTGTAAACCTATTTAATTTATATTAAAACGTGCAACTAAATATTCCATTTAGAACACACACACTTTGCTTGACAATCTAACATAGATACATAATTCGGTACTCTCTCTCGCTTAGCATGAATTTTCATCGGAACAAAATCTAAGAAATGCATAAACTTTACATTACTTCCATTTTAGTTGATGTATTTTGCGTACTCAATTTGTAACGCCTCAAACTGACTTTTAGGATGATCTACTGACCCTACAAACCAACACGAGTCTTTTTAGCGAGCTTTGTTCTCACTTGCATGCTTTTCGGGAAACCTCCTAGAAGGTCACCCATCCAAAGACTACTCCAATCCAAGCATGCATAACTGTGAAGTTCTTATGGAATGAACTACCGAAAAGAAGATGCATCTTGTTGGTATAGGTAGTACCCATTATCATTATAAGCCTTCCTTCAACCATGCAGTCTCAAACCGGCACAGCCTCAGGATCCCGCTCTTTTCGATGTGAAATTAGTTTTTGCTTAGAAGTTGCCAGGAGCCGCACATTGTCATGCTTCGTGCACCGGCGACCACTCTTTGCGCCCTCGTCAGCCTCGGGTGTTACACAATTGATGAGACAAAGGATAAGTTGTAGATATTCTTCTTGTTACCAATTGATTTTTTAACAGCAATATATTATTAATAATAATCAAGTATCAGCACAAGACGTACAGAGACCGATAAAAGAGAGACTACAAAAACAAATGCGCCGTATATAAGCGGAACACCAATCAAAATACCAAAACAATCACCACCTTGTAGAGGTCCACTTTTAATCCCATTCTTTGAAAGGCACTCCATAGTTTCTAGACCACCGAAGAATACATCACCACGACCCCTAAAGATGCCACTAGACACTAACTCCCGATCTAGAATTAAAAGTGACGGGCCCATCAGAATCCAAAAAGCTGCCCCGTGAGCCAAAAGTTGACGGGGCAAATGAAAACCTAGGCAGATATGTCTCAGCATATCACCTTCAAAAAGTCTACGTTGATGTGGTAGAAGTCAAACAAATACAAGAGAAACCAGCAAATCTCAACAAAATTTGGAAACCATCAGAGACTCAAAAAGAATCCTGCAAATCTCAACATATTTGAAAGCGGTCAGAGAATCAAGTATAGTAGAAAACCAAACACACGCGACATCAACCACAACCCGACAGCACCAAATCCAAAGCCATCACAACAACCCCTCACACCCACTGCACCACCTCATCACCTCCAAGCATCGCCACTACCCCATCCCAACACCAACACCATCACCATCAAAACAGCGCCATAAAAAACCAAACGTAAACGACACCAAGATCACAACAACATCCAATGTCGTGACCACCATAACAACATCACCTTATCAACACCATCGTGTCGAAACCAACACTGGAACCCGTGCAACAAGAAGGTAGCTCCGCCAACACCGAACAACAACAAGAAAATACACATTCCACGCGAAACAGAAACCACGAACCAGAAACAAACAGATCGAACAAACAAAACAACGAGCATACCACAAAACAGAAACAACATCGAAACAGAACAAACAATTTGAACAAACAAAACATGGAACAAACCACAAAACATAAACAAACAGATCGAACATAAACAAATAGATTGAAACAGAACAATCAAATCAAACAAAACAAACCTTGTTCGAACAAAACAAAAACACGAAACAGATCGAACAAGAGTGAACAAAGAAAAACGCGACAAAACAGATACAAACATAAATAGGACAAAAACAACAAAACTCTCCGAAACAAGAACAAACCGCGACAGAAAAACTCACCGGAGACGGAAACACAAAACAGAAACGAGATCCGGCGAACCAAAAAGAGCAGATAAGGAAAATAGATCCAAAAGGGATACCACAAAAAAAAGCACAGCGGCGCAGCAACGGTCATTATTATTATTATTATTATTATTATTATTATTATTATTATTATTATCAAAAACACCAAAATCATGCCAAAAGAAATTTCTTGGAGAAATTGCGCATAAAGAATATTCATGTATAAAAGGGAGTTTTAAGTTTTAAACAAGAGTTGGTGCCAATAGGATAAATTGCAGTGTATAGATTCCCACAATAGATCAAACACCATGCATATTCCCATGTCATTGTATCCTCATAGTTTAGGTTTGGACCCAATATGAGACTAAACTTCGAGTTGTATCTATTTTTTTTTTGTCTTATCATGTCATCGTATCCCACAATAGATCAAACACCATGCATATTCTCATGTCATTGTATCCTCATAGTTTAGGTTTGGACCCATTATGAGACTAAACTTCGAGTTGTATCTATTTTTTTTTTGTCTTATCATGTCATCGTATCCCATAGTTTAGGTTCTTTTTTTTTGTTTCTTTTAGCTCTTGCAATATCTATATGTATTTGAAACTCTCTATATAGTCGTAAATCAAGGACAAAAATCAATATATTTCACATTTACCATGATTAATTCTGATATGGACTATATATCTAACATTGGAAATCACCTAACATTCCCATTGTAGCAGAGAAAAGAATGAAAGAAGTTATGGATATTAGTCCATTTCTTTGGGATATGCTTGATTTCATATCCTAGAAACTACTAAGTTTTGATGATCTCTTTATATTTTAGGCGGTTTATAGGAAGTATAGGTCATTCAGAAACTTTATTAGAGAATATTCCTAGAATCCAAGTCACCATTGATTGTACAAACTACTACATATGCTAAAAGATTTTACTCTTTTTATAGCATATCTGAAAAATGAGTTATTTTTGGGGTTTATCCTATTCTGGTTCGTCTATTGGATATTTGACCATGGCAGGTTCCTACAATACATTTCAGCTAATGAATCACTTTTGAACTAATAAGGTATAAATGATCTTTTAGTTTCTTTTAAATGGATTCATTACCTGAAGTGTATTGTTGGCACGTGTCATGATCAAATATTCACTAGACGAACCAGAATAGGATAGGCCCCAAAAATAACTCATTTTAGAGTTGTAACCTCGTTTTTCAAGTATGCTTTAAAAAGATTCAAATTTGTTAGCATGTAATAATTTGTACAACCAATGGTGATTGTGATTCTAGGAATTTTCTCTAGTAAATTTTCTGAATTACCCTCCACTTCTTGTAAACCGATGAAAAACTAAAGAGATCATTAAAACTTAGTAGTTTCTTGGATATGATAAGCATATCCTAAATAAATGACTGATATCCATAACCTTTTTTTTCCTACTACAATGGAAATGGTAGGTGATTTCCAATGTTAGATAGTTTGTATTAGAATTAATCATTTAAAAATGTGAACCATATTGATTTTTGTGTTGGATTTTATCAGTTTACTAGATACAAATTATAATGTATCACTACAAAATAAAAAATAATTTCTAGTGACTTTTGTCGTCATTAAAAATCTAAAGTCGTTGGCAAAGTTACATTTTGTAGCAAACAATAAGTCGTTGCATGTTGTTGGAATAAGTGTTATTTTCACAACAACAACTATCCCTGTCCTTTGAACAATTTTATTGTTACCATAACCAACTTATAAGCAATTCAGAATATGATTCGAGTACTCTATCACTAACATATTTTTTTTTATTGTCATCACTAACAGACTTATAATGTAATAGCTTATTAAAAAAATACCGATAAGGTATTACTATTATAAATATAAAATTAATTTGTATAATTGTACCCACGATAGGATGGATTACAATAAATAAATTATATTATTTTATCAAACAAAATTTGCATAATATTACCCACGAATCATGATAGGCTAGGTAAAATTGCAATAGTACAAATTAAGAATCATTGCATAATCATCCAGAATAAAACTCTCAAATTAATTTAATTTGAAATACTACCAACAAATTTTATTTTTATTATGTGTAGTATATTAACGAGAAATCTATATAAGATTAATAGAGTTATAAATTTAAAAATATATTCTAGATAATAATTTCATGTTTTTTATATATATATATAAGAGGTGGAAAATAAATGATATCTTAAAGATATTTCTCCATCATGCAATCATATAATTAGTGATAAGAGGTAGAAAATAATCAAATTACAACTAACCTTAGAGAGAGTGATTTCATCCTTATAGAGTTACTATAAGCTTTCATAACATGACGAGTATTTCGAATAAGCTTACACATTGTCATCCTAAGCTATTCATAAATCAACAACAAACTGTTATATCAAAAAATAAGACTCTATTTTAATATGTGGAATTTAAATTGCCTTAAAGAAAAATTGAAAAGATTTATATAAATTCATCTACATAATACTTGGTGTAACAATTAGCAAAAATTGAGCCTAAAGTAATTTTACACTAAAACACTAGTAAAATAACAATTCACATTAATGTTACTTCAAGAAATTTACAAAATAATATTTTATGCTCAAATCTCGAGAATATATGATTTAATGTTGTATATGATTCTCACATAAATTACTCACCAAATATATAAGATTTTACAAAATAAATGTTCAATCCCACAAATAAAAAATATGATATTAAAATCAAACATTGAATTTAAAAGAAAACTTTCTCATTAATTATTTCTTTGAAAATAAAATATCAAATCGATTTATTAGGGAATAAAATCAAATCTTTATTGACACATATAGGGAGATTGAGAAATATAAACGAATAAGGAATATGGATAAAAACATTGAACACAAAATTTTGAGAACATGATTTTTAAAATTATAATTTATTATCAAATAAATAAATATAGAATATATCTATGTTCAAAACATGTAAAATGGATTGTATTGCAAGTTGAATGAGGAATCAACCTTGGCTCAGTCCAAAAGACATTGAAAACCACTGTGTGCCACATAACTGGTATAAAAACTGAAAAATCAGATGAAAATTGGAAAAACTGTGGAAACCGGTGGTTTGTTTGGTTTGGAAGGTCGTATCGAGTTTTATTTATTTGGACAAAATATTAAAACAAACCCCACTTTAAGATAAAGAAGAAGGCAAATTGATATTTTCATAGCAAGCAAGTGTGAATCTAAGAAGAAAATGGGGAGAGAGATGAGAGATTATAGAGGGTGGCGGCTACCTATTTGATTATAGATGAGAGATTAACTTTTAGGTTTTTTGTTATAATCTATATATATATAAGGTGGACACATGTGTGGGCTTGGGCCAAACATTTAATCATCGCACACAATTACAGATTTTTTTTTCTACCCCTACATTTATCTCTTTACCCCAACATATTTTAAAATATTCTCATTCTACTTTACCCCAACATATAATTAAAAATTACTAAATTACCCAAATATGTAATTAAAAATCAGTAAATTAACCAAATATATAATTCAAAATCAGTAAATTACCCAAATATATCATTAAAAATTATTAAATTAACCAAATATCTGATTAAAAATTACTATGTTTGGGTAATTTCATATTCATCGAATAACTTTTGTATTCGGTACATCTGTTATTCAATGAATTGAAAAAGTGAATATTTGTTTATAACTAAGGTAAAAGGGAGTATTTATTATATTTTGGTAAAAAAGAATAAACTATTTTTAATATTTTTTATTTTGGTCAAAAAGAAAAACCTATTTATTGCATCTTTTTATTCATTTTGGTCAAAAAAAGGAAAGTAGTTGTTATATTTTGGTCAAAAAGAAAACAGTAGTTATTATATTTTGTTTTACAAAAAATTACTTAGTTTAGTGTTCATAAATAAAATCTATTTATAATGAATTTCATCAGAAAACCAATGTACAAAAAACAATTATGAATTTTGTTATTGTCATTGTTCACTGTTTCACATTTCCAATTCTCCAATAAACGTGACAGTACAATGGATTGTTACTGCCCCTATATTGTTGTTATATTTTGGTCAAAAAGAAAACAGTATTTATTATATTTTGTTTTAAAAAAAATTAATTATTTTAGTATTCATAAATAAAATCTATTTATAATGAATTTCATCAAATAACCAATGTACAAAAAACAATTATGAATTTTGTTATTGCCATTGTTCACTGTTTCACATTTCCAATTCTCCAATAAACGTGACAGTACAATGGATTGTTACTGCCTCTATATTGTTGGTTCCTTCCTACAATGGATTCTTCTTCTTGTACATTCTTTCTTTGCCCAGAACCTAACCACAAGGAAATTATAAGAAAAATCAGAGGGAGGTAAGAACCATAAATATATATTTCATACATGATTACTATTTGTTATTTTGTAATAATATTTTTTCCAATTAGCTTTAATTATATATATATATATATATATATATATATATATATATATAGCTTGTAAACATTTATTTTGATATAGTAATAATATAATTCATCAAATAAGAAAAAATGTTTGGGTTCATCATGTCGAAAATAAATGGTCTTATATAGGCAAGGTTTTGATCTGGGTTATAAAAATAGGGTATATTTTGCGTCTGCTTTCGTTAATGTAGTTTTACAATATAAAATAAGGTTCATAAATTCACTAAACTTGTTAGTGAGGTTGTTGAATCTACTGTAGAACATGTGGCTAGGCATCAATTTATTTTGCTTGTTGTGTCTTGCTCACTGTTGCCAAAGGCCCCGATGAATTTGTCATAGTGGCTTCTTGCAAACGTTTCCTCGATTTGTATTTTTATCAGTATATATATATATATTTAAGTTGCGAAACTTATTCCAAATGGTCATATCAATGGAAGGTTGTGGACTTTGTTGTTTTTAGCAATACTATTTATGTTCTCACCAACAAGACTAAAATAAAGGTACTTAACCTGAACTTTATAAGTTTGAAATTTCTAAAACTGAAGAATAATCTCAATGTAACTTCTTGGTCGTATAATTTTCTTAGGATTGATGGGTAGCTTATCTAGTGATTCACTTTGTACCGAATAAACAATTGGATGTCCATAGGATAGACTGGGAAACAATTACTTATCTCAAGAAAGTAAATTTGGGTGACCTCGCATTATTTCATTCGCCTTACAAATGCTATGTACTAGAGAAAATTATGTAAAGTAAGAAATTTATCTCAAGTAATAGAATACACATGGTTGCTTTCATATTTAAGATAAATTTCGCTAGCGCATAGCATTTGTAAGGCGAGTAAAATAATGCGAGGTCATCCAAACTTTCTTACTTGAGATAACTCATTGTATCCAAATTCATCCTGTAAATATTCAATACTTTCTTCGGTACAAAATGATCCACTAAAAGCTTCCCATCACAACTACGTAAATTGGATGACTAGGAAGTTACATTGGGAGTATTCTTCAGTTTTAGAAATTTCAAACTTGCAGAGTTAATTGTAAGTACCCTTAAAAAAAGCTTCCCATCCAAAAGAGATACCACAAAAAAAAAAAGCACAGCGGCGCAGCAACGATCATTATTATTATTATTATTATTATTATGAAAAACACCAAAATCATGCTAAAAGAAATTTCTTGGAGAAATTGCGCATAAAGAATATTCATGTATAAAAGGGAGTTTTAACTTTTAAACAAGAGTTGGTGCCAATAGGATAAATTGCAGTGTACAGATTCCTACAATAGATCAAACACCATGCATATTCTCATGTCATTGTATCCTCATAATTTAGGTTTGGACCCATTATGAGACTAAACTTCGAGTTGTATCTATTTATTTTTTTTTTTATCATGTTATCGTATCCCATAGTTTAGGTTCTTTTTTTGTTTATTTTAGCTCTTGCAATATCTATATGTATTTGAAACACTCTACATAGTCGTAAATCAAGGACAAAAATCAATATATTTAACATTTTCCATGATTAATTCTGATATGGACTATATATCTAACATTGGAAATCACCTAACATTCCCATTGTAGCAGAGAAAAGAATGAAAGAAGTTATGGATATTAGTCCATTTCTTTGGGATATGCTTGATTTCATATCCTAGAAACTACTAAGTTTTGATGATCTCTTTATATTTTAGGCGGTTTATACGAAGTATAGGTCATTCAGAAACTTTATTAGAGAATATTCCTAGAATCCCAGTCACCATTGATTGTACAAACTACTACATATACTAAAAGATTTTACTCTTTTTATAGCATATCTGAAAAATGAGTTTATAGCTTTAAAATGAGTTATTTTTGGGGTTTATCCTATTCTGGTTCGTCTATTGGATATTTGACCATGGCACGTGTCATGATCAAATATTCACTAGACGAACCAGAATAGGATAGGCCCCAAAAATAACTCATTTTAGAGTTGTAACCTCGTTTTTCAAGTATGCTTTTAAAAAGATTCAAATTTGTTAGCATGTAATATTTTCTACAACCAATGGTGATTGTGATTCTAGGAATTTTCTCTAGTAAATTTTCTGAATTACCCTCCACTTTATGTAAACCGATAAAAAACTAAAGAGATCATTAAAACTTAGTAGTTTCTTGGATATGATAATCATATCCTAAAGAAATGACTGATATCCATAACTTTTTTTTCCCTACAACAATGGGCATGGTAGGTGATTTCCAATGTTAGATTGTTCGTATTAAAATTAATCATTTTAAAATGTGAACCATATTGATTTTTGTGTTGGATTTTATCAGTTTACTAGATACAAATTATAATATATCACTACAAAATAAAAAATATTTTCTAGTGACTTTTGTCGTCGTTAAAAATCTAAAGTCGTTGGCAAAGTTACATTTTGTAGCAAACAATAAGTCGTTGCATGTTGTTGGAATAAGTGTTTTTGCAAAAAGTTTTGCAACAACATTTTGAATTGTTGTCATTTCTAATATTTTCACAACAACAACTATCCCTGTCATTTGAACAATTTTATTGTTACCACAACCAACTTATAACCAATTCAGAATATGATTCGAGTACTCTATCACTAACATATTTTTTTTTATTGTTATCACTAACATACTTATAATGTATTAGCTTATTAAAAAAATACCGATAAGGTATTACTATTAATATAATATTAATTTGCATAATTGTACCCACGATAGGATGGATTACAATAATTAAATTATATTATTTTATCAAACAAAATTTGCATAATTGTACCCACGAATCACGGTAGGCTAGGTAAAATTGCAATAGTACAAATTAAGAATCATTGCATAATCATCCAGAATATAACTCTCAAATTAATTTAATTTGAAATACTACCAACAAATTTTATTTTTATTATGTGTAGTATATTAACGAGAAATCTATATAACATTAATAGAGAGTTATAAATTTAAAAATATATTCTAGATAATAATTTCATGTTACATATATATATATATATATATTTTCAAAAAAGAAGTAAATAATATCTTAAAGATATTTCTCCATCATGCAATCATATAATTAGCAATAAGAGGTAGAAAATAATAAAATTACAACTAACCATAGAGAGACTGATTTGCATCCTTATAGAGTTACTAAGCTTTCATAACATGATGAGAATTTCGAATAAGCTTACACATTGTCATCCTAAGCTGTTCATAAATCAACATCAAACTGTTATATCAAAATATAAGACTCTATTTTAATATGTGGAATTTAAATTGCCTTAAAGAAAAATTGAAAAGATTTATATAAATTCATCTACATAATACTTGGTGTCACAATTAGCAAAAATTGAGCACAAAATAATTTTACACTAAAACACTTTAGTAAAATAATAATTCACATTAATGTTACTTCAAAAAATTTACAAAATAATATTTTATGCTCAAATCTCGAGAATATATGATTTAATGTTGTATATGATTCTCACATAAATTAGTCACCAAATATATAAGATTTTATAAAATAAATTTTCAATCCCACAAATAAAAAATATGATATTAAAATCAAACATTGAATGTAAAAGAAAACTTTCTCATTAATTATTTCTTTGAAAATAAAATATCGAATCGATTTATTAGGGAATAAAATCAAATCTTTATTGACACATATATGGAGATTGAGAAATATAAACGAATAAGGAATATGGATAAAAAGATTCAACACAAAATTTTGAGAACATGATTTTTAAAATTATAATTTATTCTCAAATAAATAAATATAGAATATCTCTATGTTCAAAACATGTAAAATGGTCTTGACCTAGTTAATAAGAACTGAACTGTATTTGTTGGTTGAATCAGGAAGCAAACCTTTGCTTAGTCTAAAAGACATAGAAAACCACCGTGTGCCACATAACTGGTATAAAAACTGAAAAATCAGATGAAAATTGGAAAAACTGTGAAAACCGGTGGTTTGTTTGGTTTGGAAGGTCGTATTGAGTTTTTTTTTTTTGGACAAAAAAATAAAACAAACCCCACTTTAAGATAAAGAAGAAGGCAAATTGATATTTTCATAGCAAGCAAGTGTGGATCTAAGAAGAAAATGGGGAGAGAGATGAGAGATTATAGAGGGTGGCGGCTACCTATTTGATTATAGATGAGAGATTAACTTTTAGGTTTTTTGTTATAATCTATATATATATATATATATATATATATATATATATATATATATATATATATATGGTGGACACATGTGTGGGCTTGGGCCAAACATTTAATCATCGCACACAATTACAGATTTTTTTTTCTACCCCTACATTTATCTCTTTACCCCAATATACTTTCAAATATTCTCATTCTACTATATCTTACTCTAGTATATTTTATCATTTTTTACTTTGTCGTTTTATCAATTTTTCGATAAACTATTTTCGAAGTTGTGCACCCCTTGAAAACTGTACCGGTAAGCCATTGTTTTTTACCGGTATTTTAATGTTACCGGCACACACTTTTCACAAGTGTGCCGGTGTGGAAAAAATTATTATAAATTTTAACGGTACACTTTATGGGAGTGTACCGGTTTGTTTGTTTTGGAAAATTATAACTACATACCGGTACACTTTTGAAAATTGTACCGGTATGTTAAACGTACAAAAAAAGTATGTCGGTACTTATAAGTGTGCTGGTATGTTAAAGAACAGTTTTTTTAAATTTTTTTTTGTTCTTTTATTTTTAAACAGACATGGCTCAAACTGGAGATACAGGTCAAATGTCGGTAGATACTACAATTGAAAAATATGATACACGAGAAATTGTTCTCACATGGGCTCGAGATATTTGAATTGGAAACAAATTTAGTATATTATTACTTGGTCAGATAAAAAGAACGGAACAAAGTGTGTCGGAATACCTGACCAATATGCAGGTCATCCTCGTAAGGCGCATTTAACTGCAGATGAAAACAAACATGTTGAAGATTTCACAAAGCTTCATGTAGCACTGAGGCATGTCGTTTTATATTTGAAAGAACAAAATCCAGAGTCTCTTTTTGACGCCACCCAAATATATATATATAGGAAAAGAAGCATGCTACAAAAAAGAGAAAAGAGGTCTTAGAGCAAAGATGCAACACTTGCTGCAGTGGTTAGATGATGCAAAATATTTATATTTATATTTTATAAAAACATGAACCTATTATTTTTTTCCTCCAGGTTAACATGAAACAATGTGATGCTCGATTGGAAGAAATTTCGTTCACATGAAACAACATCTTGGATGTTAAACTTAACTGGACGCGTACAATATTGACAACTTCTAAACCCTCCCATAGTAATCACACAGACGGGGTAGCATTCTATTTTATGTGAAATCTCATAATTGTGTTGTTATGTTTGATTAATTTATATCAAACATCTAAATTACTTTCTTTTAATTGTTTATTTTATGTTAAACATTTAAATTACTCATGTTATGTTAAACTTCTGAATTACTTCAACTGAAAAATTAGTCTATATTAGACTACAAGTACATAAGCAAGTGCACAAAAGTACATAATCCAGAATAAAAGTACATAAACCAGTGTTCAAACAAACAGTACAATAACACAGAAAAAACTAGTCTATATTATCATGTCTATCACCACGGGCCACATCCACGTCTACCTGCGCGATATATCTCTCCAGTGCAGAAGCAACCACATGTCTCCATCTCCGATCACCTTGTTGTTATGATTCTGGTGGTGCCTGTAACACCCAAACCCATTATTTAAATATTTATACCTTTATTAAAATCTTTTCAAAATACGCAACGGAAAAATCACAATTTAATTATAAAATGTTTGGTTAAGGTATTACAAACTTCAACATAATTAACTAATGACTTGATTAACCTAAACATCGTCTACAAAATCCTTTTATAAAAAGATACATTTTTCAAAGTAAATACATTAACTTATAAGGGACTCTATATCCTAAATAAAACCCTTTCCCGTGTCACACTCAGAGCGGAGCTTCACCAAACACTTGGGCATCAAATAAGCACATAACCTGTAAACCTGGACCACCCAACGGTCCAGAAGTACACAAAACAGAGAGTTAGCAAAACAATCCAAACATAAATGTAAGTACATCGAATACTATACATTTAAATCTCATTAACACAAGGTATATAATCCAAATCATATTTTGCATATAATTAACATACCAAATCAAAACATGAGTCACACTTATTCAAATATAAGGGAGATTCTCAAATACAAACATTGCACATTCACTTAACAAGTACAAGTAGTAAAACATTAGACATTCAAAGGAATGGTCAACTACCAAATAGCAAATATTTACACATAGCCTAAATGCATCTCTAATGCAAAACATAATGACATGTCTCTAATGCATCATCTATATGCAATCACTCATGCTCAGATTTTAGTCATGGCGGACTCTGCATTGCTCAGATTTTAGTCATGGCGGACTCTACAACACTCAGATTATAGTCATGGCGGACTCTACAACACTCATCACTCAGATTATAGTCATGGCGGACTCTACGTTGCTCAGATTTTAGTCATGGCGGACTCTACTCATTAATCTTACATGTATACATGCTCATGAATCCACATACACAATTAATAGCTTTAAGCCACTCTTCATAAATTAGATACAATAATCTAATATTCCACTTTATCGAATAACATAATTCGATATCACAACTTTATTAGAATACTATAATTCTAATATCATTTAAACATCATAATTATTATTATTAATAATTATCTTCTCATATAACATTCATTAACATCAACAAATCATTATTAATTAAAACATCCTTAACATTTGTTATTAATTAATAAAACTCAACTTCAATCATCGTTAATCAAACATCATCAACAATTCTTAAACATACAATTAATCCATATTATAAACAAGTAATTGCATTTTAAACATTATTAAACATTGTTTAAACATTGTTTAAAAAATGTTTAAACATTGATAAAATAAATTTTTGGTCTGCCTTGCTCGCCCGGCGAGCCCCGGCGAGGAAAAACAGAATATTTTGCAGAAATCAGCGAAAACCGGCGAAAACTGGCGAACCATTTCGCCCGGCGAAGTAAAATCTCGCCCGGCGAGCACTCAAGAACATGTTGGTTGCTATGTTACGGGAATTTGTCCAAATCCATCAAAAAATCTCATTTTTGAGTTCCAGTCACTAAAAGATATTGTTTTCAAGTACCCAATACACATATGAACATAAAAATACAGCTTGATTCATAGACCTACAACATTTCATACCAAAAAGTAAAGATTTTCAAAGATTATACAAAAACTCATAAACTTCAACAAAACCTTACAAACATCTACATATACCCGTTTTTACTCTTTGAAATTGTCCATACCACTTATTCTTAGTATATTAAACATGTTATGAGTGTTAGATTTCATTTTCATTTAGAAAAATTCCCTCAAAAACCCACGAAAATTGAGTGGAGAAAGTTTGGGTTCGGAGAAATTGACATTCTCCCCTTTCTCTAGCCACTCACAATTATGACAACTAACTCTCTTACCTTAGATCGACGATTTCCCGCGATTTGCTCTTGATTCTCTTCAAGAACTCATGCCCTAGCTCTCATCTTCTCCTCCTTCTCTCTTCTTTCACAAAAAAGAACACAAAAATGTGTCTTTCTCCCTATAACCCACTATTTATAGCTCTCCCCAATTTGTAAGTCACTTAGGCCCAATGCTCTAAAGCCCAATAGCCCAATAAGCCCAAACTCGTGTAATTCTCACAAACTCGTCTAATTAACTAATACTCTCGCTAATTAATTAATCGCCACAAAATAAAATAATAATAATAAGCCACATCAATATATAAATATACACATATACACACTATAGCGAATAAATGAAAATCGGGTCGTTACAACTCTCTCCCACTTAAAAGATTTTCGCCCTCGAAAATTACACGACTAAAACAACTCCGGATAAACTCTTTCATCCGATTCTCCAACAACACATTTAAAACTCTACACATTATTAAGTCTGACAAAATTAGTCTATCCCAATCAACACAATATTATCTACTATCAACAAGAGATCAAGGACGGCCAGTTCCTCAATTTGTCAATAGATAAACAACAATCATGATAGTGGCATAAACCATTCTTACCAAACTACAATAATGTTTTCCTCAAGTATAAAACCTCCATCAAATATCATTCCATAGTTCTCACGATACTACCACTACTAGACATACCAATCCCTCTTATTCCGAAAAGATATTTCCGCTAAATACTCCACAACTTCTCAAGTCCAAAAGTCTTTAATTCTCTCTTTAATCACTTAACTACGCCAAATTGTTCATTCATATCTAAATCTCAGTCCAATCATTCATTCGATAACATGATCTCAACATCCATCTGATAACCAACTCCCCAAATTTTCTTGACACATACCAAAATTTACCATATCTAACCGTTAAATTCCTTTTTTTTTTCTCGCATATCTCAAATCACTGCGTCCAACTCCAACATAACTGCTCTTTTTCCAATTAGTTTCTAGCCAACCTCTGGATTTCTTAACGCAAGTATTTCCAATACTACTCCTTCCATTGACATACTCTCATCCAAAATGCATCTTAAGTCATTCATCGAAAATATCTAAAATCTTTTACTTCATTATCACACTATATGATCATACTATACCAACACACACGATGCGTCCAACATTACTAGTCTCTACCGACTTTTCTATTCCATAATCAACTTTTCCAATACATAATTTCTAATCTCACTCTTATATTCTGAATGCTACAAAAACACCCTCCAATACTTACTCTAGGCATCACCTTCAAATTCTTAATATACACACACAAACACAATATCCATTTTCGTGTGAAATAACTTCTTTCGTGAACTCCCTCTTGACATAAGTCACCTTCCATTTCTCTTAGTACTCATTCTCATCACGTTTTTCAACGGCCAACTTTCTTATTTCTAATCGTCCAAAAATGATACTTCACACTTAGCTTCATCTCAACCTTCAAGATCTCATTCAACTTTGACACTAATTGTCCGATCATTATCCAAATTCAATTATTATCTTCTCGACAATCCTCTCACAAAATTCATCGAAATATTATCTTATTTCCATCTTTGAATAAACTCAAGTATCTTGTACAATCCTCTACTACCGACAACTTAACAAGTATACAAATCCTATCACGGTATTTCCTTAACTTCATACTCATCTACTTCAAAATCCACTTCTTTTCCTCGATTAATTAACACCAACGGTTTACTAATCTCTA
The DNA here is from genome assembly GCA_951799995.1 of Trifolium subterraneum. Taxonomy (NCBI): domain Eukaryota; kingdom Viridiplantae; phylum Streptophyta; class Magnoliopsida; order Fabales; family Fabaceae; genus Trifolium; species Trifolium subterraneum. The sequence continues at coordinate 44,358,851 of OX637464.1, read as the reverse complement.
CATCTACTTTCTAAGTTTCTCAAACCTCTTCAAGAAATGACTAATCAGTTCCAACATACTCAACCTCATACTTCTAGAAATCATCTCACAGACTAGGTTCAGAACTCTTAATTGTTCGGTCAAATTCAACTTCTTACCATAAGTACTGACATCTCCATAAACTTCTTTAATCAAGCATCCACTACAACACTAGACTCACTCGAACGATAACTTAATTTGGAATCATCATCTTCTCAATAATCCCAATCACTTCCTCTACTTCACATTCAATTCTTTTTGATCAAACAAGTACTTCAACTTCGATCCACACGAACAATATTACCATACTTTTAGTACCACAAAAAATTTCCAACCGTTCTGAATACTCTTCTTCTTACTTAATCAATCTCACTGACGTTCCCACAACGGACACTCGTCTGACAACTTCTCCTCGAGCAATTCCCACAACTTGTTACTCACGTTCATTTTGCTCCCAACAATTATCACTAAACCTTGAACACTCTGCTTCAAGAGCATCTATACCTATCCTCATTTCTCACGTTCGAAACATCTCAAAGGAATATAACCTACTCCCCCACTTATCTTAAACCCACCGTAATCACCTACTAGAACTCCCAGTGCTCACGCCTAGTCGTTCTATCGTTTCCAAACTCATTCTTCCCAAGAAGAAACTAGTATCGACAACGTTTACACGTATGTCGCATACAAAGGGTAAAATACCGAAACACGATACTCAAACATCTACACAAAATTATGCAAGCATATTTAGGTAACACATCATTTCATCAAATTCCAAAATAAGAATCAAATTAACACAAGAAAAATGAATATTGCACAACAACAATTCATATTCATATACGCATGTCATGCAAGAAAATAATTAGCTTAACATGAGAATTAACAAGATATCATAAAATAGTCAAAACATGTGCAAAACATTTATCAAGTTCATCTAAAGAACATAACATAGTCACTCACTATATCTCATGGATAACAAAACAACGAGTCAATTTTTATGGCAATTAATCTAGCACATATCATATAAGACAAACACATGTAATGCATATTTTGAAATCCACTTTTTCCCATCAATTTCCTATTCTTAGAAAAATAGCATAGTCATTTACTATAACTCACAAAGAACAAATCAAGTTCCTAGTAACAATCTAGTACATGTTATAAATAAAACATATATCAAACACATACTAAAGTCCACTCATATTCTACTCCTCTTACTTCTATGAAAAGATTAGTTCTCACTTATTCTAAAGAAAATAATTTACATTTTCAACGAAGTCCACATAATCAAGAATTAACATCAATTCAAAAATTATCTCATGTCATAAAGAACTATGCATAAAGGCACACATAAGGACATGCATAAGAATACACATGTAAACATACATAATAATTCTCTTAAACTTTTCCACAATTAGTTAAATTAAACTATTAACTTTATTCACATACTCAAGTCACACATAGATTCATGTAGTATAAAAGAGTTTTCAACATCTTACACGATTCCAATTACTATTTTCATGTTGAATTTAATCCTAATCTCACATAAAGAAAACAAGAATTTCAATTCAAGCAACTTAGGATAAAACATCAAACAATTACCAAAAGAATTAGAAATCACATAATCCAATTCACATCACTTATGGTTTATGAATAAACAACACCAAGTAAATTCATAAACACATCACAACTCATAGACAAACACGACTGACACACGACGCTCACTCGGTCTGAATGCACAGACCTGCTCTGATTGACACATAACCCACACAGTCCGAAGACAACGGGGCTCTGATACCACTTTGTAACACCCAAACCCATTATTTAAATATTTATACCTTTATTAAAATCTTTTCAAAATACGCAACGGAAAAATCACAATTTAATTATAAAATGTTTGGTTAAGGTATTACAAACTTCAACATAATTAACTAATGACTTGATTAACCTAAACATCGTCTACAAAATCCTTTTATAAAAAGATACATTTTTCAAAGTAAATACATTAACTTATAAGGGACTCTATATCCTAAATAAAACCCTTTCCCGTGTCACACTCAGAGCGGAGCTTCACCAAACACTTGGGCATCAAATAAGCACATAACCTGTAAACCTGGACCACCCAACGGTCCAGAAGTACACAAAACAGAGAGTTAGCAAAACAATCCAAACATAAATGTAAGTACATCGAATACTATACATTTAAATCTCATTAACACAAGGTATATAATCCAAATCATATTTTGCATATAATTAACATACCAAATCAAAACATGAGTCACACTTATTCAAATATAAGGGAGATTCTCAAATACAAACATTGCACATTCACTTAACAAGTACAAGTAGTAAAACATTAGACATTCAAAGGAATGGTCAACTACCAAATAGCAAATATTTACACATAGCCTAAATGCATCTCTAATGCAAAACATAATGACATGTCTCTAATGCATCATCTATATGCAATCACTCATGCTCAGATTTTAGTCATGGCGGACTCTGCATTGCTCAGATTTTAGTCATGGCGGACTCTACAACACTCAGATTATAGTCATGACGGACTCTACAACACTCATCACTCAGATTATAGTCATGGCGGACTCTACGTTGCTCAGATTTTAGTCATGGCGGACTCTACTCATTAATCTTACATGTATACATGCTCATGAATCCACATACACAATTAATAGCTTTAAGCCACTCTTCATAAATTAGATACAATAATCTAATATTCCACTTTATCGAATAACATAATTCGATATCACAACTTTATTAGAATACTATAATTCTAATATCATTTAAACATCATAATTATTATTATTAATAATTATCTTCTCATATAACATTCATTAACATCAACAAATCATTATTAATTAAAACATCCTTAACATTTGTTATTAATTAATAAAACTCAACTTCAATCATCGTTAATCAAACATCATCAACAATTCTTAAACATACAATTAATCCATATTATAAACAAGTAATTGCATTTTAAACATTATTAAACATTGTTTAAACATTGTTTAAAAAATGTTTAAACATTGATAAAATAAATTTTTGGTCTGCCTTGCTCGCCCGGCGAGCCCCGGCGAGGAAAAACAGAATATTTTGCAGAAATCAGCGAAAACCGGCGAAAACTGGCGAACCATTTCGCCCGGCGAAGTAAAATCTCGCCCGGCGAGCACTCAAGAACATGTTGGTTGCTATGTTACGGGAATTTGTCCAAATCCATCAAAAAATCTCATTTTTGAGTTCCAGTCACTAAAAGATATTGTTTTCAAGTACCCAATACACATATGAACATAAAAATACAGCTTGATTCATAGATCTACAACATTTCATACCAAAAAGTAAAGATTTTCAAAGATTATACAAAAACTCATAAACTTCAACAAAACCTTACAAACATCTACATATACCCGTTTTTACTCTTTGAAATTGTCCATACCACTTATTCTTAGTATATTAAACATGTTATGAGTGTTAGATTTCATTTTCATTTAGAAAAATTCCCTCAAAAACCCACGAAAATTGAGTGGAGAAAGTTTGGGTTCGGAGAAATTGACATTCTCCCCTTTCTCTAGCCACTCACAATTATGAAAACTAACTCTCTTACCTTAGATCGACGATTTCCCGCGATTTGCTCTTGTTTCTCTTCAAGAACTCATGCCCTAGCTCTCATCTTCTCCTCCTTCTCTCTTCTTTCACAAAAAAGAACACAAAAATGTGTCTTTCTCCCTCTAACCCACTATTTATAGCTCTCCCCAATTTGTAAGTCACTTAGGCCCAATGCTCTAAAGCCCAATAGCCCAATAAGCCCAAACTCGTGTAATTCTCACAAACTCGTCTAATTAACTAATACTCTCGCTAATTAATTAATCGCCACAAAATAAAATAATAATAATAAGCCACATCAATATATAAATATACACATATACACACTATAGCGAATAAATGAAAATCGGGTCGTTACAGTGCCGCTTCTAGTGGTGCATCTTCTGCTATCGGATCATCTTGTTGTGCTGGCACATATGTGGAACTGGTGGTGCTCTATGTGGTCCATCATCAGAGAGACACACTCTAGGGTGTCATACCATATAGTACAACGACAAGTAATCAGTTGTAGCCTCATCATCATATGTTACTGGACGTGTCGGCTGAAGGATCCGATCAACATAAATGTGATAACCGATGTAGTCACTATCAATAACAGCAATGGCAGGAGCTGGAGGTGGTGGTGGTATATACAGTATGAATCCAAACTACCTAATACATCTCTCAGGCAAGTAAGGAACTATCGTGACCCACACAAATAACCACTATACATAGTAATCACATACAATAGAATGCTACCTCTATGATTTTCAAACGGACGCCAAATCACATCAGACGGGGTCAATGCATCCACGATAGGTCGATATTTGGGAAGCTTTATATTCCCCTGCTTATATATCTACCGCATAGCTCAAGTGAAATCAAACTCGTTACAATTAAGTCCGGACTCATCCTGTCTATGAACCGGTGCATGATGTAACATCCCAATATTTTATAAAGATTTTTATTGGTAATTTGCCGATTTATTATATGAAGAATGAAGAATTTAACAATGATTCTATCTATTTAATTTAATTTATTAGAACCCTTATGTTACCTTTTTCCAAATCGACGTGGATACTCTTGCTGTTAAGTCCTGAAGTTATTTAGATGGCGTGAGCATGCTAATTATTAATTTAGTATAGAGCATTGACTTTCTTTGAGGATTTAATTTCCTTGCATTTTTACAGCTCACACTTGGCTTGATTTCTGAAGAAATTATGTTGATTTCATTGACAAATCAATTATCATAAAACACTATAATCACACTTATTACATTTGAATTGCTCCAATTTTCACATAATCCCCTTTTCTATACCACCGACATCAATTCTATACGTTTTCTCCTTATTAGCCATTCATTACCATTAAATTTTATGTCTCTTCCTTTCTTTCTAGAATACGGTACACCCTTAGCGTAGGATACAAATCTTGCAACCATAATTTCATCAGATTTTCTACACATGTGAGGAAAAATTGTCCTAGAATTATACCATTATTTAAATAGCCATATATGATATAGTTCCAATCACCACTTCTCAATTTCATAAGAAAATAGAAAGAAGGAGAAAACACTCCACCAACTCTTTTATTTTCTTCGTACACTAGAGGTAACAACTCCACCCTTCTTTCTTCTATTCCGTGAATTTTTCTTGCCTCTAATACTATGATTTATTCTTTTAAAGTTTTAAACCGTTCTTCGCAAGAGTGACGTGGGATCGTAAAGAATTTTGCGTTAGATATGAAAAGCGCCTAAGGTAAGGGCTTTTTTTCCATACAGTCATACTCATGAGATTAGTGTTATGAAATTATGGTATAAATTCTTGTCATTTAGAGAGATAAGTAGGTAAAATATAATTTAGTGAGGTAAAGTTGAAATCTTTCAAAAGTTTTGTGTATGATTATGTGATGTGGACGAAAAATAAAAAGGTTATGAAAGTTTTAATTTGACTGTGAATCGGAAGTTTGGTAAATAAAGTTTGAAAAAGAAAGAAAATGATTTTTATAAAAGTTGTGGTCTGTCATGTTACATGATTGTGGTGTAATTTGACCTCTTTGTGGTGCCTCTGTGATTGGAATTTGTATGATATTGGTATATCATCATGACATGGCATTTTTGTAGGTGGGGTGCTCCAGCCTTGTGCGTAAGGGGTACGTGATTTTCCCCATTGGTATGGGTGACTGTATCCGGATCATTTAGTTCTTAGGAGCATGCATTTTTGCATTGTTTTGTGGATTAATATCTTATGAACTCTTTTATGAAAAAAGGATGGTCCAAAGGTGTCTTGTTAAAAAGATTATATAAAACTTAATTACTTTTTCTTCTTTTTGATTGTGAAGTTTTTATGCCATTTATTTTATGGCATTTTTCTCTGCGTTTAGTATGAATCAATTTCGATAAAGAAATTGGCCCTTACATAATTATTGTTGTAGGTACTAAAGATGATGTGTGAATTTGATATCTTGCTTGTACGCGCACGGGGATAAACAAAAATGAGTTTTTACTAATTAGTAATTTAAATGAAACACTTTTTCATTGTAGAGTTATTATTTATAAATTGAATAATTATTATTCTTTTAAAAAAAAATCGTTCACACTTTTTAAAGAAATAGTTTTTTTATGCAAATTATTTATCAAATTTTTGATAAAGAATTTGCATAGAAAACTTTATTTCTTTAAAAAGTGTGACTATAATTTTTTTTCTAATGAATAATAATTATTTAAGTTTATAAATAATAACTCTACAATGATAAGTAAGTTTTCGTTTAAATTACAAATTGATAAAATCCCATATTTTTTTATCCCCGCGCACGTACAAGCAACATATCAACTTCACACTTCATCTACAACAATAACATGTAAGGGTCAATTTCCTTATTCAAATTGATTCATACTAAATGCAGAGAAAAGAGCTATAAAATAAATAGCATAAAAATTTCACAATCAAAAAAGAATAAAAAGAATTTAAATTATATATTATTTTAACAAGACACCTTTTGGACCATATACTTTCTCCATAAAAGAGTTTAAAAATATTAAGCCACAAAAATACCAATGAAGTTATGGAAAAATGCATGCTCCTAAGAACTAAATGATCCGAATATAGTCATCCATATCAATGGGGAAATTCAAGTACCCGTTTACACACAAGGCTAGAGCACCACAAAAATAAGATAATCACATACCCCTTACGCACAAAGCTTGAGCACCGTACGCATACAAAATGTCATGCCATGATAATACCAATATCATACAAATTTCAGTCACAAAGAGTCAAAGACACTACAAGAGAGGTCAAATAATTACACCACAATCATGTAACATGACAAACCACAACCCTTATAAAATTCATTTTCTTTCTTTTCAAACTTACTACAGTCCAAATTTCATTTCTCCATTTTTCATAGTCTTTTTAATTTTAATCGACACACATACTCATACAACGAACATTTTAAGGATTCAAACTTAAAAACATTAAATTGATTTTTACCTCCTTATCTTTCTAAATGAGAAATGTTTATACAAAAATTTCGTAATATTAATCCCATGAGTATGAGTGTATGGGAAAAAACCCTTACCTTAGACGCTTTTCTACTCTAATGCAAAAGTTCTTAGGATCCCACATCACTCTTGCGAAGAACGGTTTAAAACTTTAAAAGATTAAATCATAGTATTAGAGGCAACAAAAATTAACGGAATAGAAGAAAGAAGGGTGGAGTTAACACAAAAAATGTGGATTTTAGCTGGAAGCAACCAATGACTATAGTAACAAATTTGTTGGTGGAACGTCTGATTAAGTCATGCAACATGCAGTGGTCTTTCGTCATATATGCATCTCTTCCACCTATTTTATCTTACTCAAAAGCTAACCGTGAATTTTGTGATTTCCATGATTTTGTTATTATAGGTTTACCATATGTGCTGGCTGTTCTTCCTAAGCCATCAAATTTTTTACTAATATCCAGGTTCACTTGTTATCTACTTTTTCCTATTTCTTGTGTTCGTAGTGCGGAAAGGCCTCCACCAAAACCACCAGACATGGAAGCTACACTTTAACCCTCGGGGTGTGTTCCTTCCTTTTACTTTGAGTCTTTAATCTTGAAGTTTTGCTCAGGAGAGCAAAAGAATAAGTGTGGGGGAATTTGATCAGTGCATTTCAAATGCACTTTTACTATCTTATGCTACGGAAATTATATGATTTCTCACGTTATCTTTAGTGTATTTTTACGTGTTTCCTAAGTTTAGTTTAGTTTTGCTTTAATTTTGTTTTCATCAAAACAACAATTTGACCTCTTTTCACTCTGCAGGTCATAACTAGAGCTACGAGTATCGGATTGAGGCCCGAGACCATACATTGGAAAGCTAAGACAAAGATCACAACTTTGATGTGGAAGCCCAGAGTCAATTTTGAAGTCTTCATCGTGCCATGATAGATTACATCGTACTAAGATGAGAAAATTATATTTATTTGCGTAGAAAAGGAAAATTGAGTCAAATATAGCTGGTCATCGTGCCACGATGATGCATGATCTCCAAGTCAAAAAAAGGCTATAAATAGAGCTTCAGTCTATCATAGTTTATTCATTCCAGTATCCACGAAACTACTGTAGTCTTTAGTATTCTATGGTCGGCTGATGCAGTATAAAAAGAAGTATTTTTGTTATATCGTATATTCACAAGGACTGGTGCGATATCGATTCCGTTTAAAAATTAATATAATTTTAAGTAAAGTAGTTTCAAGATGTTTGTTTGTGAAAAGTACGAAAATATAACAACGGTAAAGAATTGATTGGAACAACAGAGAGATGAGATTGCTGGGATTAGACACAATTGACTCTTTCATACATATTTCCTTCATCAGTTATATAGACTCTAGCTACTTATCAATATTATCACGTATTTACTTATCGTATGTTTCCGTTCCCAGATAACATCGAGAAATCTATTGTACCTAAACCTCAATCCCTCATATGCTTAATCAATATAATAGCATTAAGATTCAATACTTTAAGTGAATATCATTCTAGTTCAAGTTTCAAAAAGCATATTACTATGTCATTTAAAATCCAAAGATCAAAACAATAAAAACAAGAATAATATCAATATTGATGAATATCTAAAACCATATATAATGGCATGATCAAAAGAAATATATATTAATAGAGTTAATTACATCTAATCCCAATAAAAATGTCTTTAGCTACTCATTACCATAATAATTTTACACAAGTGAAAATAAAAGAGATGAAATAACAACACCGAATAATTCCTCAAATAGTTAATGTGCATCCACTTCCTTTCCTCCTTCGTTCTGTGCTCACACTCTCTGCCTTTAACATTCAGCTCATAGTTCTATTTTCTATCTCTCTCCGTGGGTGAATGAATTTTTATAGACTAACAAGTCTTCACCCTTAAGTTATGACATTGGGCAGTGATCATGCTTTTGCTTATGACGGTGGAAGTTGCCACTTTGACTTTACTTTTTTCCTTAAGCCACTTGACCGCCTCATAGCTTCTACTTTCTTCTTGTGTTTTTTCGTTTTCTTTTACAACCTGTTACATAATATAAATATAGATAATAAAAGCAATAATAAATATAACTAACATATAAACTAGGAGATATATCAATATATTTAAGTTAATAAGTGTCTCGAATTTAAATTATTTATATGGAAAATTGGCAGTTATCATAAATCTCATAAAAAGTGAAATAGATGGAAATAGCTAAAATACTATTTTATTAAGAAAATTTAATATTTATAAATAGTTGGCGTTTTTAACTGAAATAACTTACAAAATAAGTCAATAAGTGTCTGAATTATATATGTAAAATCACCGATTTTTGGCACTTATCCCTATATTATAGCTGTCAAACTTATTCCAAAAGGAATATCCATGGAAGGTTATCGAATTTGTTGTGTTTAACAATACTATTTATGTTCTCACCAACAAGATCGAAATAAGGGTACTTAGAATTAACTCTGCAAGTTTGAAATTTCAAATTTCTGAAACTGAAGAATACTCCCAATGTAACTTCCTAATCATATAATTTACTTAGTTGTGATGGGAAGATTTTAGTGGATCATTTTGTACCGAAGAAAGTGTTGAATATTTATTGGATAGATTGGGATACAATGAGTTTCTCAAGTAAGAAAGTTTGGATGACCTCGCATTATTTTATTCGTCTTACAAATGCTATGCGCTAGCGAAATTTATCTTAAGTATGAAAGCAATCGTGTGTATTCTATTACTTGAGATAACTTTCTTAAATTACATAACTTTCTCTAGTGCATAGTATTTGTAAGGCGAATGAAATAAAGCGGGGTCATCCAAATTTCCTTACTTGAGATAAGTAATTGTTTTCCACTCTATCCTATAGACATTCAATAGTTTATTCGGTACAAAGTGAATCGCTAGATAAGCTTCCCATCAAACCTAAGAAAATTATATTACCAAGAAATTACATTGAGATTATTCTTCAGTTTTAGAAATTTCAAACTTGTAAAGTTCAGGTTAAGTACCTTTATGACCACAACCTTCCATGGATATGACCATTTGGAATGAGTTTCGCAACTTGAATATATGAATTGATAAAAATACAAGCCGAGGAAACACTTGCAAGAAGCAACTATGACAAATTCATCGGAGCCTTCGGCAAAAGTGAGTAAGACAACAAGCAAAATAAATTTGATGCCTAACCACATGTTCAACAACCACACTAGCAAGTTTAGGGAATTTATGAACCTTATTTCTTCGAGGAATTTCATATTGCAAAACTACATTAGTGAAAGCAGACATAAAATATAGCCTATTTTTCTAACCCAGATTAAAACCTTGCATATATATAAGACCATTTATACGACATTTTCGACATGATAAACTCAAACATTTTTTTTTATTTGATGACTTAGACCCACCTAAATTAAGGAACATTTTAAATGAAAGTTACAAAATTATCCCTCAAGTTACTAGTTTTAAATAATATATATGAATGATTTTTTTGTCCAAAGAGGTGCACCTTGCTAACTTAGACCTTCATGTTTTTAGGTGGACCTAAATTAGCAAACCCCATATATATATATAGGGACGGAGCCAAAAATTAAGTTTAGGGTGGATCGAAATTAAAAGTATGATTTAGTAAATAAGAAATTAAATTTTAAAAGCATATAGCATATATAATAAGAAATTATTAAATAAATTCAATGTTAATACTGTGTATCTGCATTTTATGGACCACTTTTTTTAAGTTAAATTTTTTGCCCCTCTATCGAAATTTGATCTTAACTCATGAATTTTTTCATAAAAATTGTGACTTTTACATAAAAAAAAGTTAATTTTAGTCTTAAAAAAGTTATTTTGTAATTAAATTAAATTCAATATTAGTGTCATTTCTGGTACAAAAAATACGATTTTTAAGGAGAAAATCATCAGCTGAGATCAAATTTACAACAAATGTATGAATAGAGTTTAAAAATTTGAATTAAAATAGGGGACAATTTTTGTGAGTTTATATATATATATATATATATATATATATATATATATATATTATTTAAACGTTTGTTCGGTCTGTATGTTTTTCAATCCGAAAATAGTAGTTGACAAACTTATTTATGGAAGGTTGTGGACTTTGTTGTGTTTACAAATATTATTTATATTCTCACCAACAATGCTAAAATAGGGGTACTTAGCCTGAACTCTGAAAGCTTAAAATTTCTAAAACTGAAAAATACTCTCATTGTAATTTCTTGGACGTAAAATGTACTTAGGTTTGATGGGTAGATTATTGTGTTTCACTTTGTACCGAATAAAGTATTGGATGTCTAAAGGAAAGATTGAGAGAAAATTAGTTCCCTCAAGTTATAAACATTAGGTGACTTTGCTTTATTTCATTCGTCTTACAAATGTTATGCACTAGCGAGCCTGGGTAATACAATATACACAGTTTCTTTCATATCCCCATTCACCAGGGTTTGCTAGCACTTAAAATTTATATGGCGAATAAAATAATATATGCGAGATCAACCAAACTTTCTTACTTGAGATAGCTTATTGTTTCCCAGTATTTCCTGTAGAATATAGGGACTAATAAACATACAAACTGAAGGAACGTTTTTATGAAGCCACTAAGACGATTTCATTAGAGCCTTTGGCAAAAGCGAGTAAGACACAACAATAAAAAATAAGTCAAATCCTTTCCAGTTACTGAGATATCAATGATCTTCTATTTTCTTGTAAATTGATTCATTAGCTTAAGTGTATTGTTGGCACCTTCCATGATTCAGATATCCACTAAATGAACCACAATAGGATAAGCCCCAAAAATAAATCATCTAAGAGATGTAAGCTCGTTTTTTGGGTATGCTATAAAAGGATTCAAACCTTTTTGCATATCTAGTAGTGTTCTACATACAACACTCACACCTTTCAAAACACCGAGACGCCATTTCCACAAAGAACATTAACCCTAAAGCGGACAACATCTAAGAGAAGTGTTCTAGAGGTCGGACGGAACATTGGCGCAGTCTGTGGGAAACGAACCCGCATATGCTCGTGGTCGACACCCTTTAGCCCCTTAGCCTCGATTGGGGGCTACTGTTCCCGATACACTAAAAGAGTCCCACATCACGTAGGGTTGTTTATATACATCACTCACACCTTTCAAACCACTGAGGCGCCTATTCTACATAGGACAAACCATGACGGATTAACCCCAAAGCAGACAATCTCTCGAAGATATTGACTTGAGGTCGGATCGGAACAAGTAGTTTGCACAATCATCGATGATTGTGATTCTACGAATTGTGTACCTTTTAGGTTCCATGTGGACAACATGAAAGTGAGAGGGATGACTATCCCTCATTGCCATTAGCCCTCAATATTAGATTTTAGGTCATATATATATTAACTGTCTAATGAGATGGTAATTATATACGTAGATGGTTAACGATAAAGACTTCTCTTTAGACTTAACAATTCTTCATAGTCCATAAAAGTGACTTCCATTCTAATATTATTGAAGATATGACAAAATAGTCATATTACAAATACATAAGATTATATCATACTCAATATAAATCCACAAAATAAACAATGTGTTTAAATTGCATAAAAATTTGGTGTCTAAACAAATTATACTTTACAACTTGCTATTTGAAATTCGGGGTGAAGAAGCACCTCTGACAAAAAATTGTTATAATTTTGAGATTCAATAAAATTTATCTCCATTAATTTGATAATTTCAATTAAATTTTAGTTTCCATTTCCCGATTCAATGTCAGATCTGCACCTTTATTTTGTCACGCCGACGAATAATGACAATGTCAAAGACTAAGGGACGGAACTACGCCGGCGACCCTGTTCTCACGCCGGTGAATTATGACGATGACAAAAGGGAAGAAGACCAACGGCCAGGACTGGTGGTGGTGGTGGTGGAAGTAATAGAAAGAGGTTTGAGAATCCATGGAGTCGAGAAACTGATCAGTGAGAAGAAAACAAGTCTTTTGGTTGAATGTGGCATGACTCACTTAATAAATATTTAATCTCAGCCACACATCTTAATCTAATGGCTCTAAATCATTCTCATATAAACATATCATTCTCATAAGATATATCCTATATATATATATATATATATATATATATATATATATATATATATATATATATATATATATATAGGGGACATATCATATGAGAATGATAATTATATATGAGAATGATCAGATTGAATATGAGCCATTGGATTAAATGTGTGGATGAGATTGAAAATTGATTAAGTGAATGTGATGTATTCAACCAAAACACAGTTTTGCTTCTCACTCGTCTTGTTCCTCTCAGACCCATCGATTCACGGACCTATAATATGAGAATGGTAATTATATATGAGAATGATCAGATTGAATATGAGCCATTAGATTAAAATGTGTGGATGGGATTGAAAATTGATTAAGTGAATGTGCTGTATTCAACCAAAACACAGTTTTACTTCTCACTCCTCTTGTTCCTCTCAGACCCATCGACTCTCCTTCTCACATTTCCACCACTTTCGCCGCTCATCTTCTTCCCTTGTGTTAACGTCGATCTTTCCACCACTTCCACCGTTTTCCGACGTCGACCTTTCCACTGGTGTGTCAGTTCCATTTAAACAACCATATGGTGTCCTCCTATTCACCTTTTCATCTTCTATGAAACTCCAAATCCAGATCTGGACTTCATATTCTCCAAAACAACATGTTGCACCTCATTTTAATTTGGAAGGTCTTTAATTTTAATAAGTGAATTAATACAAAAATTAAAACAACCAACCAATCTTTATTATTAAAATCTCTGTATAGTTGAGAAAGAAAGGGGCAATTACTGTGTTCATTTTTTGCAATTGAAATCTTCTCTAGCTTTGAAATTGAAATGAAAGAAGCAGGAAAAACAATGAAAAACAAAAACAAAAAGGTTTAACGTTTTTTATTTGTTCTATTTGTTCAAATGATATTCACTAGTTGTTGTATTTGGGAATTTTTCCTATTTTGGAATGGAGGGAATTTTTCCTATTTGTTAATGGTAGTATAAAAAAAAATTAGACGCTGATTGTTGAATTCAGGAGATGTTAAGATTTCCATGGTTTGGAGAAAATAGAGAGAAGCTTAGAAAATCTTCAAGATAATAGAAATCAAAAGGATTCATATTGATAAAAGATAATGAAAATGAGTACAATTGGTGCTCTTATATAGAGCTCTTTGAGGCTTAACTAACTAACCACCTAATAACAAACTTAACAAACTAATTGAACCTCTAACTAACTAGTGGAAGTTTTGGCTAATTACCAATATTCTTAACATCCTCCCTCAAACTCAACATGGGAGAATTTTCCAAATTGAGTTTGAATTACAATGTTAAACCCAAATAACAAGGAAACAAAACCATCAAATACAAAGAATCCAAAAATAAGCACTGCTATGCTAACAGCCCAACTCTTGTAACTCCCAAAGCACTGCTATGCAATGACAGTGAAACATCCTCTCATGGTTGTTGGCACTGCTGATAGAATCCTTATTATTTACACTTTGCCAAATCCTTAGCTTGAATTCAAAAATAATTGTTTTACCCTTAAAGTATCAGACAATGTGTCTTGTTGTGTTCCTCTGTCAACTCTTCAAATTTCCATCCTGTGCACCACACATTTGCTACTGCTAGTTCTGATGGTGCTTTCAATTTTGAGACAAGGGATGGTAAACAAAGACTGAAGGCCATATGCTTGAAACAATAAAAAAACACCTTCAATAGCCAATCTTGCTAGGATGAAGAATATTATTGTAGATGCTCCAAAATGTAAGTGACAACCATATCATGTTTCCAATATCCAAAGCATGCCACTATAGTGAGAAAATCTTCTATGCTACCAAATCCAAAAACAACTTCTCCAACAAATTATGTGTGCATTCAAAGCTATAATAAAGCAAATTCAATAAAAGTAGACAAATACACTACACTCACTGTCTAAAAGGAATAAAGTTGAACCCATGTTTATCATCAACACAAGTAAACTGGAGCACAAACTGAGAAAAAGAGGAGCACAAGTGTACAGGTAGTAATCCCAGAAACCATGTTCCCATACAAGAGCTTTTTATGCTTCCAACTAGCTAAATTGAAACATAACCAATACCAAATTCATTCCAATTCTCAATTGAAGCATAACACCACAGTAATCACAAAGCTTCAGTACCACTAGCATATCTAAACAGTTCAGTAGCAGCAATAAGGTCTTTCACACACAAAACAAAAATTTGAATTGAGAGATTTCAAACTGATATCTAGAGATGTCCTCTTCATCATTGAAACACAAAACACCATGAACGACTTTCTTACTTTGGATCTATTGATTTTCCCTTTCAAAGAAACTTATCACAAACAGTTTGTGAACAACATATGCAAGATCGAGAAAAACAATATCTTTCTTCAATAATTTTCAGAATCATATGTGATTAGAGCAAGAACATATTCGAAACTGATGAAAAACATCCAGAAAACTTGTTCACACACACAAAAAGCTTCAGTAATTGCAGGAAGAAAACTCAGATGTATTCACATATAGTTCAGTAATCGCAAAAAGAAAACACATAGATGATATAGTATTCACGAGCTTCTTTTCTGAAGTACGAACGTCGGTTAAAGACTTCGACGACAAGCGGCGATTTCCACCGGGATCAAAGACAATGACGGCGAATTCACCGGCAAATTCAATAGCGAAAACGATAACTTCAAGAATGTGATCGTTCAATTTCGTGACTGATTCAGAAACAACGAACTCAAATTCAAGGTTCTTCGATTTCATGTATTCTTCCATAGCTTTGAATTGTGAAATTTTAGATTTGAGGAAACAAATTATTTCCCCAATCTTAATGGTAGAACCAGCAATTTCTGGAATGGTTAATGGAATCAAAGGTTTGGAATGAAGAATTGAATGATGAAAATTACCAAACCTGAAATTGCAGTGGTAATTTGGTGAAATTAATTCAAGAACAGAGGTAGGTAATGGTGAAATCTCCCCCTCTAACTCTAGAATTGAATCACTGGAAGGTTGAATTGAAGATGCTCGAAATGAATTTCGGATCGGAGGAAGCGGCAAAAATTTCTTCTCAATCTTGGAGAGCTTCCATAGATGTCGAAGAATCGAAGAAACCATGATAAAAGACGCTGGATCGAAAAACACGGTGTAAATTTCCTTGTGATAAGCGGCGGATGAATTTTCCGGCACCGATACAATGGCGGAAGCGGATCGAAACCAAGGCTGCAATGATACCATGTTAAGATTTCCATGGTTTGGAGAAAATGGAGAGAAGCTTAGAAAGTCTTCAATATAATAGAAATCAAAAGGATTCATATTGATAAAAGATAATGAAAATGAGTACAATTGGTGCTCTTATATAGAGCTCTTTGAGGCTTAACTAACTAACCACCTAATAACAAACTAATTGAACCTCTAACTAACTAGTGGAAGTTTTGGCTAATTACCAATATTCTTAACGGGAGACGAGAGAAGTTGAGAGAAAGAAGATAAGAGAGAGAACTCTGGAAACAAGAACTAGCCACGGCAATAAAATTCATACCCGCGGGTTTCCGTCCAAACCCTACGCGTTTTGACGGGGAAAATCCAAGTTGACTGAGTTTGAGTTTGGGAATGAGTTTTTCCCGATTTCAAAAGATGGGTTTGACGCGGATAACAGGGACATTGATACCCACTCCGAACCCGTCCCCGAACCCGGTCCGCTTATGTTAAAAATTAGATTTTACCTCTTTGAAATTAGAAACTCTTAAACAATCTCTTAAATTATATTCATGTCTATTTTTTATTTTTAATTTGAGTAATAAATAAATGATTTTCTCTATTTATTTTATTTATTTAAAAAAATATTGTTAAAACAAAATAATTTTGCACTTTTAACATTTTTTTTTAATAAAAAAAATTTAAAATACAATCATAATTCATGTGGAAAGAGGCGTAACGGGATACCCGATCCCCGTTGGATAGGGGTTTGGGGGTGTACTTTTTATCCCCGCATGGAATTGAGATGAGTTTGGGGAAACCCGAACTTTATGGGTTTGGGGAGGGCAAAATCCTCCCTCGTCCCGCCCAGTTGCCATGCCTAACAAGAACCAGAAGAGAGAGAAGTTGAAAGGTTTGTTATAGACTAGAGTTTGGTACAATTTTACTATTTTAATCTCATCCATTTATTATAATCTAATAATTGAGATTTATTCTTATCATTCTCATATATAAATATCATTCTCATATGATATGTCCCCTATATATATATAATTCACTTTTATATTTTCAAAAAAGGAGTAGATGATATCTTAAAGAAATTTCTCCATTATGCAATAATATAATTAGCGCTATGAGGTGGAAAATAATAAAAGTACAACTAACCTTAGAGAGAGTGATTTCATCCTTATAAAAAGTTACTAAGCTTTCATGACTTGACGATAATTTCCTATAAGCTTGCACATTGTTATCTCAAGCGATTCATAAATCAACATCAAACTGTTATATCAAATCTTGATCACCATAATCGATTTATTATGGAATAAAATCAAGTCATGGAACCTTTATTTTAGTAAAAAAAAAAAAACTACATAGACATTTTAATTTTACAGAAAAAACTACATAGACCTTGTAAATAATACAATTACATGATATATTTTTTGCCTAAAACATTTTTTTTTCACATTACCGTTCTTTTAACTTAAACTCAACGTAATTTTTTATTTCCACCTGTATAAATATTTAATTTTATGTCTTGACTTTTGATGTTATGATAATTTTTAGTAAAAAAATAAATTTATGATATTCATGTTTTTAATTAGTATGAAATTATTAATTTTGTGTGAACTAAGCGTTAAGATGAGAATCTTTTGATAATGAAGGTGAATTTGTCAAATCTGTATTTGATGGTGATTGGTGAGATTTCCTAGTATTTGAGGTGAAATATACCTGCAATAATGTGAGCACTCCAACGCTCAAGTCATTATATGAATAAGGTGAGAAAATATTTTAAATTAGGGTAAAAGTAAGTGAACCATGGGAATGAGCGCATGAATGCTAATATAGAAGAATATTATGGTTCACCCATGTATTGGGGTCCTCCATGTGCATAAGATCAATCTAATATCCCATGTAGAGTGTCATATATTCAGTATGTTAATACGATGATCCTTCGCTCCATGGTCATGAGTGTTTCCGTGACCATTTGGCGCCACGTATAAACCTTATCCGTTGTGTTGGATCTGTATGTATGTTGGGCTTTAGCCAGCCTAGAATAGTTGTCCCCCAAGTCCTCATAATAGATATTGTAAGGAATTGATAGTACGTAGTCTTGTGGTCTTGATGACGTTGATGACGTGGTTTGTAATGATGATTTTCTATAAATAGATTGGTATTAGTGTATAAAATTGTTTTTGAAGTGGATGTGTTATCAGTTATTGAAGTAATAAGAATGAGATATTCATAATATAACTATCATGTAATATTTAAAACGGAATACTTATATGTGAGTATGAGGACGGAAATGAGGATTTCTCTTTTCTATGTGTTTGTGCGCTGGCATTACTCCGTTATCGTAATGATGTATTTAGACTACCCACAATGGTTTCAATACCATCAACACCTTTAGCACCCACTTTTTCACTCCACATCATTTTCTCTTTCTTCCACCTAATCATTCAACACCCATTCAATTTTACCCTCTCCAATGGTTTTTTTTATTCAACACCCTACCCCACAACTTTCTCTACGCCACCACTTTATATTTCATATTCTTATTTAAATTTAAATTTTTGTTTTTATGATTAAATAAAATTATAATTATCGATTAAAATTAAAATAAAATAATAAACTTAACAAAATTTATTTAAATATTTTCTTTTATTTTCTTAATTTAAAATGCAATACATCACACAAATAACGTAATTAGTACGATACAAATTAACTTAAAATGCAATACAACACACAAGTTACGTAATTAATACGATGCAAATTAACTTAAAATACGAAAGAAATCATCTTCAATCCTGAAACATTCCAAACTTTGTCCATATGTGCTTCACTAGATCTGCTTGCAATTCGTGATGAGCTTTTTGATCACGGAGCTCGGATCTAGCACGCACATGATTTGCAAAAGCGGGTAATACCTCGGTTGAAAATGGTTGCGGTGCACTAGATCCACTTTCCTCAGATTGCTCAAAATCGGTCCAACATTGAGCATATGAATCTCGTTCATCCTCAACAATCATATTATGTAATATGATGCAAGACCTCATGATGATACTCAGATCGGCTATGTCCCACAAGCGAGATGGTTCACGGATGATTTTAAATCGAGCTTGAAGCACTCCAAATGCACGTTCGATGTCCTTCCGACATCCCTCCTGATGTTTTGCAAATAACTTATCCGGTTCACTTTGAGGAAGTCTAATAGATTTGACGAAAGTTGGATAGGAAGGGTACGTAGATACCCTCAGCTAGATAGTATGTATGTCATATCATAGGGACGTTGATTCACATAGAAATTCACACTTGGAGTCTTTCCTTGTTCCACGTCATCAAAAACAGGTGAACGGTCTAGAACGTTTATGTCGTTCAACGTTCCCGGACATCCAAAAAAGGCATGCCAGATCCATAGATCATGAGATGCAACTGCTTCAAGAATAACTGTGGTGGTTCCCTTATCCCCCCTAGTAAATTGACCTTCCCATGCTTTAGGACAATTTTTCCACTCCCAGTGCATGCAGTCAATACTCCCAATCATCCCTGGAAACCCCCGTATTTCACTTACATGTAGTATTTTTTGCAGGTCATCTTGGGTTGGTGCTCTGAGATACACTTGCTCATACAATTGTATGATTCCTTTACAAAATCTACGTAAGCACTCTAATGCAGTTGTACCTCCTATTTTGATGTACTCATCGACCGCATCTGCTGCCATACCGTAGGCTAACATTCGCATTGCTGTGGTACATTTTGCTAAAGGTGATATACCTTCTTTCTTGGCAGCATCAGCTCGCTGGGTGAAGTAGTTATCACTACTTGAAAGGTCCCCAACGATTCGAAGGAAAACATGTTTTTGCATGCGGTACCGACGACGGAACATTGCATCGTCATATGTAGGCTCATTGGCAAAGTAGTCGTCAATTAGTCTTTGGTTTGCAGCTGTATGATCTCTCTTGACATATTTTCTACTACGAGATGCCATCTTCCAATATTTTTTTTCTACGCTCTCTAAATCGTTTGAGTACATAAGTTTCTTCAACTTCACGATTTTGCATGTACTTAGCGAGATCAAACTCACCGGTTGATGGATCCATTGTGATATTGGAAGTATATTGGATGAGATTTAGGATATTGGAGGAATATTGAATGAGATTTTGGATATTGATACATAAATGAATGAGTCCATATATATAGATTCAATTTTATCCACTGACGGATTTCAAATAATTATTGTATAGAGTTAATTATCAGATAAGGCTTGGGTGGGTGACAGATTTCAAATAATTATTGTATAGAGTTAATTTGGACACAATAATTAAAGCACGTTGGGTGGTGGACACAATAATTAAAGCAAAGACACTGACATATCACAATAATGAAAGCAAAGACATTACACTGACATATTTTACAATAATGAAAGCAAAGACATTACATTACACTGACATATTACAATAATGAAGCAAACACTACATTGATTAAAATTAATTATGGAAACAGTTCTTTGGCCAACGTCTCCATCATGGCTTTCTTCACGTCATCGAGATTCTCATCATAACTTAACTTCATATACATTTCCATTTTCTTAATTTTGTTTGTCTCTTGTTGATTGGAAAGTAACATTTGTTGATTGGAAAGTAACATTGACAATTGTTCACTCTCTTTCTCCTTGATTTTGATGTAATTATCCCATTCTTTGTCCACCACCTCTGTGGGTGTGGAAGCTTTCTTTTTTCCCTTCTTTTTGGCTGCATCCCTACCTATAGGGCGAGCACTGGATCCTACAGAGTTTGCATCACTGTCACGAGATCTCTTAGATCCACTACTTCCCGAGCCAACATTTCCTTCTGCTTGACTTCTAAAACGTGGTTCATCACGGACAGCTTGCCATTCTTCCATTAAAGTGAATTGAACATTCTTCCCACATGCATATAGTTCCTGAGCTTTTGCCAACACATCATTATCCGACCAACCGCTTGCTTGCATACGCTTAGCTCCATCATAAGCGCCAATCCATTTATTCAGTATTTTGTTCATGTAATTAAAACGGTTTCGGCATGAAATCATATCACGCGGAGGATCGAATGAGCAGTGCTCATTACAATACTCAGCAATTTTACCCCAATATGTTTCGGCTCTCTGGTTTCTCCCGACAATACTGTTTGTTCCATATTTAATCCAACCACTAATTAAAACCAAATTTTGTGCAGTGTTCCATGCTGGTTGATGGTTTTTCTTGCTCTTAGGAGTTGAATCATCTGAACTTGGAATGACTTCATTAGCAGCTGTCATGGCACCAATAGTTAGTTGTGTTGAAAATTCGGAAAATTCAGGAGCACCACTATTTGGAAAATTTTCATTAACCATTGGCATATAACCATTAAACATGGGTGTTTGATATGGAGTTCTCATCATGGATCCATAATATTGATGAAAATTTTGAGGATATTGGTTGGAATTTGGTGGAAAACCAAAATTAGATGTGTTTTGAGGATGTTGGTTGGAAAATTGATTTGGATAATTGTTGGGATTTTGAAGATTTTGGTAGTTGTTGGGATTTGGATAATTGTTGGGATTATGATAATTATTGGGATAATTAGAAGAATTTTGGGTGTTCAAAGGATTATTGGGATCCATTTCACTTAAAAAAAGACTAAAACTTCAAGATTAACACTAATAAAAAGATTAAGATAGTGAAAAAATGCGTTTTTTTTTCTGTGTCCAAATGAAATGAACCAAGTCTCTATTTATAGAGGAAAAAAAATCACGAATTTTGGTAAAAAATAAAAAAATAAAAAATTAATTTTCAATGAGATAATTGAGTTTAAAGGATAAAAATCAAAAAAATCCGCCGGACCAATCACAGGCAGCCACGTGGCTGCCTTTTTATCCAAAAGCTTCTTCTCTCTCCGCGGATCAGACGCTCACGCCCCTTGTCTGCGCGTGTGGCGCACGCGCCAGTGCTGGCCGAATGGCACGCTGCCACGTGTCCCCCCTTGCTGCAGATTCAACCTATTGAAAGCTTTCATCTTCTCTCTCCGGTTGAAGCCATTAAACATGTATGGTGCAATGGTTTCAATAGGTTGAGGCTTCCATTCAACACCCACAAATGAACCATTGTAAGTAGTCTTAGACACGTTCTTTCCATAGGATTGAAAATATGTCTTATAAGATATTTATTCACCACATGTCCCGCTTGTTTGTAGGTTTTAGCCACATGCTTAGTTCTTTTGAATTATGGCGCTTTCTTCGAGATGCCTTATGAGCTCTTGATTTTCCCTTTATATATGGACCGTTTGTTTGTTTTTTTCGTGGGAGACTATAAATGGTTAGTTTTCTTCAACATAATCCCTCTTGTTTCTTGTCTTTTTACAATACGGTGGTTGAATCTGCGAACGTATAAATCCCCCTTCTTCTCCTGTTTCTGAAGAAATCTGGGTGGTACTAGAGATTTATAACACTCGATCTTTGTACTGTCCTATAAGGATTAATGAGGCCTTTCAGAAGGTTGGGAATCCAGAAGATTAGGAGGCAATCCCGATTAGCGAAGATTCATAATTGCACATAAGTGCCATTAAGAGAGAGGGAAAACAAAAAGCCAAAGCTGACAATTGCCTCAGGGTCTTCAGGCAATAATCTTCCTTCTATTGGAGCTATCTTGGCCGTGTGGAGCTCTGTCACGGCTGTGACAGTGTTTTCTGATCCTTGATCTTTGATTTTCTCACTCTTTAAGCATTCTGTAAAGGACAAAGGAACCTTAAACCACAAATTTGTTATATTGGCCTTCAAATTCCATGATTACTTCATAAGATACGTCTTCCTTTAAAGCACTTATGATGACTTGATCAAATATGAATCAAAATTGGCCTAGAAAGTGCACAGATGCACTTGTTCATGTGTTTGGACCTATACATAATGTGGATGTATATAGCTTTGGGATTATCTTGTGGGAGCTAATCACTGGTATGCTTACATTTCAGAACATTATAGCAGTACAAGCAGCATTTGCAGTTGTCCAGAGAAATGCTTGCCCGATCTTGCCTAATGATTGTTTGCCTATTCTCTGTGAGATCATGACAAGGTGCTGGGATGCCAACCCTGATGTTAGGCCACCCTTCACTGAAATTGTTGAAATTGATGCTTGAAAATACCGAGATCGAGATCATGACAACAGTTCGGAAGGCCAGGTTTAGGTGTTGCATGACCCAACCAATGACTGCATAGTGATTTTTTTCAAAGCATATGAAAAAAAGAAAAATGAGACTCTAACTATATAATAGCTTTGTTTATTTTCGTGTGTTTTATTTCTTTCTTCTGAAGGAAAAAAATGAAAGTATTGTCTGAAGACCTTTTATTATTTAGTTTCTGTTTATTGAACCGTCTTTTGAATTAGTAAAGAGATGATGCATGTTATACTTGCTACAGTTATGTATAGCTTCTGTAGACAAGATGGATTTAATTTCATTGTTGAAACTTTTGTTGTGTATGAAGAAGGTTGGTTGCAATACAACTACCCCATCTGGGATTGATATACTCTCGGAGCTAGATCATTGAAATTTTCGAGTCTTCAAAATTTGATCACAGCCTTTAAATTACAAAAGAAATATCTGACTATATGAGTTCTTAACTATAGGTAAATTATGCCGATAGGGGTTGTGATTGATTAATAATATCAGCAACAAAAGCTAATTGGTGCATGCGATATTAATAGATTGTAATATCACATTCTAAATCCAGACATATCTAACTTTTTATTGATTCATTCAATAGCTAAGTATATAAATGAACAATAATAAAATATGATTTATAATTAACAATTTCACATGGTTATGGTATGTTCTTGTCTGAGTAATAAAACTAACATAAATTTATAGTTGCATTAATAAAGTCCTTCCCTTCATAATACAAATTTGGCACTACGATTGAAATGTAAAGTCAGTGAAACAATATCTGAACAAAATTTAACCTCTAAGAGGAAAAAAAAGAAAAAATTCAATAGAAAAAGAAAGTTGCAATAATAAAAAAAAACCTATCTATTAATTGATTTTAGCTTTACCAGTCTAGTAAGTTTTTTCAGCAACACGAATCTTTTCAGGATTAAAGGGTCCACTTTCATGATTATTTATGTTGCTCTTCCATTTCAAAATGCAATTTTCATTAATCTTTGTGAGAAGCTCTACTCCTTCTTTGAATACCACCGTCGCTTCTGGCCTCAAGATTTTGTCCATCTCCAATACTATAATAGTAATGTTGCACCTTGCATACATAACAATTCATTCATCCAGTCAAAAATATATAATAAAACATAGTAGGTATGCAAAATTGTTTTAATCTTTTTCTAGCATACCCGAAAAATGAGCTTACAACCTTCCATGGATATCTCGTTTTGGAATAAGTTTGCCAACTACAATTTTGGGATCGATATACATACAGGCCGAACAAATGCTGGTATGAAGCCACTAAGACAATTTCATCAGAGCTTTTGGCAAAACCGAGTAAGACACAACAATAAAAATAAGTCAAATCCTTTCCAGCTACTGAGATATCAACGATATTTTGTTTTCTTGTAAATTGATTCATTAGCTTAAGCGTATTGTTTGCACCTTCCATGATTCAGATATCCAATAAATGAATCACAATGGATAAGCCCCAAAAATAACTCATCTAAGAGATGTTAGCACCTGCCATTAGCTTAAGTGTATTGTTAGCAAAAGAACAGTTGCTATTATACTAGAACTTGTAGTTGGAAACTTGGCCAACACTTTAGCCTTTGGAGGTCCATTAGTGGTGTCCTTGAGATAATAAATCAATATACAATTTGAGGGTGAGTCACTTACAACAATTTTGTTTCAAGAATTTCAAAGTCCTTAAAATACGACCCTCAATTTGTGCAGATATATTTTAAAAAATTACGAAGTATTTTTTTTTTGTAAAGAAGCTAAATTAGCCCACCCAAATTGACATCAAAGAGAATCAAACCTGATACCTTAAGGAGGAGCACCATTTGAGGTCCCAAGCCAATATAAACTAGATACATCAATTATTCAATGAATCTGAAAAGTGAACTTTTACTTATAATTAAGGATAGAGGAAGCATGAAAGAAGTCAGAACGAAAATTCAAAGGAAAGAAAATTCACAAAACTTCACTAACAACAACCGATTTTTTCTTATTACGACAACAACAACTCTTTTACAACCTCTTAATAACTTAACATCAATTTTATCAAATATTAAGTGGTGGAAAGAGGATTGCTAAATTCCTATATCCCAAAACTAATATGTTAAATTCAACGGGATGTTTGAAGAAATTTCAATTTCATTCTCATATTCTTATATATAATTAGCACTCTCATATGATACATCCTATATGTTGGAGTAAGCCCTAAAAGCCAATCTATTTGATAGCATTTGCTTTTGTATTGTGACATGATTTATATATATTAAATATATATAATAAGGCATTTCTTTATTATGTTTGTTTTCCAAAATAATAAAGTCCCTAGAATAGATTGTTCATGTAATGAAACATTAAGTGAGACTTAATCGTGAGATTACATTAACTTAAGAACACTATTCTTAAAGTATCGGTAGTCAAGCTTTAATATGAATTGGGATAATAATAAAGCGTGGAGACTATTATGTATGTAGACTGATGACCACATCTCACGGGTCATGGATATGAGATATTAAGTCTATACATAGATATAAATATTAAGAGTAATATTTATATTGGATTGACCCGCCATGAGAGTACTACATAGTATGTTATGAAAGTGTCATAAGATACTCTCATAGTGATAATAGTGTATATCACTCTTAGACCTGAAACCACTATGATCCCTAGATGTGGACTCAAATGTTTTATTTCCGTTCAAACGTTATCCGTAACATAACAGGATAATCATAACGTCGGTTGATGGGCATTTGAAGAATCATGACTGAAAAATATCTTTAGGCCTCTTGATGAAACATGACTGAAAAATTGCATGGCCATGCCGAATTAAGTCAATATGAGATATTGGACTTATTCGTTACTCAGGATGTTTTGGGATCAAGAAACATAAATATTGAACGATACAAGGATGACACTATCTATGCCTTGTGTTCAATTTAGATATGAGGACAAAGGAGTAAATTGTACACACATACATTATCATGAAAAGGTTTCATTTGATCACCTTACATTCTTGTCACTTGGGTAGCAGTGATGTATTGCTAGATATCACTCACTGTTTATAATATTAAATATGAGATTTAATATTATTGCCAACGCGTCAGGATCCTATAGGGTCACACACAATAGAACAATAAAAAAGAGAAACATAAGTAAGACTTATGAATGGGGTGCAGTTAGTAAAATTGCTAATTAGTTAGCAAAGGCTAATGGGCTTCCACTTGACTTGTTGCATACACAAGCAGTTCTATAAATAGAACCCTTGTGCCAAAGTCATGGTTGGTTCAGTTGTTGTTCAATTGTTGAAACAAAAAGCACAACAAGCTGAAGGTGCGTGGAGAAAACACAAGAAGGGGGGTTGAATTGTGTTTTAGATATTTAAAAACTTTCCAAGATATTTAAACCTTTTCAGAGTCTTTAAAGCACAGCGGATTATTCACACAATTAACTTATGGCGTTATGAATGATGAAGGAGTAAATGAGAGAGTGAGAGAGAGAAGAACACACAACAATTTATACTGGTTCCCCTCACAAATTGAGAGTACTCCAGTCCCCTTGTTTCCAAGAGAGTTTCACTATAATCACTCGGATTACAATAGTTGCTCAAGCACACAAGCTCAAGACTTCCTGCTCTTAGTCACACAAGACATAGAGACTTCCTTGCTCTGATCACACAAGATCAAAGACTTCCTAGCTCAAGTACACAAGCTTGAGACTTCCTGCTCTAAGTCACACAAGACAGAGAGACTTCCTTGCTCTGATCACACAAGATCAGAGGCTTCCTTGCTCAAGCACTCAGGCTCAATACTTCATGCTCAAATCACTAAGATTGAGACTTATGTGCTTCTACACTAAGCAGAAGACTTTCTTGCTTCTACACTAAGCAGAAGACTTACTACTAACTTATGAACTTAAACTTATTACAAACATAATAACTTCAGAGGCTCTAGTTAGTTTCTATACTCACTTCATTTGAGAGATATTATCTATTACAATGCAAATTCTCACTTTCTTCTGAGAGATGTTTTCTAATGAAGAGCGCTAGTCATCAATTCTTTCTTTGGCATATTTATATGAGTTGAGAAAGACATTGAGACGTTGGAGAAATTCCTGTTGTAAATTGGACATCTGTAGTCTTTGAAGATCCGTTGAGTAAAGCCACGTCTTCCTTTGCAGAGAAGCTTCACCTTTGCTGCTTGTCCAATAGTACAGTTATAAGGTACAACTAGATCCTAGAGAGAGAGATCACATCCTTTGTGACCGTTGCAATTAGTTGACCTTAGAACTAGTCATCATGCTTGATAAGTTGTAGTTGATGTAGCCCTCTGATGACTGAGAATTCCTTTGCTTCTGATGAACCTTTGATAACTTGGAGTCTGATTGGTCTTTGAATGGTTGGCCTCTGATAGTCGTTCGCAATTCAGCTTCTGAACGTCTTCATCCTCTGAATGACTCATGACTAGCAGACAGCCTCTGAACTCTTGTAGGCCTCTGAACATCCTTGAGCTTCTGAACTCCTCTGAGCTTCTGAACACCTTCAGACGTTTTGATCTACTTTGAGCTTCTGAACTTTGTATAGCTTCTGACCACGTTGTAGCTTCTGAACTCTTTCAGAGTCTAATTATTCAGACTTCCATTGGTTTCATCAGAGTTTAAATTAAGTGTGCTCTTGATTAAACGTTGAATTCTCCTACACTTAATTTAAACATTAGTACCATCAATTGTCCATTTAATACTTTGTTATCATCAAAACTTAAGGGTGTGTATTAACACATATTTTGTTCCAACACAAGCTGCACTTTTTCTTCATGAAAGAATGCTACTCATCCTTTTTGAAAGGTTTCTAATTCTTTCTTTCTCAGGTAACCTATGATCACTTGGCTAGCACCAGGAACCAGAGGAGAACCGTTCGTGTGGACGAGTAGAGGCTTTGCTACGTTGCTCGTGATCGAAACGTTTATTCCACAGTTCTTAAGGTAACAATACTATCACTGATTCATTCCTCTTTCGTAATGATCCAAGGAAAGGAAATCGATTTAATTTTAAAATTCCGCTGCTTCTGATAAGTCGATTTCCCTTCACTATATAAAGATATGGCATTGCCACCTCAAGATTTTCTCTACCCCTCTCTAGTATAGGTTTTGTCTTCCGTGGGAACCGAACCACATACATTGGGTTCAAGTACATGTTCAATCCATTCTCATTACCAATTGAGCCACTAGCATGAACCGAACCAAAGCATTGAACCAAACTGGCGAACTAAAATGAACCAAACTATAACTAACAGTTTTGAAATTAAACTAAATTCAGTTCAGTGTGCTTTAATAATTCAATTTAGTTTAATGGTTGATAATAGTTTTCGTTTTTTGAAATTCCTAATATTTAATTTAGTTTGATTTTGTTATATTTTTTTCAATGGTAGTAATAATAAAAATACGGTTAACAAAAAAAATTAATTTAGTTCGGAATAGTAAATTTTAATTTCTTAAAATTTAGTTATGCTTTGCTTCGGAACCATAAAATGAAAACCATTTTAACAGTTCGGTTAAAGTTGAAAGACAGGCAGTTCGACTACTATGAATTTTGAAAATAGTCCTGTTCGGTTTTCCTCCCTGTTCGGTTTGCATGGAGTGGAGGGCAGTTCAAAAAAATCGTTAGGAGAAATTCCTAGAATCACTATCATCGATGATTGTGCAAACTACTAGGTATGCAAAACTGTTTTAATCTTTTTCTAGCATACCCAAAAAATGAACTTACAACTCTCAAATGAGTTATTATCAGTGCTTCTCCTAGTGTGGTTTGTCTAGTGGATATCTGATTTGGCAGGTGCCAACAATACACTTAAGCCAATGAATCAAATTACAAGAAAACAAAAGATCATTGATACGTCAGTAATTGAAAAGGATTGGACTTATTTTGTTAGTCATGTCTTACTTGCTTTTGCCAAAGGCTCTGATGAATTTGTCATAGTGGCTTCATGCAAACGTTTGTTCGGTCTGTATGTCTATCAATCCCAAAATTGTAGTTGTCAAACTTATTCCAAAACGGGACATCCATGGAAGGTTGTGGAATTTTTTGTGGTGATTTCAGTTTTAGAAATATAAAGCTTTCGGAGTTCAGGCTAAGTACCCCTATTTCAGCATTGTTGGTTAAATCACCACAACAAAGTCCACAACCTTCCATGGACGTCCCATTTTGGAATAAGTTTGCCAACTACAAATTTGGGATGGATAGACATACAGACCGAACAAACGTTTGTATGAAGCCACTAAGACAATTTCATCAGAGCCTTTGGCAAAAGCGAGTAAGACACAACAATAAAAATAAGTCAAATATATCTTTTCCAGCTACTGAGTTATCAAATTAGTTATGCTTTGCTTCGGAACCATAAAATGGAAATAGTTTTAACAGTTCGGTTCAGTTCGAAAGACAGACAGTTCGACTACTATGAATTTTGAAAATAGTCCTGTTCGGTTTTCCTCCCTAACCGAACCATGTCCACCCATAATTTTCATTAGAGCAGGGGAAAAAAGTTACTGATACAAATCCACTTTCACGGGATAAGCTTGATATCATATCAAAGAAACTATTATGTTTTGACGATCTCCTCAATTTTTTAGTGGTTTGCAAGGAGTGGAGGGCAGTTCAAAAAATTCGTTAGGAGAAATTCCTTGAATCACTATCATCTCATCGTTGATTGTGCAACCTACTAGGTATTCAAAATTGTTTTAATCTTTTTCTAGCATACCCGAAAAATGAGCTTACAACTCTCAGATGAGTTATTATTAGGGCTTCTCCTATTGTGGTTCATCTAGTGGATATCTGATCATGGCAGGTGCCAACAATACATTTAACTTAATGAAACAAATTACAAGAAAACAAAAGATCATTGATACGTCAGTAATTGAAAAGGATTGGACTTATTTTGTTAGTCATGTCTAACTTGCTTTTTCCAAAGGCTTTGATGAATTTGTAACAGTGGCTTCATGCAAACGTTTGTCCGGTTTGTATGTCTATCAATCCCAAAATTGTAGTTGGCATACTAATTCCAAAACGGGACATCCATGGAAGGTTGTGGACTTTGTTGTGTTTACAAATATTATTTATGTTCTCACCAACAATGCTGAAATAGGGGTACTTAGCCTGAACTCTGAAAGCTTGAAATTTCTAAAACTGAAAAATACTCTCATTGTAATTTCTTGGGCATAAAATGTACTTGGGTTTAATGGGGAGATTATGGTGTTTCACTTTGTACCGAATAAAGTATTGGATGTCTAAAGGATAGATTGAGAGAAAATTAGTTCTCTCAAGTTATAAAATTTAGTTGACTTTGCTTTAATTCATTCGTCTTACAAATGTTATCCACTAGCGAACCTGGGTAATACAATATACACAGTTTCTTTCATATCCCCATTCACCAGGGTTCGCTAGCACTTAACATTTATATGGCGAATAAAATAACACATGCGAGATCAACCAAACTTTCTTACTTGAGATAGCTTACTGTCTCTCAGACTTTCCTGTAGACATTCAATACTTTATGTGGTACAAAGTGAACCACTATAACGTCCCCATCATAACTAAGTAAATTATATGAAAAGGAAGTTACATTGGGAATTTTCTTCATCTGTAGAAATTTCAAACTTGTAGAGTTCATGCTAAGTACCCCTATTTCAGCCTTGTCGGTGAAAACATAAATAGTATTGTTAAACACAATAAAGTCCAGGACCTTTCATGGATATCCCCTTTTGGAATACGTTTTACCATTAGAATATAGGGACTAATTAACATACAAACTGAGGGAAAGTTTGTATGAAGCAACTAAGACAATTTCATTAGAGCCTTTGGCAAAAGCGACTATTATTTCCAGCTACTGAGAAATCAACGATCTTCCGTTTTCTTGTAAATTGATTCATTAGCTTAAGTGTATTGTTAGCACCTTCCGTGATTCAGGTATCCACTAAATGAACCACAATAGGATAAGCCCCAAAAATAACTCATCTAAGAGATGTAAG
The DNA here is from genome assembly GCA_951799995.1 of Trifolium subterraneum. Taxonomy (NCBI): domain Eukaryota; kingdom Viridiplantae; phylum Streptophyta; class Magnoliopsida; order Fabales; family Fabaceae; genus Trifolium; species Trifolium subterraneum. The sequence goes on along the minus strand of OX637464.1, from coordinate 44,327,282 downwards.
CTCATTTTTTGGGTATGCTATAAAAAGATTCAAACCTTTTTGCATATCTAGTAGTGTTCTAGATACAACACTCACACCTTTCAAAACACCGAGACGTCATTTCTACAAAGAACATTAACCCTAAAGAGGACAACATCTCGGAGAAGTGAATTTGAGGTCGGACCTGAAAATTGGCGAAGTATGTGGGAAACGAACCCGCACATGCTCGTGGTTCGACACGCTTTAGTCCCTTAGCCTCGATTGGGGGCTACTGTTCCCGATACACTAAAAGAGTCCCACATCGCTTAGGGTTGTTTATATACATCACTCACACCTTTCAAACCACTGAGGCGCCGATTCTACATATGAAAAACCATGACGGGTTAACCCCAAAGCAGATAATCTCTCGAAGATATTGACTTGAGGTCGGATCGGAACAAATAGTTTGCACAATCATCGACGATTGTGATTCTACGAATTGTGTACCTTTTAGGTTCCATGTGGACAACATGAAAGTGCGAGGGATGATTATCCCTCATTGACATTAGCCCTCAATATTAGATTTTAAGTCATATATATGCTAACTGTCTGATGAGATGAGATGATAATTATATAGTTAGGTGGTTAACGGTAAAGACTTCTCTTTAGACTTAACAATTCTTCATATTCTATAAAAGAGACTTCCATTCTAATATTATTGAAGATATGACAAAATAGTCATATGACAAATACATAAGACTATATAATGCTCAATATAAATCCACATAATAAACAATGTGTTTAATTTGCATAAAAATTTGGTGTCTCAAAAATTATACCCGACAACTTGCTATTTGAAATTGGGGGTGAAGAAGCACCTTTAACAAAAAAAAAATTTACAATTTTGAGATTCAATAAAATTTATCTCCATTCATTTGATAATTTCAATTAAATTTTAGTTTCCATTTCACGATTAAAAGTCAGATCTGGACCTTTATATGCTTTTCAGTTCTGGAAACGAGCTGACGGCAACGAGCTTTTCTCACGCCGGCGAATAATGACTACGAGGAGAAGTAAGAGGACAAACGGTCGGAACTACGCCGGCGACTCTTTTATCACACCGACGAATAATGACAATGTCAAAGACTAACAAACGAAACTATGCCGGCGACCCTTTTCTCACACCAGCGAATTATGACGATTACCAAAGGGAAGAAGAACAACGGCCAGGACTGGTGGTGGTGGTGGTGGTGGTAGTAGAAAGAGGTTTGAGAATCGATGGAGTCGAGAAACTGATCAGTGAGAAGAAAACAAGTCTTTTGGTTGAATGTGACAAGACTCACTTAATAAATATTTAATCTCAGCCACACAACTTAATCTAATGGCTCTAAATCATTCTCATAAGATATATCATATATATATATATATATATATATATATATATATATATATATATATAATTGCACATTTATATGTTCAAAAAAGGAGTAGATGATATCTTAAAGAAATTTCTCCATTATGCATCATATATTAGCGATAAGATGTGGAAAATAATAAAAGTACAACTAACCTTAGAGATTGTGATTTCATCCATGTAAAAAGTTACTAAGCTTTCATGACTTGATGAGAATTTCCTATAAGCTTGCACATTGTCATCCCAAGCGATTCATAAATCAACATCAAACTGTTATATCAAAACACAAGAATCTATTTTAGTATTTGGAAATTAAATTGCCTTAAGAAATGTTGAAAAGATTTATTTTGATATTATCTTACTGGTATGAAAAAAACACCAAGTGACATAAAATTTATATAAATTCATTTACATAATACTTGATGTCACAATTAACAAAAATTGAACCCAAAATAATTTCACACTAAAACACTTTAGTAAAATAATAATTCACATTAAATGTTACATCAAGAAATTTACAATACTAATATTTTATGCTCAACTTTTGAGAATATATGATTTAATTGTATATGATTCGCACATAAATTAATCACCAAATACATACGATTTTACAAAATAAATGTTCAATCCCACAAATAAATAATATGGTATTAAAATCAAACAAATATTCTTGAGTTGAATTTATTTAAAAGAAAATTTTCTCATTATTTTATTTGAAAATAAAATAAAGTATCAAATCGATTTATTATGGAATAAAATCAAATCTTTAATAACACATAAATAGGGAGATTGAGAAATATAAACGAATAAGGAATATGGATAAAAACATTGAACACAAAATTTTGAGAACATAATTTTTCAAATTATAATTCACTCTCAAATAAATAAATATAAAATATCTATATGTTCAAAACATGTAAAATGGTCTTGATCTGGGTAATAAAAACTGTATCAAATCGGTCAGTTGAATAGAGAAGCAAACCTTGGTTCGATCCAAAAGACATTGAAAACCACTGTGTGCCACATAACTGTTATATATACCGAAAAACCAGATGAAAATTGGATAAACTGTGAAAATTGGCGGTTTGAAAGGTTGTATCGTTTTTTTTTTTTGACAAAAAATTAAAAACAATTCCCTTTTTAAGATAAAGAAGAAGGCAAATTGATGTGGATATAAGAAGATAGCAACCAAGTGTGGATCTAAGAAGAAAACAGACATAAAATGAAAAAATGGAACAAAAAAAAAGACGCAAAACGGAGGAGAGAGATGAGAGATTTGAGAGGGTGGCGGCTACCTATTTGATTATAGATGAGAGATTAACTATTAGGTTTTGTGTTATATATATAAGGGCATGCATATTTGGGCTTGGGCCAGAATTTTTATCATCACACACAATTGCATACAACAAGTCACGGAACCTTTATTTTAGTAAAAAAAAAAAAAACTACCTAGACATTTTTATTTTACAAAAAAAAACTACATAGACCTTGTAAATAAAACAATTACATGATATATTTTTTGTCTAAAACATTTTTTTTTTCACATTACCGTTTTTTTAACATAAACTCAACGTAATTTTTTATTTCCATTTGTATAAATATTTAATTTTATGTCTTGACTTTTGATGTTATGATAATTTTTAGTAAAAAAATGAAGTTATGATATTTATGTTTTTAATTAGTGTGAAATTATTAATATTGTGTGAACTAAGCGTTAAGATGAGAATCTTATGATGATGAAGGTGAATTCATTAAATCTGTATTTGATGGTGATTGGTGAGATTTCCTAGTATTTGAGGTTAAATGTACCTGCAATAATGTGAGCACTACAACGCTCAAATCATTATATGAATAACGTGAAAAAATATTCTAAATTAGGGTAAAAGTAAGTGGACATTGGGAATGAGTGCATGAATGCTTATATAGAAGAATATTAGGGTTCACCCATGTATTGGGGTCCTCCATGTGCATAAGATCAATCTACAATATCCCTTGTAGAGTGTCATATATTCAGTATGTGTTTCTGTATGTTAAGACGACGATCCTTCACTCC